>VXBB01007327.1:0-97684 GCA_013399915.1 Illadopsis cleaveri | reverse complement strand
TAAACAATAAAACCTCTTGCTGTTCTGAAGAGATGGCAAATTCAGAAAGCCCTTGCTGTGGGATGTAGCTCAGCTGGCTCAGTCTCTTATCAGTCTCTCCTGCACTGGAAAATGCCGCATGCCAGGCCCCACTGGGCCACAGGTGTGAGCTCCCGGTGCTCTTCTGGGTGTTCAGTCCAGAGCAGGCTGATCAGTTCCAAGAAAAAGAAAAGCCATAGTCCAGGGAACTTCTCTGCCTCAGCTAGCTAAAAACTAACTAAAAAAAGCAAAGGAGAGCTCTCTCTTGCGTTTGTGCTGCAGACAACACAGTCTGTGAGTGAGAAAAATGCAGGGGAACAAGTGCAGTTTCTGAAAATAAACTTTGAGCTTCTTCTCCTCACCTTCTGTCTCAGAACCAGTCTTAAATGTGCAGAACTTGATATCCAGTATAAACAGAACAGACAACTGGGGATACAAGCATCATAAAGTCACCCCAGGATACATATACACTTACAATTCTGCTTATTTCAAAAAGTCTTAAATACAATTCTTTGGTTAAATTGCACCAGCCTTGTATAAATAAGAATTTCTCCCACAAAAGTACAGCTTCTTTATATATTTTTTCACACCTTGTGTGCTAAGCTCTTCAGTTAGTCATAATTTGCATTATTTTTAGCTTAATTTTTTTAATTGAATCTAAGCAAAATATTGACCTACATGATTGGTCTGATTTTTCATGCATGATCTGACATAAAATTAGCCTTAATACATCACTAATTTGAAATTACTCCTTAAATTTGCATAGGTTGATGGCTGTCTCTCACAACTTTTGTCCTGTCTCTTTGAAAATGTTTTTAGCCCCTTTACTTAGAAAAATGTACCATCTTCTTAAAAAAAAAAAAAAAGCATAAGTTCTTTCTGTAGGACCTATTTTAAAACACAAGCATCATAATAATAAGGCTAAGAATAAGAGTAAATGTCTCTATCCAAGCCTATGTTGCCAAATCCCTGCTCTGGTCTGCTTTTCTCCAGCTGTGTCCCACTCCAAAGGGCATGTAAGCCTTGGGTGAGCAGAAGTGAATTTCTGCTCAATTGTAACTGCTCCCAGTTTAGTACCTGCTGCTCTGCTACTGTTCCTGATAGGACAGATCTAGTTACATTGCTAAGTTTATCTGAGTCCTGGGAATCTCTTTCCTTGATGATTTCTTTTTCCTCTATTTTATTTCCCTCATCTTATAAAAGTTTCATCTGTGTGACTAGAATACCAAGATGTAATAGTCTCTGTTGGCGAGGCATTACTACCAGCCTCTGGCCAAAAAAAGAAAGGGGGCGTCTGGGGCTCAGTAGTAAGTGTGATCAGAGAGGCTACAAAAATCTAACAAGACTCATAACAGAGGACTTCTGCTACCCACTTGTAGCACATACAAATGTGAAAACTATTTCTTGACACTTTAAGTGGCTGCTTTTTAAAATGGATAATTGCAGAGAATGGCACCAGAGGCTATCCTTGCTTAGTCTGAAGTAATTCACCAGAAAGCTCATTCAAATCACAGCTATAACTAAGCACCACGCTAAAGTTCAACACACCTAAAGGAGAGCAAGTGACACAAGCAGAAAATATGCTATAAAACGAGATTTCAGTTAAAAGAGGGTCTAATAAAAAACAACAAATCCCATGTGTATAAGTAAATCAAGTAAAGTCTTCAGAAGTTTGAGAAAATTTTGTAAAAGAAAATAACAACTGTTTATGGAAATAACTATTGTATTACTGGATGTAAGCCACTTACTGCTCGCCCTTTGGTATAGAGGAATTGCCAGATCAGAAAGGAAAGGAGTCCAAAATTTTCTGGGCTCTTGAGTCAGGAGAATGTCCCAAAGGGACTGTTCTGGCTGGTGCAAGAAAGAATAGGTCAAATCAGATGCAACTTAAAGGAAAAAAAGGATCCCGAAATAGTCAAGAGGCAAGACAAAATTTGGGGCTTTTTCTTTGTTTCTTTTTTTGTATTCTCTTTGCCAGAATTTTGGAAGGCTGGCCAAGAAAAATTGAAGTGTTGCCAAGAAGTGAAAGAGCCAAAGAGGAAGCTAAAGTTTAGGCAGATCTCTTGTGACACTTTTATATTCTTGGCCTTAGGGGGAAGCCTAGCTGGTGGAAGCCAAAAGGAGAGCTGTCATGGATTTCCTGAGAGCAAGGCTTGCATACCTTGTCCAGCTCTAAACAAGTTTTATAAGTATGCATGCCAAACTGTGTCCTTGGGCACTGGGACAAAACCTCCTCTTAGCATGGCTTGAATTCATGTCCTCAGAGTGGAAAGGTTAGATCACTAATAGCTGGTGTCAAATAGTACCTTCGACCCTTCAGTTGCTGAGGGAAACAGAATGTAATAATCAGTGACTCCAGTCACATTTTAAGCAATATTTACCATTCATGTAATAATGCAATTTCAAGACAAGAATGAGCACCATTTCTGTCTTCTCTGCAAAATGAACTGCAAGGAATTCCTTCTCAAGTATAAGCAAGCATCTTGCAGTTTGTACAGATAGGGAAGTTACTCTTTGTTTGTGTGTATGTGCTGCTGCTTCACAATTCACAGAGATACTTCATTATACGTTCACATCCATTCTCTTTCCAGAAAGGAGAAATAAGCCTTAATGAGCCTTCTTTTCTCATGGCCAAATTTTTGACTCCTTATTCACCCATCAAATTCCATAATGATGTGAGCAATCTCAATGAACACAGAAGAATTTATTATGCAAATTGAGTTTCTTATTCACTGCTTTAAAGAATTTAGGGTTTAGCAGCTGGAGTTCTGCATGGTGCCAGTCAAACTGCTGGAATGTCCACTATGATGGAGTTGTTGATCTTGCTCAAGTACACTGAATAATTGTCATCTGAAGAAAGAGGATGCACAAAGCTACATTTAATGGTACCTAAAAGCAGAAGAACAATTTTAATGCCAGTTTAAGCAACTTGTGGTAATTTACTGGATTTGATTAAGGATTTTTTTTCAGTTATGAGAAGAAAATGGGTATTAAATTGTCAATCCTAGTGAGAAATTATATACATAATAATGTTTTTTTCTAATAACATTATTTGTTTAAAGTAAATAGTTTATTCCTATAGTCATTGACTTAAGATAAATTCTAACATGTAAGTGGGGTTTTATTTATTTAAATACTACTGCAGCCTGCTTTGTGGAAAGAATTAGCAAAATATTTTTTAATCATTTATGAATACTCAGTGTATGTCCAAAAGTAATCTAAAAGGAGACATTAACTATTGTTTCAAGGGAACAAGCACATGTGATCAGTTTTTCAAACCCTGAAATATGACATCATTACTTTTTAAAACAATAAGGATATGTAAATACATATGTTAGTAGACATTATTGGTTTATTGTCTCAGAAATGTATATGTCTGGGATTACCTGTCCAGATCAGAATCTTCATGCTTTGTCAAATTTTCTTCTTAAAAGAAACAACTTTTTAAAATAGAAAAAACCCTTTTTGTTATGAATCACCCAGAAATAAATTTGGTAGGACTTGTTTTTGTTTAGCCATATGACAATTTTCTACAGATAGAAAATATTTTAATCACACAATTTTATTACTTGTTTTACCACCTGTGATATATTATGAACCTATAAGGGACAGAAGTGGATTAGTTACTGCTAAGGTGTGTACACAAGTGTGTCTGGAGGTCTTAATTCAAGTCATGTCAACAACTTCATTTTTCCTTGATATTTTGCTTCAAATTTGTTGTCTGTACAGAGGTGATACTACTTTGTCTATATTATAGAAGATGTGCAGCTTCATTAAAGCTTGATAACATAAGAAATTGCCTACTCCTGAATAATTCCACATGAGAATCCTTTTGCAAAGTTAATTATGTTGAAAAGGAATTGCATTTCAAAGTGGAATAACTATTGCATTTAGAAAACACTCTTCCTTAATACAAACAATTTTTTAGCTGGGCTAACATGGTCATTCATTAAGGTTTTTCTAAATGTGGAAAATCAAATCAGGAGATTACAGTAAAATTTTCTATTCTTATGTGTTAAGAATACCACATATGAACTAGTTTATGAATACCCAGCTCATCCTACAGGATATTCTGAGAGTGTCTACATGCATATTGTCTTAAGTAGATATGTTCTGCTGAAGCAAGAAGTATTTGGCAGGTATTATCATTCAATTTCTAAGAAAGAGGCTTTATGCCAACTTATTCCTAAGACATTATCTTAGCCATTTTAAACAAATCTCTAGTAGCACTGTGAGGTAGGAAAACCATTTCTTGTCAATTCTGTGGAGATAAACTTGAGAAAACCACAAATGTTGCCAGCTGTTATACTATAATGAAGTCAATGACATTACAGGGGTTTATTTGCATCACAATTCTGATAAAACTTAAAAAACCAAAGCTCTTTCCAAAGAGGCTGTTGAAATCACTGTTAATTCAAGGTGTTACCACCTTGGTGTGTGTATTGCCATGCATAGGCCTGTATGAAAAGGTTGCATAACCTTTGGGCCAATAACATGTTGCAGAAAACTGTTTGTCAAATAAATGGGAGCTAAGTTTGCAGATGAATAAAAATATTTTCAATAGCATCTACTTTCCACTTAAAAATAAGTCTGACCCGATGATATTGAGTAGCAAATCACCACATGTACAACCTATCTGGACCCTCCAACAGATTTTTTTCCAGATTTTTATTGTTGCTGCAAGAAAAAATGATTTAAATGGTCCTTAGTTGGGTGTGGGGGGCTTCTCCATTTGAAAGTTACTGTGGAATTGTCTAGTGTGGAATTGACTGGCATAAAGCACAAGAGCTATTTTGAAGAAGTTATTCAGAAAGACTTGGAATTAAAGTTTTTACCCAGTTAATCTTACTAAGATATGTATGGAAATGGAGTTTTAATCCATAATAATTCTATGTAGGAACCTGAGGGAGAAGTTTTGGGTGAAAGACCAACAATCTTCTGATAGTTGTGGCTTTCCTGCAAGGCAATCGCTATCAGTTTGACTTCTAAATTCCCTATTTCTCCTCACTGGCACAAATCATTGCTCCACACAGTTCCACAGGAAATACCTACCCAGTGCTACTTGGAAGACAGCAAGGAACTGAGCTAGAAATGGTCCTGGAACCTCCTGGTGTTGAGGCAGTGCTCTGTGCTATGCACCTGGGGTTGTGGTCCCTGGGCTGGGCTGCTGGAAATCATGGCTGGAGTGGGCTGTGCCAGACCTCCAGCCCCATAGTGGGGTCTCTTGCCATGGCAATTAGAGAATGTGTGGAAAAATGGTGGGTACTTATGCTTTTCCTTGAGGCAAACTGCTGGAAATTGTTCTCAGATCTTGTAATTGTCCAGGGCTGTTTGACAGTCAATATTAGTTTTGGTGTGAAATCTCCCAGTTTTGTCAACGTCTACCAGCTTCCCTCTTTTCCAGCACTTGAGACAGTCTACCCTGAGTCAGACCTTTCCATGGTCACAGGCAGGAAGGCTGCAGCTGTCTGAGCTGATTGAATGCTGAGTGTGCCTGGCATATCCTGGAGCAGAGGCTGGCAGTGCCCTGGCCTCTCTCCCTGCTGGAGTCCACAGGATGTGTGCAAGTAATTGGTGACAGAAAAAGCTGCCCACTTGGTGAGCTGTGGCAAGTACAGCAAGCAGCCTGAGATGGAGACCAAATTAATAGATGAGACACAAAGGGAACGGCTTCTCACAGCTGCCATTGCCTGAGGCCTGTTTCTTATGTTACTGAAAGAGAAGGGAAACCTGGAAAAGAAGGAAAACTACATCTTGAGCATATACACCTTGCATCCTAGTATTCAATTTCTTCCTTAAAGACTAAGCAAACAATATAGGACCATTGGTTTGGGGTTTTTGTTGTTGGTGTTTTGTTTGTTTGTTTGTTTTGAGTTTTTTCCCCCCAGGGGTGTTCTTTACCCTTCCCTTTCATAGGCTATTACCCTATAGGATATTTATATCAGGATTTTTTAATTCTCTGGGAGAAATAAGGCTGGCAAATTTAATCCTAGGTAAATGGCTGGGTCAGAATAGGGATTTAGTGAACAGTTACCTCTCTAAGGATGATTCAGGAGGCTTTAGAAGATTTTGAACCAAATGGGAGATTCAGTTGTTCACAAATTAGTTTGGCATTCACAGCAGCTGTAAGAAGAGGATTCAGGGGTGTGACAGACAAAATTTGAAGAAAATAGGTAAGAAATAACATCTGGCTGCTTAAGCATTGTTTTGAAACAGAAGGCTCAAGATGGCACTTATTTCTGGGTGACTTAGGTAAGGAACTTCGAGAAGAAGTGGGAAAGGAGACTATAAAAGATTATTTGGTGAATTTCTGATAGAGAAAATAGGGATGTTGTGACAAGGTGAGGCATTTTCAACTCAGGAATCAGTGGTAGAATGGGTGTTTGGAAGAATGAGGATATGATGATCTTTGCTATGGCAGGAATCCAGTGTTGTAGCGCTTTGAAGATGTGGTAATGTCAGAGGAGATTTCTAATGTCATTCCAAACCAGTCAGGGGGTAAGGAGTCATCCACAGAGAGAAAAGAGACAAGGCCTTGGATTATTTATAAGAATTCAGAGTGAGCTCATAGGAAAAGTATTTGGGACAGAAGATAAAGGGCAAGCCCCATGTTTTTACAGTAGGTTGTCTGAAAGACCGTCAAGTACCCTCTCTCCTTCCGTACTAGTCTTCTCTTTAGATTAGTGCTAGAAAGAATTAGCAAGAAGATCAAAACCTGGAATTAAATTTTAAGTTTAGGGACATGGAGAAAGTTCAGATTTAACAGTTCTTGCAGGAGGGTTCTGGGATTTGTAGGTCATTTGGTTTATCGTTCCCTGACCAGGAATCCATACAGAATTTAGTTTGTGTGGACAGAGAATCTGGGACTGTTTGCTCTTTCACATTCCTCTCTCTGCTTTCTGAAACACAGCATCCTCACACTGTTCTGCAGAAAACTTTTCCCCCTTGCAGTAACTTATAGCTTAAGAAATAATCAGTTGAAATACAAACCAAACGCCCTTTAACATCTGTCTGTTTCTCTGGGTCAATATTTAAACTTAAAACTGCACAGTTCTACTTTCACTTGTGATTTGTATGCCTTGGACTTCAGGTTTCTTGGGCTTTGAGACCTCAGAGTTTAGAGTGGACACACTGGACTTCCTGCTGCTGAATCTGTGCACTAAATGCTGCCTCAGAGGAATTTACTGCATTTGTTGGTGCTGGTTTAATATTAGATATTCAACAGTTCGGCAAGTGCACTGTGCTATAAATGTGTTCAGTATCCTTTGCTCTATGTTTAGAGAAATGAGATGAGCAAGAGGAAAATGTGCAGCCCTTGCTTCTAATATTTTTATTTACTTATTATTAATATTTTGTCTCTACCTTAACATTTAAAATATCAACACATTGACCACAGAAGTGATTGTCCTTCCCCACAACCACCCACATGCACACACTACCTCCCCATCTAAAATATTAGAATGGCAGAAACTCAAATGACCTGTCTGTGAAATCACTGAAGTTGCACAAATTGAGCAATTGCTTGATAGCAGCAACAGAGTTGGTACTGGCAAAAACACATCATGAAAGTTAACTTACCCCAGGCACAAGGACTTTTAAAAAGACAGTTATTGTTTTAGTGAAATGTTTGGACAATAAGCTTCCAGAAACTGAAGTGTAGGTGCACTTTGTTTATGCAGAAACCTGATTAATATTCTTTACACACCATTTATCCGCTGGATCTTGTTGCAGAGCTGATGATAGGATGTGTTCCTGTGATCAGGCAGGTCTAAAATTACTTTTTTTTCTTTGAAAGGTGTAAATTGTTTTAGAAACTATTCTGCTTTGAATGATGTGAATCAACAAAAAAGGTAGTTTATTGCTTAAGGGAGTAACAGGATAGTGTTCCTACTTTGAATTGAGGATTGTATATCAAATACTTTTCATTTTATGTGGACTTGTAAAATGCCTTTTTTCCCCTTTAAATATGAGTGTTAGGACATAAACTATAAATTATCCTTCAACAAAAGGCTTCTATTATCTGTGGGCATATATAAAAACAAAGAGGACATTTCAGAATCTACTCCTTGAACATCAGTTGTACAAAATATACCCCAATAAAATAGGATATTTCAGAGTCTAAAACAAGTGGCAGTGGCATTTTATAAGATTACATTCTTCCCTACTTGCCAATATTAATTAAATTAATGTTCCTGCATAATTGTTCATGATGTTGGAGTTGAATTTTTTTCACGGAAGACTTTAATCAAGATATTAATTACTTGTCATTAAAAATAGTCTCCTGATGATATTTTCAAGAGGAAGAGGGATAGCTCCATTGTTCTATCTAAATTCCAGCTCTGCTAATTGCACTGTGCTTATCTAAATTACACCAGCTGTAGATTTTTATGAACATGTAGGTTGGCTGTTAGCGACTGATATGTTCCATCTTCCATATTTTCATATCTTGCCAAATTGATGTCTAAATGCTGAACAATGTTTTTGGGCCCGGTCCACCTCATTCTGTTGTTCAGGAAATGGCACCCACCTTCACCCCTGTACAGTTAACGAGGGAGAGTTTAAGGTATGAGTTATTCCTATGCTGCACAAATTAAATCCAAGCAGTCATGCAAGGTAATGTGCAGCAGCAAAAGAAAAGAAAACAAAATCCATTCTCAACCAAGAAAATTAGTCTAAGAAAAAAAGTTGACAACCAGTTCTGAAAATTGTAAAATATAAAGGTTAATAAATATCCAAAGTAAAAGTATACCTTGAAACTTCATTTCTTCCTCTAAGGAACCGCTTTTAGTTCTTTTATACATTTGGTGTGAAGAGTGAGAAGTAAAGCATCAAAAATCAGGAAGGTAAGAGGGTTTCCATCAAGTTTAAGGCTATTGGATACTGAGAAGGTTGTTTGCTTTTCCAGTGTTCAGAAATGCCCACACAGCAATAGAAGTGGTACACGTTTTCTCATCACATGACCTGTGTTCATCCAAGTGATCACATCTTTCTATCTAGCTGTGTTGGACAAGATTTTCTAGTAATTTCATTTCTTCATGTATAGGTTGGGACCTTTAACTCTCGCTTCCTTCATTTTTAAAGCATATTTTTCCTACTTCAATATGCAATTTTAATATTATTTTAACATAAAATTTAATATTAGATATCTACAATTGTAGTAAAAGAAAACCAACAAAAAGTGATCATGCTGACTAAAACTGTTATATCAATAAGAGAAAAATATTAGATGGATGGGTTCAATGACCTTGATATTCCCTCTGTAACTGTGGCATAATGAGAAACTTTGAACAGATATCCTATACCAGCTAGAATGCTTTTATGAAATCATCTCCTTCAAAAATAATAGCAAAATGGTTTAAAGCTACTGCCAGGACACCTTTGCTAAAGTTTCAGTGTTCAGGATATTTGGCACAGACCCTTTCACATTTCTCTGTGGACCCTAGAGAAAACACCAAAGTAAACTGCAGAAGCTTCAAATTCACAGTATCACCCAGGAGAAATATCTAGCTGTGTACACATTTGGAAAAAAAAAAAAAAATCCACTTTCTCCTGTTTATTCTCAGTGCATGAAGCTGATATTCCAATAATTAAGAAACCAAACCCAAGAATTGCACTGGTATTGAGAAAATGTGAGTAGACTCTCTTAAGTCCCTAAAGATCCCTAAAACATTTTTAGGCCCTAAATAATTATAAGCAGAAATTAAGTTGCTGTGATTTCCAGGGATTATTTTCTAAAACAATTAATAAAAAAAACCCAAAAAACCCAAAAAACCCCTAACCAAACAAACTTTATTTCCTGGAAAACATGTCCTTATTTTTACTAAGCACAAAATTAACATTACCTGGTCAACCGGATAAAAATGAAAATAGATCAGGTGTAACACCCTACAATATAATTTTATTCAACCAGTGAACTAACTGGATTCTTAAAGAAAAATATACTGTGCTGCTGCTAAATAGTTTTAGCAGCTTTTGTGTTCCTTTGTACTAAATCTTGTATTAACTCTGGGTGCCTTTTTCTAATCACTGAGCATGCCAAACTATTTTTGAAAACCCATACATGCACACGCGTACACACACTGTCAACACTACAATTGCCCAAGACAAATTCAATTTCGTTGAATTATTTTAGCACCTGCCTATCAACTGTTTCCTTCTGAAAGCCGTAACATTTCCTTCTGTTATGTTCCATGAGGAAAAAACAAAGATATAAAGCAGCTTCTTTCCATGCATCTCACTGCCTTATTTTTGTGAAGCTCTGGCAAACAAAAGAAATTCCACTTCAAGTTTTCTAACATTTCTTCAGAGCTCTATCCAAAGCAGAAACCCTTTTATGAGTGATGATGTTGCAAAAATGTTAGTAAGAGATTTGTACTTGACTAAAAGAAAAAATCTCTCCCAGTCTGAGAGATTTCAACATTCATGTTTTTGCCCTTCTTCCAAACCTTCACATACATTAATACTTTAAAATCTTATCAAAATTTTAAGTAATTTGATAACCTATCTCTTTTCCAGAAGCTTGATGTTTTAAGTAACTAAAACTGAAACTTGGGGTGTGTGTCTTCTGGGCTTTTTTGACCAAAAAAAGTGGAAGGGTCTGAATAAAGAAATTGAAAAAAGGACCAAAAAAAGGTCAGAGGATAAGGCTATTTTCACAGCAGTTCTGTCTTCTGCTGGTTCTGGACTAAGAATTAATCCATTTCTTCTAACTGGTGAGCTACTGTTTGACAACAATTCATCCCTAGAGCATTGGTTTAACACAGGGGACTAAATTAAAATTTGTATAAATAATAATCCTCTCTGGCCCCTTGACCCAGTGTTGGCCCACACAGTTGGCAAAAACACTTATAAATTCTGGTTCCTGTCTTCCAAAGTCCATTTTGTCCAGGTAGTAAGTTATAGTAATTGGAAATGACACAGTTTTACACTACTGGCATCCAAGTAGAAATATCTATGTTGCAAAATGCTTGCTTTTTAATGATTTATTCTTTTGAATTTTTATATATATCATATAGTCTGTGTTTAAGAAAAACGTGCCATTAGTTTGCAATGGGGAAAGAAACATAAAAGGAAATAAGGACTTTAGGATCTGGACAATGATAAATGAGCTGTTTGTTACCTAAATGCACATGAAGGAAAAATTTGAACTCATTTAGTTAAAGACATGTCTTTATAGACATAATAATCACTTCTAACAGAGTTTTTAAAGCTCTGTTTTCTTAGCTAAAACATCAGTAGATCAGGTTCTAAGACTTTTGGTCCTAGTGAACCAAAACTGAAAAACAACCCAGGGCTTCCTGTTAAATCTAAGTAATGAAATTCACATTTCCTCTATATTTCCATTTCAGTGAAACAACCTACTGTTTCTCTAGAATTACTCCTTTTCACCTACTTAGCTTTTGCTTCATGAACTTGACACTACCAAACCCACACCTCTATGTCTGGTAGTCTGTGGCAGAGACATATTTTTAAAGATAGGGACATACAGCTAAATGGAACTGAATTAGAGCTACTGAATAAATGGAAGGTCTCCCTGACCACTATCACACTTTTAGCACTCCACTGAGCCAATGCATTTTGTCTCCCAGCCAGTGCAGGTCAGCTGTGTCAGCTCAGCTGTCAGTATGCAAACTGTTGATCAGGGTAAGACCATTTGGTCATGAGTCTAAACTTATTTTGAAAATCTGAAAGAAAAACTGCTTTTACCAAAAGAAAATAAACACAGGCTAATAATTTAAAAATCTTAAATCCAAACCAGATTTTCCTGACATAAAAGTTAGTGAACATCAGCATGACAACCAGATATGTGTGGGCTTTTTTGTATGTTGTACCCCATCCATATTTATACCTTTTTAAAATCTAAGTGGAGAAGAGTAAGTTATGTGTACTTTTCAACAGTATTGCCTATTTCACCTCAAGCTTCCACAGGTACCTGCATTTACTAAATAGTTTGAGAATAATAATAACCTTTGCCACAGTCTTTGAGGTTCTGTTGTGAACATTGAGTCCTAGAAAATGAAACTCCGCAGTAAAACCACATTCTGATATCTCCTCTTTGTGTCTGAACTTGTTATTCAACAGGTTTATGGTGCTGCCAGTGATTTAAAGCCAGGTGCTACAGCATATTAGAATACTGACGTTTTATGGAGTAAATACAAATCAAACCTGAAAGTGTAGCTGGGACCTCTGAATATAAAACATTATGTTGCTGTTAAACTGGCTGTAGATACTAGAACAAAACATGTTTGACAGTGAAAAAAGTCCTTAGGTAATGGAGCTGGCACCATGTCAAAGAGAGAATAAAACCATCTTTCTGTTCCACATAGTTATTGATCACTGAGGCAAAATTTCTGTAAACAATATGCATTGACTTCTTCAGCCTCTCCCACTCCGTCTTTTCCAACCAGGCCAGTGACTTCTTCCAAAAGCATGGAGTTTGTCACTTGAAAGGTATGTAAGGCTTCAAAGCACAGGAAGAGACTTGGGAAGCAGTATTAGAAAAAATCTGTCCCCCTGCCCCTGAAGTGTTCATTTTCAAGAGCAGTAAGATATATACTGCATAGCTTTTTGCTCAAGTTTTGATGTCTGAGCTGTTTTGTTACATTTTGAATTTAGATAAGATTATATGTGGGGTACCCCTGAACAAAGGAGTAAGTTTTGACTTTCAATCTGGCTTAATAGTATGGCTTTGATGTCTCAAGAAGGTAGTGAATCTTATTGTCTACTTGGTGCCTTACTATAAAATCCCACTCTTTAAAAAAACAGTTCAAGTATAATTTTTTTAAATTTCTTGTTTTGGTGGGGTGTTTAGAGTGAGGACTGGTCATTAATATGTATCCAGTTTGCACGTGAATATGGTGCACAAAGAATGAATTAATACGTATTAGGAGAGGGAATAGCTGGAGAAGGGGCAAGGCAGGGAGGGGGGCAGGTGGGCAGAGAGGCTGAGTGAGACAGCCAGAAATCTGTTCCAGGGACCAGAACCAGCAGGGTTCCAGGTCCAGAGAACTTAATGGGACCAGGGATGAGCCTTCTCTCCCGAAATGGATAAAATAGAAGGAAACAAAGTCCCTGGAAGGCAAATTTAATTCCTAAACTTAGGATGTGGCTTTAGGATGTTTATTTTGAAATGTTCAAATGTTAACAGGCCTCTGAAAGTCACACGAATCTAGACCATGTTACATCATCAGACACACAGCTGGAATTTTTGTGGTTAATTAACAGGTGATATTACCAGGGGGGAAGTTTCAGAGGTTTTTTTTCACCCTAAGCAAAACAGAAATGTTGACATAAGGTATCTTTTTTATTATTTTTTACCAGATGCTTAAAAAAAATGTTGTTGGTATATGTTATTAAAAATAATTTAAAGTACATTCATATTTTATTTTCTTTAAACAAACAAAAACCATAAAATAGTTCCAAAGATGAATGACAAAGTAGAAGTTAAACGCTCTCTCTTTCCTACTTTTTATGTATTTACATTTACTGAAAAAAAAAAAATTCAATTTCCTATAGTTCGCTAGCTACTGTTCCATCCATACTTTTCAAACTATGAACCAGTCTGTTTTCCACATCAGTCTGAACACTATCGTAAAAAAACTTACAGGTTAAACTAATCTTTAAGGAAAGAGGGAAGTTTAAGTAAACTGTTAAATAACAGCTGCCAAATATTCATCTGAAATATTTTTTCAGCGATTTAAATTATACATATTTGTCATTTGGCCATATTCACCAAAATGTTTAACATTATGTGAGTTAAAATTTTTCACGGAACCCTTCTTTTCTCATCTATTATTTCTTCCTCTTCTTTCATATTAGGCAAAGCCTACACAAAGCTTCTTGCTAATTTTCTCCTATTTTTTTCTTTGACAAATTTTATACCAAAATCAATGTGAGGTTTTCTCAGGGAAAGAATTCATTTTAAGCCTGGGCACACAGCTTAAATGGGCTCAGCTTTCAGTTGCTTCAAAGTTCTGTTTGACAAAAAACTGAGTTTGACTGGCTTCAAAAACACCTTGCTTTTTTTAAAAAAATTCAGTTAATTTGATTTGACAATGAGATGATATATTTGTACTTGCAAAGGAAGCTTTTCCCATTGTACTTTAGCACAATGAGAAACCGCTACCAGATGATGTGTGTTTACTAATACTGACCCAGTATTAGTAAATGCTTGCTCTGTACCAGCACACAAATGGTCATAACCAGCACCAAGAAACATTTTTATTAATCAGCTCTTGAGGACTTTAGTGAGCAGGAAAACCCCCCCCCCAAATTAAATAATACTATTTTATTTTTATTACTTTTTTCCTTTTGGATAAAGCTGAGGGCATAGGCATGGTAGCAGTGGATAAACTTGTACGATTTCCTGCACTATTTTTTGGGAATCAGATTTAGAGATCAGGGTGGTCAGTTTGGCATACTTGGGAAGTGTTGGAATTGAACATGTATGTAACAGGTTCCACTAGATTAACAGGCTGTTTTTTTCTTTCATCTCAACAGTATTTGAGATGAAATAGTAGTATTTATATCTGCATTAGCATTGGTTTTTTGTTGGTTGAAAGGAAGAAGTCATTCAGAAGACTAGATGAATGTAGCTTAGTTTAAATAAATTATTCTCAGATAATATTAAGACAATACTTCATACTCCTCACTTGAGGAGATGGAAAGATGGTTTACCAAAGACTGATTATATTTGACAAACTAGTGCATTTTTGGTAATTAATTTTGTAAGCAAAGGAATTGTTGTGTATTTTCCGGTAATGATTTCACTTGAAGGTCTTTTACTTAAACTGGACTTCAGAAGAAATGTATATAAGAGGATGAACAAGGCAGGGGGGAAGACATTGAAAAATAACCGGCCTGTGTGCATACACTACTTTGGAAAGCTTTACAAAAATAGAGATAGCAGATAACATAAGGAGAGGCATTTCCACTAGAGGAAGTAGTGCAAGATATTGGATTCAGTTCAGAGGAGAATGGATTCCATTCTGCTCCCCCATGGTCTAGAAGTTCATATTCTTGCCAGTTTAGAATCACAGAATCACAGAATCACANCACCTCCCCGGGCAAACCATTCCAGTACTTAACCACTCTTTCTGTGAAAAACTTCTTCCTAATATCCAGCCTATATTTCCCTTGACGCAGCTTGAGACTGTGTCCTCTTGTTCTGTCAGTTGCTGCCTGGAGAAACAGACCATCACCCACCTGACCACAGCCACCCTTCAGGAAGTTAGGAAAAGGTGCTGGCTGATTACAATTTGGAGAGCTAATCTTATGAGAGGAGGCTAGAACAGATTATCTTAATTATGGTAGTGAAATGAAAGGTGGGAAAATATTTTTTCACTCTAAAAAGCTCATAAAGTTCAACACTAGGGAATAAAATGACTATTTGAGCTAAAAACAAGTGCTTGGCATGTGAACAGGTAAGCAAAATTGTCATGTATAGGTATAGGGTGGAAATTAGCGTAAAGGTTTTTAACCATGAGATGAGTGAGGTTTGGACCAGTCTACTACTTTGCAACACTGGGAGCTAAAAATGCCTGAATGATTTTAAAGAGAAACTTAAGAGCACTGTGTTGTATGGTTTACTTCAAGAAGAAGAATGTATATTTACTATAATGGGTGGCTCCTTCAGGTTCTTGCTATCAACAAATTGAAACAATCAATCAAATAAAACAAAAATTGAAAAAAATTAACAAGATATTAGTGACAATAATATTTACTTTGTACATTGCAATCATTTACACTACAATAGCAGATATGTTAAAATTATAATCTAACTGTACTAAAACAAACACTGAGTAAAAAAGAATATATTTCAAATTAATGGACAACACTAATGCTATGAGTTCTCTGATCAGATTACAGCTACTGTAGACCCCATCAAATTGTATAATTACCTTCCCAGAACTGAGGGTCTTCAAAATCCGTTTGTTACAAACATATTGTGGTATTATGAACACACTTATTTGGTTTTATTATATTTATAATATAATGGTGTAATGGTACAAGGTGTAATGGATATTTATTGTCTCAGAAGAGTGTGATTAGAAGGGCAGGATGTGAAAAGAAAGATGCATTTCCCTGTTTGTGCTAAAACTAGAAGCATATTAAATTCACTAAATTTCAGTAGGTGACATATAAATCAGAATTTTCTGATAAAACAATATAGGGTGAATCTTCTAGTACCAATGATTTTATGGTCTCGGTGAGTCATAAAACTCCCTCTGCAAAAGTGTGGTATTAATTAGACACCCAGCAATAATTCATTATTGTATTGTCAGAAGGCTATAAACAGGGCAAAAGTCAAGTCCAATGTCATCTAACAGCATAACACTTTAGCAAGAATGAAAAAATAAATTTCCAATGTATACTGAGTTACAAGAAATATGCATCTCTATATGCTGACTTGTTTCTACTGATGAAAGAAACAAGTAGAAAGATACAATGTTGTTATTGTTTAAATTTGCCTAAGATATCTAGCATTACAGAGCAAGATTTGAGCAAGGATTCTATCTGGTCACACAAAATAACTCATCTTCTCTGAATGAAAATGCATACTGAAGGTGTAGTCAGGGAATGTACTGTATCATCAGGGAAAGCCTCCCCAGAAAATTTCAGTAAATAGTTTGATTTAAATTTATTATGAATAATTGGAGCTCACTGACTCTTTGAATAGTCTTACCTATGCTGAAATTATTTGTTGCATGTAGGGGATTACTGGAACACAAATAATTTGGAGAGTTGTCTCAGAATTGTTTGGAAAACTTTCTTTTTGGTTTTCAGCTGTGCTGTTTTATTTTCATTGTAAGTTTTTTGTTCTCCAACTTAGCCTTTCTTAAAAAAAAATCTATGTGTTCCTAATGCCAGTTGAATTACTTAAGCAAGCAACTCTGAGCCCAGATGTAAAAACTTAGGGAAAGAAATTGATAGTCCCCAACAGAAAATAGGAATTATAGCTGTTTTCTTTTCTATGAGACACTCTCTTAGTTCTCAGTTTGGCAGAATACTGGGACCTAAGAGAAGGCGTTATTTCAAGGAAAGAAATTTTTCTAGTTTACTTCAATGGGTCTACTTCTGTACTAAGAAATCACATGGGTTTAAATATCTTATTGGATCAGCCTTTTAGGTTCTGGAATTTTCACTGGCTGGATGGGGACTTACTATTGGGTCATTGTTTTTACTACCATGGCAATAAAATTTGAAACCTCTCCAAATAGACTGAGATGGGGAGTTCCAGACTAAAAATGGAAATGTGTGAGATTCAGTTATTGTTCATGCATTTTCCTCACACACAAAGCTTAAATCTAGCAAGTAGTTATGCAGGCATTTTCCCTGGGCACACTTTTAACTGTGTATAAGCATTTGTATGGACGGTCCCAAGTCATCATGATTTTAGTGATGACCTGGTTCTATAAACCAAGAATGAACATTTTCTACTGAAAAAAAAAATGCATCTGGAAACTCTGGACTTATTTTGATGATGTGGAATACTTTGCATGGAGTAGTAACTTTCTGAGCACAGACTGACATTAGACACTCCTTCCAATGCTGGTGGGTGCTGGATTTCCTTTTTCTCTGTTATGGCTCAGACATAAACCAAAACTGCAAATGAACACAGTACTGACCAGCTGAGCATTTGTTGCTAACTGAGCACCTACTCCAGCTTGAACTATAATGTGTTAGCTGATACCTCTTTCCCTAAGCCTGTCGCGTTCAGTTGAGGCAGAGAACATCTTGAAGCTGCAATATTACATTCATGTGCAAGAGCCTTTTTAAGTAGAAATTGGGCACTCTGAAAAAAAATTATTGGTTTTGAAGTTCAAGCAGGATATGCAAGGACAACAGTACTTTCGCTTTTTATCAGAATGTAACAGATTGTGTTGAGCACAAAACATCTTATCTGAAAAGCATCTTTTAATGGTCTCTTTTGACAAGACTTTTTAATGCCAGGGTATCCTTTTGATTTTTTGGTTGTCTCATTCAAAGAAGCATGACTAAGTTCCCTAAGGTAGCTGGTATTAAAAGACATTAAATGCTGGCTCTGCTTTGAGCAGAGTGGTTGAACTGAACACTCTCCAGAAGTCCCTTCCAACCTCAGAAGTTTTCTGAATCCATGAGTCAAAACTTAAATTTCAGTTACCTTGAAGGTGGGGCTATCAGTCGTGTTCAGGCATTGATTTCTTCTTTACAAAAGATTAAAGGCTGCCTTTGCTGTATGATGAGGACTTACAGGACTGCCGTGCACTCTGTATTTCTCTTATTGGTCTTTTGTGCAGCGTGAGTTCACTGTTGCACAGCCAGGAAGACACTGACCATCCAACTCTGCCACTGGCCAAACAAAGCCATATGCTAACTATCTCAACATCCAGGTCAACATACAGAAGTCCCAAATAGTAACTGAATAATACATAATCCATCACATTTAAGCTAAAGAACCAGATTTAATAGCATAGTTAGATTTTATAAGCACTTGAAATAGCACTTGGTTAGTAAAACCCAATAAAACAGAGCTTTTACAGTAATACAATATATATGTATATATTACACAGCTAATCATGTCTGAATTTGTTTTTTAACAATCAGTTAGTACTTACCAATTGTAGTGTCCAGGAGCTGTCTGGTTAAATTCATAACTGGAAAACTTAATTTGAGCTGTCATTGTAAGTTTCTCATTCAAAGTGTGTCTTACACAACAGCCTAGCAAAAACAACAACAAAAAAGATATAAAAAATACAATATATACGAGAGGTATACTGTAAAAAATACCAAAGTCACTGAAACATATATATTGAATGAGATTGTTTGGTTTTATTCTAGTAATTATTCTCAGTGAGACAAGCACAAAATATTTCTTACCATTTGAGCAGGAGCCAATTTAGAGCCTGACAGTTCATTGAATTTGTTTCTCTATCTGTGGAAAAGAGAGAAATAGCATTGCAGAGAATGACTGGGTAATGTACTCAAACAAAACATCAGGAGAACAGTATCTCTTCCTACCAGATTACTTTCCCAAAAACTTTATGATATTTGAATAGTGTACAGTATCGTGGAGGGAGACATAAATGTTCCACATAAAGCTTTCTCTAATGGGCTGTCAGCGACATGAAACTCAGATTTATATGTCTGCAATTGTTGCAAGAATGCAGAATGTTGTCTTGCAGTACTTGCACCTTTGTTTTCAGTACTTTGCAGTTGAAAAAATTACTAGCTAGTAATTGCTAGTAAAACTGGTTTGCTGTATGATGTCTGAAATCAGGATCCTTCTGAATCCTGTGCAAAGTGAGGAGCAGAAGGCTCCTGCAGTCTCCTGAATGAAATTGAAATCTTCACATCTTTTAGGTGGTGAACACAGATTATAATATAGCCCAATTCCCTTAAGTGGCTAGTAATAATGATGTTTGGCTTTGTTATGGACATAGAATCCAAACATTTAATGAAGTACTTAAAATATGGCAGGTTTGGACTCTTATTTAGGTTGTACCTTTGACTGCAAGGTAGATGTAGCAGTTTAGATACCATTCAGGAATGTTTCAGTTGCAGTAAGTTTGGTGAGCTGAGACATAAATGACCTTGACTGGTGATTTATCTTGGTTCTTTCACAGCATATGATGTTTCCAGTGTATAAAAATCTTTTCACTGTGAGACTATTGCTCAAGTATTAGAGTTGTAGTGGACAGACAGAGTCACTTTATGAATGAAAAGAAACACACAACCTGATTGCCCAAGTACATGTCCAAATGTATATCCAGTCACCCAAATACGGTGCTTCTATATACCTATGTACATATAGCAAATGTGTTTTTATGTCATGTTGTATTGAATCCAATTCTTCCATTAAAAATTTTGAACATTATATAGTTGTTAGAATAAGTTGTTTTTAATGTTTTTGCACATCATTTTAAATGCAATAGCTAATAGAATTTTCTCATTGCAAGGGGCATGATTAATATCCTGAAAGATTAGAAGAACCTGCCTGGTGAGCTGACTTTCTGTTTTATTTTTTATATCTCTCTCTAGGCTCAGCAGCCTTTAACGAGTTCAATTAAACATCTTTGTTTTCAATTTAAAATATATTTGCTTATACTTTAATGGTCCATCTGGAAGCCCTATGTTTCTGGAAGAATTGGTTTTGGACATTTAAATATTCAAGAAGAAATAAGCTGGCAGAAAACATGTGAAGTTAAACTCTATTTTGAAAACAAAATTCAGTTCTCTAATCAGATTTTAATGCATCTGCATCTGGACTAGCATTGATCCAGAGATCTCTTTTACACAGCAAGTTGTAGCAGTTTGTATTCTCATCAGGCATTGAGTAGCATAAATCCCTTTTCAAGTATTTAAAATCTTTTCTGTATACCAAGATGTCCTAACATGTCATATGTGAAGATAAGGTAAGGCCAAAAACCTACTTCAATGCTTAACAGCCTTAGATAGGGTAATCCAGGATGTGCTGTGATGGCTGTCTGTTCCTATATGAATATATAAAAGCAGCTATAATAAGATGCTAAGTCCTACCTATGGGCTTATGCGCTAGCATATATTTATATGGTATATGCAGAAAAATTCAGACCACTGGATGTCCCTTTTAGGCTTACAATTGACAACATTAAAGACTTGATACGTAGAAGAAATGCTGCAATTTCTCATTTAAAAGACTCTCTATAACTATCTTTAAGTGGCGAATAAGGCTGTGTGCAACTTATCTCCCACTAGCTGTCTCAGAGAAACTGCGCATTTTTGTCATCAAAACAAGATGCTGCTGCCATTTCTCTGCACTAGACTGGAAGTTAATTCTCCTGGAGCAATTGTGAACCAACTAAGTATCACAAATACTATAGCTATAATATATAATGGATGGCTGATTGCCAGTCTTAATACTCTTTTTGTTGCTAACTTAAGTATGTAATTTATATTCTATTCTACTTTTTGCAGGAACTGCACTCAGGTAGTTCTCAAAAGATATTTCTCCATCAAGAAAAAATTTTCCGAGTATTAATAATGTAAAAAAGTCCTGTAGAACACTAGACAAGTTTTAAGGAAGGTTTAATAACCACTTTAAAACATATACTTTTGTTAATTGTTTCAAGTATGGGCCTACCGGTCAAGGTAAAAAAATGTGCCTGGCTGCTAGCAAATCCACTGTAAGAATTTTAACTTGATGTTTGCACAATTTGAAAGGAAATCTGTATTGATACTCTGAAAGGTAGAGAAAATTATAGACAAATAATTTAAAGTTCTCTATTTGAAATAAGACTTTAAAGTCAATATCTATTTTCATGACCTCAGAACAATGGGGAAAGGAAACAGGAAAAATGCAAGAAGTTTGATTCAGTAGATACTTCACCTGCTGTGCATCCTTTTGTGCCTGTCAGTGTGGGTGAGCTGTTGGCTTAGCATAGTTCTACCAAGGATGGTTGGGTTTTTTTCAGGAGTTGAACTTTGATGATTCTTATGTGTCACTTCCAGCTCAGGATATTCTATGATTCTATGATTCTATGATTTACTCACTGGGATTTTATTTGGTGGATCCTAAAGTGAATTTATAATTCATTCATCCTTAACTCAATTTGTTTTCTTGGAGGAAGCTTTTGAATATCAGTAACATTTGCCTGAAATCTGGAAAGCTTGGCCTTCAGACAGCCCTGGCAAGTGAGTGGCAGAAACCACCTCTGTGGAGAGCTCTTAGAAGCAACTGTATTCTTCTAGGAGTTAAAGAAAATGTATGTAAGAGAATATTTACCTGACATACGTACCTAGACTGTACTAATATGAATTTTTAACGGCTGGAGTTTTGCACCATTAAAACCTGCAGTGGAAAAACATCCAAACACTTGTATATAAATACAACATACTTTTTATATAAATAACTCAAAAGTATAGTTTAAGTGATTTAATAAATGAGATTATTTTATCACTTTCCCAAAAATGAACATATAAAGCAATCCTTTATTATTTATAAGCATTATTAAATACAGTGGCATCCTCTACAATGGCATCATAAACTTCAGCATTGAGAAGTGCTAAGAAATTTGGTCAGGGAGTAATGTTTTGTCATGGAATTAGATGACACAAAAATCCTTACTGGAATAAGACAACACAAATTCCTCTCCATGGAGCCATTATATTTTGATGTTAATTTCATTTATATGGCAGATCAGGCCTTGAAATTACATAATTTCAGATTGCAGAATGATTACTGATATATGACAGTTCACCCTATTCCTTCATTCTTACGTGGAAATAAGCTTTTAAAAAGTGCAAAATTACAATTTTTACATGATTGACTTCATCTAAAAAGAGTTCAAGAAAAGGGACCAGACTTAGACACAGAATCCAAAAGTTACTAAATGTCCTTTATTACTCAAGGAATATGTACTTCTAACTTGAAAATACTGATATCTCTGCTTTTTTAATATGGTGATAGTGCATATGGGATTTTTTTATTATTTTCTTTCTTAAAGATAAGCTAAATTGTCAATTAAGGGATATTTAAATATTTTCTGAAGTTTAATTTGAATTAAGTTTAATACAGATTTATTTTTAGTCTAAAGAAATCCTCAGTCATCTTGGCAGACCAGATGATTTGTAAGAAATACAAATTATGTTCACAGTTCAGCAAAGCAGGTTTAATATGTGGAACTTTGACAGTCCACATACATGTGGAGTTTAATATAGGACTGAGTTTATGGCATGTTTGGCACTATCACAAGTGAGTTGTAGGCACCTCACAAATGATCTGCAATAATTCTTTTTGTTCTTCATTAGCTTTCACTGCTCCCGATACCACTTCCAATGATAAACTTTAACAAGCTCCTCATTTGATCTCTTTATAAAATGCAATAATTTTCTTTTAGAATTTCACCTTGAAAGAACATTTTAGCAAAGCATTTCTTCAGCTGCCTAAAAGAAAATAATTGCACTGACTGTTCTCTTTCTTCACCTGAACACATTAGATGTTAATGGGTTTTTATTTGTTTATAACCATTTGAAACAATTGCAAGTCTATACCACAGATAAACACTTTGATGGTATTTATATCAGATATTCTTCATAAATCATTATGTGTCTAAGATAAGTACATTAACTAAAATCGGTGTATTTTAGAATACTCATACTGATACATTTATCAAAACAATGTCAGACCATGCTGTTTAATTTAAATTATGCATAGATTTTCCTCTCCACTCTTCATTTCCCTATAGTTTATCAGATATTTTTTTCCAGCTCATTTTCTACCCTCCATTTTTAACACAATCCTTTCATTTTCAACTGTGCTATTTTTAACAGCATGTGAGTGCTTTTGTCAAAAAATACAGAATTAATTTAATGCACATACACACCTTTCCTCAAAAATAAAACAATTTTTTTCACTTGTTGTTAGTCATATTATCCCAAATAGTTTCTGAGGACATTGATTTTTACAGGAGCATTTTCCCTGAAGTCAGCTGATTTTTGTATTTGAGCACTATTTATTTTTCTTTTGTAAAAAATGTCCAATTGCCATATCTCCAAGATAATAAGAGTTTTAAAATTATTCTTGAAAATGGCATGTAATTATTACCTTGTTTTGCACTAACCAACAAAATACTACAGAGGATTTTGGTGTGTATATTTCATCACCTTATTTACCACAATAACTTGAGTATTGGAACAATAAAACAGTAACATTTCTGAGATTCCTTTGTGGTTTTAAATTGTTAATGTTATAGAAACAGTGCTGTGAGCTGATGCCAACATATGTTCCTGGAAGCATTTATAATAATAATACAGCTTCAGCAGAGATGGTAATGGTATAAACAGGGCAAAGGAAATACCAGAACTGCAGTAGATGCAATTGATTATATACCTTGGAAAATATTCCACTTACGTATTTTTGGTCATGTCAATGTAAATCAAAAGGAGGTGACGTTTTCAGTAAGATATATCACAGTCAAAATAATATGCAGAGACAGCAGTCTCCCATGCTGATGGAACAGATCATGATTTTTGAAATGAAGAAGACATCCATAGCACAGCTGAGGTATTATAAACCAGGGGAAAATAATCTGATTTCAACGTCTGAATCATTGTGAGCTGTGATCAAATTTATGTTGAAAGTTCATATGACTGATAGGGCCATATCAACTTTATTTTAAGCTGATAGGACTGCTTTACGTTGAGTTGACTGGTGTGTTTGAACTTGATCTATGTTTTATTCCTGCCCTAAATGTTTGCAGCTTTCATTATTTCTCAGGCTTGTAAATCTGGAAGCTGAGCAGTTTTCGAGAAACTGGAATAAATACCCATCAAAGTCAAGCCCACAAGTCTTGATTTAGAATACAGTGCTCAGAACTCCTGTGATGGTTAAGTATGGCATAGGCCTGTAGAAAACCTTTTCTTGTTTTTATGAATTCAGTTCTGCAAAGAGCTGTTTTACCAATTTTGGAATGAATGTTTTAAACACATAAGTAAAATATTACATGCTTTAAAAAACTTCTGATTCTTCATTAGAGATAACTTTTAATATTGTATTCTAAAGAATTCCGTGATAAGATTATGAGTTAAATTTGCCTTTTGTAATCTAGAAATTCTCGCAGTGCCTCCTTGAACTCCCTTAAGGACTGAAAATTAGCCTTAGAAGTTTGTATAAAGTTAAGAGTAATAGAGAATTGTTAAGCTATTCTATAACTAAAGCTTATTCAATGTATATTGGTATCATAATTTCTTTGAAATTACATATTATATGGACATTTATATCAAAAGGTATTTTCTTTGAATAAACAGCAAAAAAAGATTTGTAAGTTGTCAAATAATGCTGACATAAAATCTGGTGGAAAATAGATTGATTTTTAACCTTGTTAATTAATACTAGATAATTAGATAATGAAAAGGCTTGGTTCCAAATTTTTTGGGTTTTTTTAATTAACAAACTGTGTCTTAAAAACTGTAGCAAGGGACAGACCACATTCTGACACTGTGTAGTTAAATCAAAGCTTTTCTGCTTTTACCTAACTCTGAAAACTTGGAGATTAGTGAGAAAATCCACTTGTGGCCACATATCAGTGGAGATGGATGGTCTTTGCCACCTGGTGAAAGATACCATAGCTCTCTAGGTTTTAAGTGGGCTGTGTAGTTTTCAATAGCTGACATGACAGTAATGTATGGATCAGTAATTAATAGACAGTTTTTATAACTTATCTACAGTGGCTGATTGAGTGACTTCTTTATGTTATCTCAATGCTTTCAAAAGACTGTGCTGAATGGATTGTAAAAAGCCAGAAAATGCCAAAAATTATTTTTAAAAATCATAAGAGGAATGTGTACTTTCTGATTCAGAAGGAAATCTTTTTATGGAAAAAGAGGCAAAAAAGAGGAGTCAGGCTGTGGATAGCTTTCCCATCTGAGCTTGCATATTTTGTGAACTTGGCCAGATTCTGATATCAATTATGCTGCAATAATCTACTATCTATCAAGCAGCTTTACATACCCTATCACTTCACTTAATTTCCCCTTAACAGAGTGTAGAATATATGCAGCACTTATTGCAGCACACACTGAACTTTGTTTTTTTTATAGATTTTTCAGAATTTCATGCCTTGTTTTTTTCCATAAAATATCTTATACTGTGTAGAGAGTGCTGAAGGACTATCCCCAGAATATAATTTGGTACTAGGAATAGAATTAACGATGATCCACATAATTTACTCAGGGAATTTTTTCAATAGGTTCTCTGTAGTGATTTAATTTCAATATGAAAACTATCCTTGCTTAAAAAAATAACCTTGATTTTATTATTGAATCATGAGTTTGAGCCCCAAAGATTTACAAGTCTCTCAGCTAACTTATGCACAAATGATCCTTCATACCTTTATTTTATTCCCCCTGTACACCTTGGAATGCAATTCCCAGGTATATTCTCATCATGGAATAATTCATCAGGTTCCATGGCGAAGTCCTAAGAGCAAGTGTTAATTTACGTGGAGTTTCTTCAGGTTCCTTCAGTATTTGCAAAGTAACCATCTGCAGCAATTCCATACTGTGTAACAAATTCAGCACTGTGGTGTTTTTTCCTATCAATACTAGGTGTGGCCTCAGTTAGGTAGCAAGCAGAGTTCCCTCTGATACTGCACATTTTTCATTAAAGGACAGCATATTAATTTCTCGCTTAACTGTGACACTGACCATAAAGGGCTGCAGCAATTGATTTATCTATTCTGCTGAACTCAAATAATAAGATACTCGGGTCTTCCTGCTGCTGCCAGTCATTTCTGTCTGGTAACTTTCTAGACACACTGCTCTCTCCACAAAGATGTCTTTGTTGCTCATGTTTTAAGATTTAAATCTATTTTCTTTCTTATGCTCTCAAAATTCCAGGTTATGAAAGCAGTGTTTTACAAAAAAGGAATTTTTATTTCATATGAATCAGGCTATTAGCCTTTACTGATAACAAATACTTAGGGAAACTAAATATTAGAATTATGTTTTTTTTTTCAAGGACGGAAACTCTCATAGTTGTCATTGACTTACCATGGACTCATTTATTTTTCCACTCTATCATTGTTAAACCCTATCATGCTACCTAAGGATGCATCTAATTTTATGATATACAGTAGTTGAGGACTGGATTTTAGGTGTGAAATCTGTTTATTGTTCTCACACATCTTCCAAGGAAACCAGAGGACATGAACTGGGTTTTCTTTTGATGACATCACACTGGAAGATGTGTTCCAGGTATGCACTATTTCAGCCACTAATTTTTGTCAATTATAGGACCAACCTCAGTCCCACAAAATAAAATCCCTGAATATTTGCAAACCTTAGTATTGAATATTTCAAGGTACTGGCCTCTTCCTAGCAAGCTGTTTCTGTTAATTTTCTTATTAATTATTGTATCTGATTTCCTGATCCTCCGGGGGATGGATGGATGGATGGATGGATGGATGGATGGATGGATGGATGGATGGATGGATGGATGGATGGATGGAACTCTGCTTTTAGAAACAAAATATCAGTTTGAGTCTTGAAGAAAAAGACTCACTAGTCTTACACTATTATTTCTTAATAATTCACATAGGTTTGGGAACTCACACTCCTATAAAATAAATGGGAGTTCAATTTCCTTACACAAGAATAAAATTTGCCATTTTTCCATCTCTAAATTGGGGCTCATCTCTTTCACTCTCATAAATCTCATAATCTGGGAATTAATCACAGGATTTTAATGTGCCTTGGTAAAGGCTTCAGTTCAAGTCTCTGTTTTTTGAATTGTGTGGCACTGTAGCTTATTAATTCCGTTTGAATTCTTAACATCCAAAAGCAGCTGTAAGCGTTTTGGACAGTTTTTGATCCTGGAATCACTATTTAGTGATTCAGCTTCCTTACAGAAGTTATAGCCAGCCTGATCCCAGAGCTGATGGGGTACACATCCCTTCTCCATTGCATTGAGTGAAAAGGTATGAGTTGGTGTCATGTGCAGTCCTGCTGTATTGCATGTTTGTACAACTGCCTCAGGTGAATTGAGGGTTACCAGCTGTGTGTTGATGCAGCAGTGAAATACTGCCTACTGGAAAACATTAGTATCCTTGTCATTGTTAAAAGCAAGGATCTTTGATAAGAGATAAGATTAAAAGATATTAAGCTAATAGCTTATATTATTACTGTTTGCGAATAAGGATGTGTAATTACATAAAGCGTATTCCAGATTCTTACACATAATTGATCTAACTACATGGACATCTTTTTGAACTATGATATGAAATTAAAATTATGTGTAATCCTACAAATATATCAGAATTACAGCAGAATAAAAAAGTATGTTCATCAGATACAAAAACCATCAATGTAGGATGGCAAAAAAGGCTTCATTATCATTCATTATGAATCATATAATTCAGTATGAATAGTATACAATACTATTTATCATAATTAATTATGAATAGTAGTGCAGCTATTTTTCACTAACTAAAAAGTGTGCAGAAAAAGAACTGCATATTGCATTTGAATCTTGATAAACTGAAAAATATGGAAGAGAAAATAGATCTGTACATATCCATAAAAAGTACATGTTTGAATGCATCAAGGTCTGCATAGTATCTGCTGGTTGAAACACTTCCCTCTTTTTGGCTCTGTGTTTTCCAATGTGGAATATGTCCAAATCAGAGGTGAATTTGATCATCTGAATTACAGTAAATTTTATTGTTTTCTTCTTAGAAAGCAAACAAGATTTTATGGCAAAGGCATTTAACACAGATTTTTAAATACCTTTAAAATAATGTTCTTTGAAGACCTTTTAAAATTTGTAATGTATTTCTTCATCATATAACAAATAAAGCATTCTTTGCTTACTTAAGTTTAAATTATATAAATGACAAAATATTACAGATGTGAAAGAAATACCCAAATGCTGTAAGATTATTTAAACTGCAAAAATTAATATAATGGAGTTATTATTAATACTAATTTTTCCTAAATATCGGTAAAAGCATGAAGTAAATTCTCAGTGTTGAGAGCCAAAAGTTATCATGGTTTCTTGGATCACTATGATGCCATCATCCATCCAACCACGTACTTCTAAAATATTCAAGACTGACAGAAACAAAGTGTCTTCTACACAGAAAGCAAAGTGCTTCACATCTGTCCCCCATGGAAAATATTTAATCTTTTTCTGACATGAAAAGTTTATGCACAGGATTTTGAAAGATTGATATTTACTTTAGTTCTCCTTCATGAGAGTTTTTTGAGCAGTTGGAGTTGCAAGATACGCTGTGCAACAAGCCACTGAAAATCAACTCAGATAGCCCTGTTCGGATTGGATATTCTAAGAAAAGTGATATGTACTCACAGATTCTTGCTCCTGTGAATTGGTTCTCATCCAAATGCTAGACCTAACAAAACTGAAGGATTATCATGTTATCAGTTTTCCAAGCCAGGAAAATTAGGATGTTTTTCAACAGTTGAATCTACCAGCTTCACATTATACAACGAAGACTGTCATTCCAGAAGGAATATATGAGCTGCTGGCTCTGATAAGATTCAATAAATAGTTCTGCAAGGCTGAACTCTTTAAATTATAAGTGCTTCTGGAAAGGATGATTCCTGGCATCTTGTGAGTCACTAAGAGAATTAAAGATCCATACAAGAGCCTTGTGAAGGAAATTAAAATATTTTATTATGTGCTGAAATTTTGAATTGCATGTTGTGAGGTACTATCTTTTGCTGAGAAGTTAAAAGGCAGTTTGTTGATCTCTCAGAACAAATCTTCTCTCATACCATCACTGTTTATACTGTTTGTAAGAGACCTGGGTTAAGAATTTCTGATCCACTATTGAAGGGCCAGGGAAAAGCTTTGTTGTAAAACATTATAAGCAGTCATCTAAATCTATGACATCATGAAATGCAACTTCATATGAATTGAAACATTCAGTTGTGTTACTTATTTTTCCATCTTTTCATAGTCATTAACAGAAGTAATGACATCAGGGTTAGGCATGTCCTGGAATGTATGGCAGAATGAGAAACTCATGTCTTCTTCATGGCTGCTAACTGTTGGAAGTGCCTTATGTCTCTGCCGTTACTGTTTCATGTCCATTTAATAAGGGACCATAAGTTAATGTGAAATTGGGTTTCCTACTCTTAACATGTGAAGATATGGGACTGCAATTACTAGAAATTTTGAAAAAATCCAAGTATGATAATAATAATAGCTATGAACTGCAGACAGCAAAGAGAAGTTTGTTTCAGTCCTGATCCTTACTCTGATGCTCTGGTGGGACTCACCATTCTCTAAGAAGAAAAAAAAAAAATTAATGATTGATTAGAGAAGCATTCCAGTCTTGGGAAGAAACAAAGCAGATGAGTTGACAATACTACAGATTCATGAGTGCTGTCTGATGTAAAGCAGTAAGGAATCTATTTGTCAAGAGAAATACAAGACAAAAATGTGAGATCTGTGGGACTGGATTTAAGAATTTCTTAAGAATAGGTTTGCTTTGATGAAGGTTTACCTTTTTCTTTGACGAAGGTTTACCTTCTATATTTGACTAAGAGAGAATTCATAATATGAAAAATAAAATAAGCTGTTAGTCATTCCTATGTTCATTTTCAAGTATAATTGTAAAATGAATTCTTGGAGAAATTTTGAGTAGCTGCATGATGGCTTGGAAATAAAAAATGTGCATAGGTAAGGATTGGATCTGATTTCTAAAGCGTTGCTTGTAAGATGTAAAGGTAAATATGCTATGGACATACTGTCTGCAATAGAAGCATTTATGAAACTGACTAAACAAGGGAATTCCTTTAAAATGCGTGGATTTACCACTGACTTACATTTTATTGCACTCTTTCTGGAAATGTGAATGTAACTCCAAATGCACTTTTATTCCATTTCTTTAATACAACTGCTACTTGAATTTTTCATCCTTATAATTAGGAAGCATGTACGTATAGAAAACAACAGCAACAAAATAGATTATTCAATTTACTTGTTGGCTGATGCATTCTGGCTGAGTTGCTCTAGGACCAAATTGCTGCTAGTCCCTGTTTTGTTCTTTGTGTAAAGCTGATGGAAAGCTTTTAAGTGAGTTATTCAAAACTTTCTTTTCTTAAATCTGATTCTGAGTTTCTTTTTACTTTGCTCTGCTTAACTAGTCATAAAGAAATTTCTTAGTCTCTTTGCCTGCTAAGGTTGAATTTTTGAAAAAAAAAAAAATAGTGTGAACTAGTATTTTTAGTTCAGCATAAATGGAAAGGAAAAAAAAGAACAAAACAGCATCAGATGCAGTGTCATTGCAATGAGCAGTCAACTGTCAAGTTGTTTTCTTAGACTATGAAGACCAAGCAAAATTAAAATTCTGTGCATTCCCAGGAGTCCTATCACTCGATAGCAGGGAGAAGAGACCAGCACCTTGTTCTGCACTTCCCCTCTTTGGGAAGCTGGAGAGAGCCATGAGGTCATCCTTCCCATTCTCCAAACTAGACAAATCCGAAGTTCTCAGCTCCTCCTCACAGGATGTTCGTTTCATCAGCTGCTCTTCATGCCTTCTTCTGGATGCACTGAAGGACCTTCACATTCTCAAACTGTGGCTCCCAGAACTGCACACAGTGCTCAAGGTGAGGCTGCAACCTCAAGTACAGAGGGAAAAGAAAGAAAAAGAAAGAGAGAGAGAGAAAGAGAGAGAGAAAGAGAGAGAGAAAGAGAGAGAGAAAGAGAGAGAGAAAGAGAGAGAGAAAGAGAGAGAGAAAGAGAGAGAGAAAGAGAGAGAGAGAAAGAAAGAAAGAAAGAAAGAGAAGGAAAAAGAAAAAAAAAGAAAGAGAGAGATGCAGCTGGAGTAGGACTGGCAAATAGCTGTCAAAAGAGATTGTGGGAAACTTTGTTGTGAGAAGTTGCAAACTAAGGGGGAATAGAGGTCCTTGTGTAAGGCTCAGGCTTTATTTAAGGCTGGAGTTAGGTTAAAGGAAAAAGAAAAGCCAGAACTGTGGATGAAGTGGGGCTGCAAAGGCTCTGTCAAAGGAAAGAAGAGATGGAGAGAATTCTGCTGTCAGCAAAAGGCTGTGAGGGCTTCCGTAACGCTTGTCCTTCAAAAATGGTTTGAATTAAATTCATAATTTCTCATATATACCTCATAATTTCCCTCTAAGGAAAAATAATTTAAATATGTGAGTGCCTAAGGTTACTGTTGCTTCAATTAGATCAGTGACTAACATTCAAATGAAAATATGCCTGTCTTTCTTTTCCAAAATAGAGATATGTCCTAATTTCCCATGTTCTAAAAGGGTCCAAGACATAATACTTTACCTAACATGGGTTTTTCATGAGAGTTTGTACTGTTTCCTGGAAGCTAATATGTCTTCTGGTAAAGTAAAAAGCCCATGACTTGCTTACTTGGTAAGGAGTTCTGAAGTGCCAAATGGAGTATACCAGATTTGCAGTCAAATTTTCATTAGCTGTTTTCGTACTGTTGTATCATCTCAAGCATATTAGCTTGAAACTCTTATTGAAAATAAGTGCTAATAAATGCTAGTTTTGTAAACTAAATTTAGACATTGTAATGTTATCTGAATAAAGGTTAAGCAAATTGTACAAAGATATGACAGGCATCAGAGGGATGGCGAAAACCAGGAGACTACTATGGGATGTTTAGGTGACAGGTTGAAGGCAGAGAAAATGATGACTCAAGCAAGACTTGTGTGACATTGGAAGGAATTATAAGAGAATTCTGTGGCCACATACAAACAGCTGCTGGTTTTCAGTAGCTATGTCTGTCTGAGTCTGTGGCTTCATCATCATAATATGTTCTATACACTTATTAAATACTATTTTTAACTATTATGTGTGTGGGCTCAGCCTCTCTACTGACTGGGGACAAGAAAAAGCAGGGCTGGGACGTCCACAGAGCTGGGACCAAAGAAATCCTACAGGTTCTGTAGTCAACTGATTTCAAAAACCTTAGGTAAATTGAATTATCCAATGTTCTTCATATACAATCTGTTTTAAGTAAATAAGAGAGTGTGCTCACTGATTTTCAGTGTTGATCATCATTTATGTGATGCTGTAAATTTTAATCTTAGTGTTTTGACTTGGCACTCTGAACTTAACGGGAAAAGCACTGAAGGTACGCATCTTCATGATGGTTCTCAGATAACTCACTGTTAATTCTAGCATGTGCGTGGCAAATATTTCACTCTCTTGTGTTTTGATTTGTCTCTTAAAAGATGTGCCATTCCAAAAGATATTCCATGCCTTATGGTGGCAATACGCATATCTAGCTTAAAACAGATTTTGGAGTACGACAGAATTGAAGCAGAAACAGCTTGTGACTCAGTTTTTGCTCTAGAAGATTACTGTTAAATAAATATTGATTTTAAAAAAGTAAAAATAAAATCCCAGACAGGAGCTAGTTTATATTTTAATGGAATTTGATATTGCTGCTTTCTTAACTACTACAATGTAAAACTAACAGTAATTAGGCTAGGAGTATTTGCAGATATATTTCACAAACTAAGAAAAATATACAAAATAAATGAGGTTAACCTTATATTTGCTGAATTCTCATTTTCATTATAATTCCTGACTTCTTCACCTACCCCCAGATGGAATTCCATAACTATCTATATGGGAGCACTGGGACTGTAGAATGTTGGTGTCCTGAGCTGCTTCACCAGCTAGCTATAGCTCTTCGACCAGCATAAAAGGAAGGCTTGGTGGGTTTGAACCTCAGGCTGGAGCGTGGTCTGAGGCGTGGAAGAAAGAGCGGACTCCTCACGTGGGTTTCACCAGGCTTTATTCCACCCAGGGAGTTGCTAACGTGCAGAACTGAGCTCTGGCCCTCTGTTCCCCCCTTAAGTACCCAGGGGTTACCCCGAGCAGGGGAGACCTTAGAACCGATGGAGGGGGCGGAGGGGTGTGACTCAGAACAGGGGTTCTTAACAGAACAATGAAAAAGGTGGGTACTTGAGTACCTGGTCAAATAGAAGGACATCTTCTCCAGGTCTTTCAGGGTGATTGACAATGTCTTTCCCCAGGGAGATACCAAGGGGTTTTGGGGTAGGGGTATTGGAATGAACCATTATGAACAAATAACAAAAACACATAGAACCTTAAAAAACCCTAAATATACACTGCTACAGTAGAACAGTGTAAACCAATCACTATTATTTGTGAGAGTCATCTGGAATTAGTTACACAAACCCCTTTTCTTTCATAACTGTGATACACAGCTATTTGTATAAAGCTATTCTTAAAATAAAAGTAATTTCTGTACAGAAGTAGGGGCCATACTTTCAGATGAAGAAGTTTTGAAGGAGTTCACTAAGCATTGGCCTCAAAATCCAGAATTTCCTGTCCACTGTCTTTGCTCACTTGAATCTGGCCATGCCTTGGCCATTTCCTCCAGGCAAATTTGATATTGTCTGGTAAAGTATGTAAACATCTTGCCAGGTGTTTTTTATTTGTTCCTTTGCCTTAATTATTCCTTATTAGAGTAATATGATAATCATTTGGCATGATTTCTTAACGTGTCCTTTTTGCAGATGGGTATTTATATTAAGCCATCTTTCCCTCCCTCCTGGCTTTATTTCTTTCTCATTTCTCATTGCAGGATTTAATGCTGCTGAGTCAAAGCACGACAACTATCCAGAATATGTCTCTGCAAAGACATAGTAAGATGTTATGATTTAATCTCAAGTATATCACAAGCCTATATGAGAGCATAGACATCTGTCATTTTGATTTAGTGTGCCTAACTCTCTTGAATTCCATGAAACCTGCTGCAGATTTGCCTTAAATAGTCAAGATGTAATCAAATTTATTCTTATGTCTATTCATTGCTGCATTATTTTTTTTCGTTGGGTTTTCCTAAACATAGTGGAAGTTTGATGACGTAAAAAAGCAAGTCCAAAGTTCCTGGCGACAGACTCTTGCCAGTAATTAAATTAGCCTAGATCTGCACCAAAGCAGTTTGTCAGCATCCTAGCTGTGCTCTGCCAAGACTCTGCTTATTGGAAAAATGCTTGCCAAAGTAGTCAAATATTGATCAGGAACATGTTGAATGGAAAGAATAAATTTGAATTCACTTTGTGGCACAGTGTGTATTTGTATATATACATGTACATGCTTTTCCATATTTTAATATATATCCCACTTCAAATTAAATCTGACAACAGAGTCTAATCAAGCATCTTCAAAGTCTAAAATCAGGCTCAGAATAAGTGAGTCTTCTAAGAAGTGTCAGTACATGGACAAGTTACTTAGCCTGGAAATATACAAGAGATGTCTAATATTGATATCATAGTATTATATAATTTTTGGTTTGAAATACCCTCTAGGATCATCAAGTCTGACTATTAATCTGACACTACCAGGTCTACAAATAGACCATGTTCCCAAGTGCCACATCTACACATTTTCTGAGAACTTCCAGGGATGGTGATCCTACCACTTCCCTGGACAGTTAGTCCCACTTCTCAGACAACCCTTTTGGTAAAGAGTGTTTCCTTAATATCCAATATAAACTTCCCTGGAACAGTTTGAGGCTGTTTCTTCTTATCCAATCTCTTGTTATCTCACCTTGCTACAACCTCCTTTCAAGTAGTTGTAGAGGGTAATAAGGTCTCCCCTTAATCTCCTCTTCCCCAGGCTAAGTACTCCCAGCTCCCTCAGCTACTCCTCATGAGACTTGTGCTCCAAGCCCTTCACCAGTTACATTGCCCTTCTTTGTACATGCTACGTCACAACACATCAAGAATGATGATTACCCTGACTTAAAAAAAGCAAAATGACATTTTTAAAAATCAGTTTCTCCAGAACTGAAGAATGCTATTCCCACAGTGAACTGAAATCTTCTCTCATATGCCCCAATTCAAAGCTCCAAGTATTTTTCAGTAGAATCCATAGGTGTGTAAATGGCCATGGATTATATGAGTTCAGGGGTATTGTATTTCAGAGTTTTGAAAGACCTTGACTGGCCTTCACAGTATAGGTGTCTGCTAGCAATAAATTCTAATTACACTGTTCAGAACTTAAACAATTTTTGCCAATTTATACCAAAGCAATATGCAGTCTCACAAGTGTTTACTAGCTTCTGACATTCTCAAAGCAAAGAAGCTTCCATTGAAGTTTTGGATAACACTTCATACCAAAGGAAAAGTTAGATAAAAAATAGAGAAGACTCCTTCAGAGCTCTTAAAAGATACATTCTTATTTTCTTATCTTTAAATTTTATTCCCAGGGTGAATGTATCCACCCAGGGATGAAGAAAGTTAAAGAAAAGATACTTGATCTTTTCACTTACTCTATATTCAGTCAGGATGTTGAGGCCTTCAATACAGGCAGAGATCCATATAGGTTCAAACCATCTATCCTAAGTTCATGGTCAGCAGCTTTTTGCTCTCAGTACGCCAAGAGTAATTTCTGAGAGACTATATGTCTTTACAATAAAATTACACAATATGTAGTTTAGCCATTGACATTCAGTTTTCTTTTCCTACTTTATTTCTACTCATTGCAAGAGTCCAGAGGGCAAAACAGAAAAGAGAGGTATATCAGGAGAAGTAGAACACACTATATTACATTTGGCATAGACTGAGGATAATGTAAAATAATGGAATAATTTAGGTGGCTCCAACACTTCCTTGGGCAGCCTGTTGCAATGCTTGACAACACTTTTGATGAAGACATTTTTGCTAATACCTCGTTTTGCTAGTACACCGCCTGGCACAGCTTGAGGCCATTGCTTCTTGTCTTTTCACTAGTTTCCTGGGAGAAGAGGCTGACTCCCATCTGACTAAAAGCTCCTTTCAGGTAGTTATAGAGAGGAATAAGGTCTCCTTTTCTCCAAGCTGGAAAACCACAGTACCCTCAGCTGCTCCTTACAGGGCTTGTGCTCCAGACCCTTCCCCAGCTCTGTTGCCCTTCTCTGGGCACACTCCAGCCCCTCAATGTCTTTCTTGAAGTGAGAGGCAACAGGACTCAAGGTGAGCCTCATCAGGGCCAAGCAAATTAGGACAACCACTACCTTACTGCTACACACTGTAGTGCCCTAGACACTATTTCTGATGTCACCCAGGATGCTGTTGGCCCTCTTGGCTTCCTGGGCACACTGCTGGCACCCCCGGGTCCTTTTTCCGCATGCAGCTTTCTAGCCCCTTTTCCCCTCTTCCTGCAGGACTGCACTGGGGTCATTGTGATCCAGTTGCAGGACCTGGGGCTTAGGTGTAGCTGCAGTCTCTTCCCAAACTCTTCCCAAGAAAGCTTTCCAGAGATGTTCTTCCTTATCACAGCATCTACCCTATGCAGCAACTTTCATCTTTTCATAACTGCACTTTCCTCTGATCTGTGCAAATGCTGTAAGGCTGGATCACTGGCTCTGAAAGAAGTCTCTATTATCTGCTACCCATTCTATTTGTGTTATAGTGACATTACACTTTATACTAGAGTCTGGTTAATACAGGAAGAACATTTAGTAGAACAACATAAATCTATGCTAATTTTCTGTTTCATCTCACTTCCCCTGGACCTATAAGCTAATAGCTTTCTTTTTAATGAGACTGTCGTGGCAAAAAAGCTGTTTTACAACTGGACTTGGTGTTGTCATGGTTACACAGTTGGCAGATGTTATCTTTTTTTTATCTGTTTAGGGGTTTTTTTCTTGAATGAATTATAGAAATTAAGAAACCCAAATCACTAATTGACATAGTTTGTTAAAGATAGTTCAGGAAAAAAGAGAAAACTTTTTCAAATCCTAAATATCACTGTAATTGCAATTTAATATTATGTATAATTAGGGCACAGTTCAGTGAAATCACATCATTTAAACTTATTTTCTCCAGAGTTAAAAGAGTGAGTTTATTCTCACAGTGGGCTGAAGGACTTCGGGAACTCTTGGCAGCAACTGCTCCTAATAGTACTTGTGGGATGAGTGTAGTGAATGCAGATGTCACGTACTCTTCAAACGGTAGCATTAAAATCATATTTGCTTTGCAACACATTTTAATCTTGTAGAAGAAAGACAGTTGCTGTTAACTGATGCAAGAAATATTCACAGTAGGGACATTTCTGGGAGAACAAATACACAGGCTTAAAATAGCAGTTTTTACAAATGTAAACTTGAAATCGAATAATGATCCTGTTGCCAACCTTCAAACTTATTACATTGCTCAGAGAAAACACTGATTATGTCTTTATGTCTTATTTATTTGCTTTCTGAAATGCACAGTTATGCACTTCATCGAACATAATTGCAAGCCTTCTTTTAAGAGTGAAGAACCTGTGACAACGACCAACCATATGAAGTACGACAAGGTGCAAGTGTCAGATTCTTCCCCAGAGATGTGGTAACCCTTGATGTATGGACAGACTGGGGGATGAGATACTGGGAAGCAGAGCTGTGGAAAGGGACCTGGGGGTCCTGGTTGATGGCAAGTTGAACATGAGCCAGCAGTGCTCTGGCAGCCAGGAGGGCCAACCCAGTCCTGGGGTGCATCAGGCACAGCATCACAGCTGGGCAAGGGAGGGGATTGTCCCCTCTGCTCTGCACTGAGGCAGGCTCACCGCAAGTCCTGTGCGCAGTTTTGGGTGCCACAATATAAAACAGACATCCAACTATTGGAGAGTGTCCAAAGGAGTGCCATGAGGATGGGGATGGACTTAGCTCCTCCTCATGTGGATTCCCCTCTGAGGTCACTTGGTCTATTCAGCCTGGAGGAGACTGAGGGGAGACCTCATTGCAGTCTACAAATTGCTTGTGAGGGGAAGAGGAGGCACTGGTCTCTTCTCTGTGCTCACCAGTGACAGGACCTGAGGGAATGGTCTGAAGCTGTGTCAGGAGAGATTTAGTTTGGATATCCAGAAAAGGTTCTTCCCCCAGAGGGTGGCTGGGGACTGGAACAGACTCCCCAGGGTAGTGGTCACAGCACCAAGCTGACAGAGTTCGGGAAGCCTTTAGACAATGCTCTTAGGCACATGGTGTGACTTTTGAGGGCCAGGAGTTGGACTCGATGATTCTTGGGGTTCCCTTGTAACTCAGCATATTCTGTGACTGTCTCTATGTGTGTGTGTGTTATGAAACTTGAATGAGTCAGCGATCCTTACGAATCCTGACTTCCTGGTTCAGATTACTTGATTGTCAAATATTCTTGCTATTACCTAGGAAAAAAAGCAGGATATTAAAAATTCAGCTACCATTAACCTCCACTGTTATGGCTGAGATACACACTTCAAGAGAAAAAAATGCAAGACAGCTTTTTTGTTCTTTCTTGAGTTTTCATGATAATTGTAAATGGGTTTCCAGTCCAAGATGAGGGTATAGTTCCCCTTTCTTCTTGCTGGTATTGTTTTTATTTTCAGATCTTTTAATCTGGGGAGCTGAGATTTGAGGTAAAGTGATGAGTCTCCATGAACTCATACTCCATATCCTGGCAAAGTAACGCAGGACCAGACTGACATGGCCAGAGTTAAAAAATGTCTCTATATAATGTTCTAATGTTGTAACAACTGAAAATCATCTAGACTGTCTTAAAGATCAGAGGTAGTTAATGGTACCCTTCAGACTTTTCACAAGTAAGCCTTATCTTCTACTATTTATAGAAAAGGCAAAGTCTTAATTGTGGTCTACACATGTAAACGTAATTGGTTGGCTGAGAATGGTGACCTTAATTTTATAGGGAGAAGCCACAATTCATTCCTATGACAAAGTAGCACATACTGCCTTAGCATGTAAGAGTTGTGAAAGCCCTGTTAGCTTCCTTTAAAAACGCAGGTTTGATTGTCTCAATAATTATTATATTGGATTTCTTCATCAAGTTTTAGAGGACCTACTTTTGAGAACTCTCACAGCTAACTTGCATGTGCTCTCAACTTTTTCTTGTGTGTAGCCATGAAAACTTCTGTATATTTTTGATACATTTGCTGTTCTTTCCTGTCTATTTCTACACAGAAACTTTGGAAACTTTTGACCTCAGAATCTGTGGAATACTTGTGAAAAGAATTGTTCAAATACCCCATCTAAAAAGGGCAGAAGTTCTAAAGAGAAAGAAAACATACATGAATTATAAGAAAAATAAATTCACAATCAGTGTTTTTGCCACAATTACTTTCAAAATTCCTTAAAGGTTCATTGCCATGGTACAATACAGAAAAAATATTCCATGGAGATATGTGAATGCTTTGACATGAGCCTTTTGTATTGTAACTAGAATGTTTTTATTGTTAAATATTCAAAAATGTTGTATATAATATATTTTTTAATAGATACATCAACCTTTTGTACGTGTATGTATTTAGCAATCAAGGCCAAATGCTTGGAAAATTAAACACATACATACATTTTGGAGATATTTATGTTAGTTATAAGTCAAGACTGAAATAACTTCTCCTCCTTCAATTGTCATGCGCTGTGTTTAGAATGTAAATTGAAACCAGCCAATTGTGTCTTTCCATTAAGGTCACCAGAAGGTTAGAAATGAAACTGTCTCTAAACAGACATGGAGTAGGACTGTTAAACCAGATGGCTCTACTAGTGACCATGGAAAAAAATCTATTATTGGCAAGACATTAATGTGCACACATTTGCAGTGCCTCAACAAAATTTTTCATTATATTATTCCGGAGCAGATCTTTTCTGAATTAAATTTTACATGTATTTTTAGTTGGAAAATGATAAAGGATTGCCTGCATGTATTTGGAGACAGAGTATTTTCTTTATTCCTAATTTCACCCAGAAAGCCAACTGCATCCTGGGCAGCATCAAAAGATTAGTGACCAACAGGTCAAGGGAGATAATTCTTCCCCTCTGAACTCATGAGACCTCACCTGGGGTCTGTATCTAGGCTGGGGCTCCCAACACAAGAAGGACATGTTTCTACTGGAAAGAGTGTAGAAGAGACCTGCTGAGCTGATCACAGAGCTGGAACACCTCTCCTGTGAAGATAGGCTGAGAGAATTGATGTTGTTAAGTCTGGGGAGGAGGAGGCTCTGGGGAGACTGTAGTGCACCTTCCAGTACCTAAAGGGGCCTAATAGAGAAAGGTATGTAGTAACAGGACAAGGGGAAATGGATTTAAGTTGAAGGAGGGTAGATTTAGATTAGATTTCAGTAAGAAATTCTTTACTGTGAGGGTGGTGAGGCACTGAAACAGGTTGACTAGAGAGGCTGTGACTACCCATCCTAGGATGTGTTGAAGACCAGGCTGGATGGGACCCTAAGGAACTAGGTCCAGTGGAAGGTTTTCTTCCAGTGGCAAGGGGTTTGGAGCTGGATGACATATAAGATCCTTTTCAGCCCTAACCATTCTGTAATTCTGTGCCTCTGTGAATATCCAGATGCTCCCTGCATGTACCTGAAGGAAGAAAACCAGTCTGATTCCATTAGCTTTGCCTGGTGGAAAGCATGGTCTGCTACCTCCAGCAGCAGAGAACCGACACTTTCACGCTTGTCCCTGACATTGCAGCTCTGACTGTGTCCAGGACTGCCTCGGCTTTTGCCTCAGATTCAAGAAAACGCTGGCCACTTTTTGCCTGTTAGTTAGTGCTCAGATTAACAGGGCTTTGAAATAGCAGGCACTATTATTGATCTTCATGCAACAGAGGAGAGAGTCACAGGGAGACCCTTGTACTACCTCAAGTGTTGTATGGGAACGTGAAAAGATTGAAATCTAAAAAAATATCCATCTCTTCCCAGTACTTATTCTGCTATTCTAAGGAATTCTTTATTCTGTTCTGTTATCTTTATTTATCTTTGCAAGTTTATAACTATTATCAGAAAATGCTTTGGAAAAGAATACAAAGTCCTGAAGAAGAGAATTAATCTATACCTTGAATTCCTGCGATGAGTCAGAAGTTTGGGTAAGTGGAACAGTTCTTTGTCTTATTAGGTGTTGGCAAACTTTCAGAAAACCCTAGGAAGAATGAAAGAAATAAAATAATCAGAATTTTGTTGAGAATAACAGAGTGGGGGGGAAAACCCCACAAAGTTCAAACCAAAATAAAAAGGGAATATGCTTTCCAGGACTTTGTGAAGCATGAAAGCAGCTCCCTCCTTTGAAGCCTATAATGCTATTAAAATGCTTCAGAGGAGCTTTTTTGCTTAGTAACAGTGACATAATGTTTCCTTGTGAATGTCATAAACAAAATTAGGATTAATGGAGAAATTCAAAGATTGTTCCTATTATGGCTAGAGCACAGTCCTCAGGGACTGCTTTTCTCTGCAGGCATGGCAGACTCTCTTTGAAAGAAGTGCTTCAACTTCTCCCAGTGTCCATATGTAATGGGAGAAAGTCCTAGGAAAGAATTTCTGTCATTCATGCATGTGTCTTTCTGTCTACCTGTACATATCATAAATATCTCAAGTGTGTAGAGACTTACATACTTATACTTTCTATCTATGGTCAGTCTGTGCACACAGGAGATATATATATATATATATGTATACATATACACACACACACAAGCAATTATATAGATCATTTACTCTATCCAGTGTCTTGAATTTGCAAATGCTTTTAATAATTGAATCACAATTTTTACTTAAAATCCTTTAAAAATATACATAGATGATGGATCAACACTAAAAAACTGAAATTTAACTATATTGACTGAAGCATCATCTAGCAGTTTCAGAGAAATCAAATTAAAAACTTGCTACTATAGCAATTAATACATCATTTCATATATGTGTTTTACCAGAGAATTAAGCCTAGATGGTCAGGTTGCTTAAGCAACTATTTCTTACTTGTGAAAATATGGGAACTATGAAGATTTCCTATAACAGAAACTGAGATAAATGTTCTAAACAATATGCACAAATGTAAGAGAAAGTGCAAGGTAACAGCAACATTAAAAATTGGTTAGAAACATTATATTACCTCACTATAACATCATTTTGAATTCAAAATATTGGTATTCTGGAAATCCCTGTGGAAGTCTTCACTTAAGCTATCAAATTTTCTGCTTTTTTTTTCTCCTTTTCCTTTCTATTCTCCTTTACATAGGTAAAGTCTAAGCATCTTGAGTCTCCTAATGCATTTGTCTCAATTCCTTACCCAAAAAGAGAGAAAGGCTAGAGAAAGCTCTCTGTAAGGACTGTACAGCTACAAAGACAAGTAAAAGATAGGGACTGTTTAATGCTACATTTTAAGGTTATTGTATCTCCATTAACAATTTATCTTGCAAAATTCAAAGAAAAAGCTAAGTTTTTCACAACTTATCTTGAGATGCCACATGCTAATTTTCTGGCTTCTGGCCTGCAAGTAAGACCTCGACAGCTAAATGTCTTACCCTACAATCAGGTCCATAATAATGAACTCCTGCACTTTAACAGTGGTGGGACATCATATGAGCAATTTTTCCTTCTTTTTTTTTTCACTTTCATCCATACTTAAGTCCATATTTATTAATATTTTTTTCATACTTGATAAATGAGCATATTCTAGACAGTGCAATGTGTTTATAGTTCTTAGAGTCTGTCCTTCAGCCTAAAATAATGGGAACACAAACAACTGAATTTAAAACATAGAATTGTCCTTATTCTTCCTCAAAATCACTGCTTAATTGGAAACTCCACTTGAAACCATTTTTTTTCTATGAGACATGCTAAAATACTGAGGAAAAGTTGGTTCTCTTCTAATTTCAGTACAAGACTCACCATCCTCAGAAAAGTTATTAGTGACTGTATTTGCATCAGAACTACTGCATACAAAGCTTAGAATGTGCAGTGGTTGGTGAAAACATGAATCATATTTTAAAACTCATCTGTAAAAAATCCATCTAAATCAAGCACTTTCTCAAATCCCATAGCATTTTTTAAAATTATATTTTTCCAATTTATGAAAAAAAATCTCATATCATCCAAAAGTGTTATTTAGTAGATACCAGAGAAAAGTGACTCATAATGAGAATAAAGAGTAGCTGCCAGCCTGTTATATTAACTGACCTGATCGTATAAATCACTAAATAAAACACATGCTTTAATGTTCTTGAAGAATTCACCCATCATCATTAAAAAATAATATAAAATTTGAACTTTCCATCCTCTTTATTGGTCCTGCATTACCAAACCAAACAGAGCAAACTTGACTCCAGAGTTAAGAGAGGTCTCTATTAGCAGATGCTTTTTCTTCTTGAATTAAATGATTTCAGCTTGATTGCTTTTGATCATTCCCACTGAGAGCTATTACACAAGGGACAGAGGTTGCAAATATAAGGCAAGTCCTCAGATATCAAATTCTGCTTTCTCTTCCTCTGCTCTTTTGAGAATTTACCATTTAGAAATATGAGATATTCATAAGCAACTCTAGCAACTCAAGTTATGGACAGTCCCTTTTCTTTCTAAAAAATTACTCTCAAGAATACATATGAAATTCATTAACTAAAAAACCCTATTCATTGCATTTAATTTGAAACTTCAGAGAGGTTCCTATGTTAGGGATTTGGTCCGTCTTTGTCATCAATGGTAAATGCAATGTTCTTCCAGAAGGCAATTTTTGGCTCCAAATTAAAGAGGATTTTGAAGAAACTGTTATTAAAATAGACTCTACTGGAAAGTTTCTAATATTTTCATCCTAAGAAATTCCATTTTCCTGGTTTTATTATCTGTGTAGTTGTCCTTCTTATATCCAAATTTAATCATGTTAAGTCTTACATATTTTTTCAATTTTGGCCTGTGTATAACTGTGTGATTAAGTCTGTAACACCTGCAGCAAAAATATGATCATGAAGTTCTTCAGGGTGCTGCTGCATGAAGTTCTACTGTGGATAATGATCCATGCAATATATGGTGCTGGTGTACTGAGAGTGACGAAATTGCATTAACCAATATGTGTGGACTGGAGAAGGCTGTGTCCTCCTACATCTGGTGCATATTACATTTAGTTACTCTGTGTTTGGGGAATTTTATCTGAGCCAGGTTTAAGAATGGGTCAATGTACTCTTAACACATGCATTTCTCTGACATTTAAACAATTCCATTATCTGTTAGGGATTTTTTTCCTTGATCTTTTTAATCTCTTCTTCATTTTTTTTTTTTTTTCCTATCTGTGATTGTTTCATCCACGTGATTAGATGATATTTGTTATCAAATGCAGATTATGCATGAGCTGAGGAGGGGTACAAGTCAGACACTACACAGGGCAGATTCAGTTTTATGATAAGGTAAGAAAAAATTTTTCCCCAATAGTGGCACAGTTTTGCAGTTATTGTAATCACAGATAACTTTAATAAACTGAGATCATCTTAAGAAGTTGAAAGGCATCATGAATCTGGGGAGAGTATTTTTTGTGGGATTGCAGAGAACTTTTATGGTCTTGTTATTTTGTGTGTTTGAAGAGGGAATAACTCAAATCAGTAATGGCTGGGGAGAGCAGCAAAAGACTTAAGCATTTGCACACTCAGCCCACAAAAATGCAGAGGGAGGAAAATTACTCCTCGAATGGAGTAATTAACCTAGAATGGTATCACAGAAATTAAAAGGAAAAATTTGAGCCTGACAAGGTGGGAAAGGGGAGATTTCTGTAGGGAGGACTTCCTTCTGGCTTATGGGAACATTGGACTAGAAAGGTTTCTTCTCAACACAGCCCCAACCAACATCTTGGTCCTGCATTACCAAACGAAATTGAGCAAACTTGACTTCAGAGTTAAGAGGCCTCTCTATTAGCAGATGCTTTTTCTTCTTGAATTAAATGATTTCAGCTTGATTGCTTGTGATTACTGCCACTGAGGGCTATTACACAGGGGACAGAAGTTGCAAACATAAGGTAAGTCACAGGATGTCAAATTCTGCTTTGATATCCCAACACAGCCCCAGCCAACATCTATATTGGGCAATCAATCCCATTCACACATTTTACAAGCTCTACCTTTAGTCTACTGACCTTTGTTGCACCTAAGCTTTTTCTAGTGGAAAAATTTTTGCATATACCTGAAGTGATCTTATACTCATAAGACAGAATAAGGCCACAGTATCACTTTCCATTCTGCTTCCTGCTCCTAAGATAGATGCAAAGATCACCAGGCGCAATCTGCTTCCCTGATATGAGAGTCTGAGCTTATTTAAAAGAATAATGGGCAAGAAATTTAAATATTTGAGCGTATTCTTGACACAAGAAGCGCTTGAATCTTGTAACTGAAAATATATGAAAGTTAGATATGTATGGTTAATTTAGGAAATCAATACACTCAACTAGCTGATTAGGACAGCATCTCTGTGGAAATGACAAAGCCCAATACTAATATACTAAGAAAAAGAAAGCAACTCAGCTTTATTTTTTCTATTTAAATTTCTTTTAGTGGTATTATAATTCTGTAAATACAAATTCCTGTCTCCTTTCCTCTGGGTAAGTGAAAGCACAACTGTACATTATAAAATAAAAGACTTAAGGATTAAATGGAAACTAAGGTAACAGTATAAGGGAAAGTTTACAGTTCATCAAATATGAGAGCCTCTTAACATATCCTAAGAAAAGATTCTCAATTATTTCTGAAAAGTGAGTGCTAGACAGTGTTAAAGAGCATCGTGTGACAGAGCTATATTTCTAAAACTAGTATTTCTCTTTTCTATGTTACAATAGAAAATAATTATTTCTGCAAAATAAAAATTAATACATTTATCAAAAAAAAAAAGGTGATATATTCTTCAGTTCCTCAAAAACAAGGACCAAACATACAGGTTCATAAATATGTATAATTTTAGTATGTTAATTTTTACATAAGCAATTGTAGCTGTTAGAAAAACAGGGTACACTATTGATGAAAACTGTTGTAATAGGGTTAAAATAGTGATAGTTCACAACATAGTCTCAGCTAAGAACAAGCTATTTTGATACTCTGTTGCAAACTCCTGTATAAAGAAGACGGTGAATTGGAACAAGTAGGTTGCCAGGACAACCATAAAGCCATAGCTGAAATGCAGAGTAAATTTATTTAATTACCTGTCTGGCTGGAGGATCCTAAAGTAAAACCCAGGCAGAGCCACAAGCAGGAACAACAGGCACTATTAGGCTTAGTTGATCCCGGCCCATGGCAGGCCTCTTGTTTCCACCAATTTATCAAAAGACTGGTGCACACGTAGTTTACCAATATGCCGTGTGCTTTTTATGATCTCTGGGCTTTTGATCTGTCTCTCTCACAGCAGGAGACTCAAGCATGTCTGTGAGAGTGTGTTATCTCTACACAGGAATTCTACTTCTCAAGACAGGCAGAGGATAAAGCAGAGGTAGGTGTAATAAATGGAGTTTATTACCCACTCTGGTACTCCCAGCCGCAAGGTCACTTAAGCAAAACCACTCCCTCTTTTCCAAATCTGCTTTGAACCCCTTCCTCTAAGTAATAATGTTTGTTACCAGCCTTACTTCTATCATAGTGAACAAGATGTGATCATAATCTGAAAGGGAATACTGATGGCTAAAGTGACTGCAAAGGAATTACAAATACAAAGGAATTACAGATACAAATTCTGAAAGTTATATGGATGTTGTTTGCATCCACAAAATGTAAAATACAAATACTAAAAGGACGGACACGGATATATATGGGCTGTGGTCTTACCCAGTACACTTGTGTTTCAACAGTGTAATATTTCCATAGCTTTACTTATACTCCCATAATTTTTTCTGTAATTTAGAAATAATCAAAATTTTATCTTTTTAATTAGGATGGCTGGTTTGTGATATTCTTGAATCTCTATGTGGTGTACTTGATAATTAGATTCTGAATGAATTCATCAGTAGGTTATTAAATCAAGCTGCTTGAAATTTGTGTGCTCTTTTCCTCTGCCTGAACTTCTCCTTCTACAATTTCCATGCCTAGCTACACTGTATTTTAGCTCAAACAAAAGACCTGAGAAGAGTGTTATGTTCTACGCAGCCTAGTGTGTAGTCTGTTGGTTTAGATAATTTCTTCAAAGACTGACACAATAAGTTAAAAGACAAAAAAATCCACAACAAAATCTCATGAGGAATGTCAATAGGTATTTAGGATGCCAAAAACTTCTGCAAATAAAAAGTGTGCCTTTCAAAATGTCAAGTTTTCCATGGTATTATTAATATCTTTTAAGTGGCCTCCATGATGAGAAGAAAGTGAGCTTCTATGATGAATTATATGGGGTAAGTGTGGTAAAGATGCAGTTTCACGCTCTTCTCTGTCATGTGACATATTACACAAAGCAGGATACAGACTAATTGTGAGTCATTATAACCTGAGGCAGTATAAATAGAAAAGCTGTGCTTTCAATGGAATAATTTTTCCAAAGGTATATGAAGGAAAGACAGGAGGATTGTATCTGAACACGGTCACAAAGATGATACAGACTGAGAGCATACAGAAAGACAAAGCAAGATTGCTGAATTAGCCCACTGCCTCCATGTTAAAGGATGAATCTTGCTCCTAGTAGTATTTATCATCCCATTTCAGCTGTATATTTACTTTTTCACTCCTCATATTCTTATTTTCCTATTATTGGAATTATACCTTTCCTTTGCTGAAAATAGGAAAAAGATATCTTTAAGTATAATTTCCTCTTAAAGTGAACTTTGGTGATTACAAAAGTGCAATGGATTTTTTTCCTTGGATATGAAAAATTCAGTAATCTAAGAAAGTCTGCCTTCTAATGCCTCTAACTTGGAACGTTTTGGCCTATAAAAGAACTAAGTTATTCTGAAGGGAGTTATTGTCATATGCTGGTATGCAGTAGTAAGATGCAAAGTCTCCAGTGAAGTAACAAACCCTGATGAAGGAATAAACTCTGCAGGGACAACTCATAACTTCGTGACCTATTTTCACAGACATCAACATGTATTTGAATAAATGATTTTCTGCTCAGTACTGTGCATCTATTTTAGAGATATGCAAAATGCATCAAAGGATTTAAGATCTTTAAGGCACTTAGATTTAAGAACACCTAGTTGTTGAATTTCCAAGAGGCCTGGTTATTAAACAGATACAGAGTTGCTCTGCTCAATCAAGACAGGATGAGGTCTTCATAAATCCAGCCACAAAATTTCAGTTTCTTAAATATGTTCAAATTTCAAATTTAAATTTCATGGTAGTGTGAAATGTCTCTCTAAACTTTTGTTACTAAATTAATCCTAAAACATTCTCTGTTTGCTTAAGTTTGCTATCCACACACTTTTTTCACATGGTCCATGGAACCCCAGTATTGAGCATGACACTTTTTTGTTGTGCTTTTTGGTATAATGCCAAAGGTGGTCTCTGCTTGGACCTCACCTTTGAACACTATGAATAATTTGGGTGTAGGGTGCCTGTGGACCCAAAGGTATCATTTTGACCTCTTCACATGCAAGCAAATATGGGTGAGTTTTTTGCTGGAAATCAGTCTGAAAATTATTAGCAGAACCAAGGATTTAACTGATGAATCTTTCCTGGGTGTTAACCTATCATGCTGACATTTTAAAATACGAGACAACTGTGGTGACATATCAAAACTATCTGGCGTTACCTGCTGAAATCTTTGAGTGAGCTGTATATGCTTTAAAGCATAAAATTAAAGAGAACTTTATTAAAAATTTAGATTGATTTGATATATAAGGATTGTTTGGCCCATTCATGACATTCCTGAAAATTCTCTTTGAAGCAACTCTTTCCTTCCTGTCTGTTAGACATAACCCATGCAATGAAAATAATTATGACAAGTGAGAAACTTCACATAGTCCTGACATAAATCTTGGAGACTATATCCTGAAGTTTATTGTAGTTGTTTTTTTTCATTCTCAGAGGTTGATATAGCAGTCCTAAACACAGTAGAGAGAAATACTGTGGCTACTATTTAATGGTTTCCATTTCTTGTGGGTCATCTGAGAGTTATTCAAGCCTTCTGCCATCTCAAGTCATAAAATACTGTTTTCTCTTCTTTTATGCATGGATCACAAATATGACCTAGAAAAACAGATATAATACCTGTGGTGTTTTTTCTTTTACTCAAGGGTCCATTACACTCGGAAGTAACCTGGCAACGGCATACTTGGGTCACTGATTTACTATTTTTCAGTGTTGAAGAAAGCTTATCTATTTTCTATTCCTTCATATATTTGTAAATTATATAGTTGATTAGTTGAATGTTTCCAAGTCTCCCATTAATTCTTGTAAATTAATTCTTCTAAAATAACTCCTCTATTAGTGTGATGAATGAAATTTTGCACATTTTTTCTTCATGTAGTTGAATCTTTTGCTTGTCAGCTGTCATACACAGGTGACATCAGCAGAGAAACATCTCCCTTACAATGAGAAGTTAGATTGCCTGTGCGATGCCAGGTGTGTAAAGCAGATAACATGCTTCCAGGTTAGTGATGATTTGTTTTGGAAATGCTGGTTTATTGCAAATATTTATTAATAACAGAGGCAAACACTTTTAATATGTCCTAATTATTATATTTTAAAAAGTGGTTATACATCAAAATCACTCTTTTTGGAAACCTCTAAAAGGAAAAAAGAATTTTTTAAATGTCTTACAGGTCAAATGAGCTGTACAATTTTAGCATGAGTAGGAATTCTTTGCTTTGGGTCTGAGTTCACTAATGAAAGATTATGAACATTGTTATTTCTAAGTGCAACCACATGTTTGAAATGGGTGCTTGCAGTATTATACATATGAAGATCTCCTTTAGTTTTACAATATTTCAAATGTAAAAAACATTTATAAGCATCATTACAAAGGGGATTTGAAAATTTCTGGTGCTAGATCAAACACACAACAGTAACAATTCTCATTTTGAAAAAAAACCCCTCTAATTTAAATATCTTTGCCCTTCCTGTGCATGGGGGAAATGTCAGTGGCACAGGCAAATACATCAGGGTTTTTAATTTCATGTTAATTTTTGTGAAAGGTGTTGCAGTACATGTACATACCCACCATTCCCACCACTGTCAAAAGTGGCTCATATGTATAAAAATTAGGTAGACACACAGGAAGAGAGTACAATGCAATATCTGAATAAAAATATTTTCCAATTTTGGACTGATCCTCAAAGTGACTTCACAATCTATGAAATGAATAACAATGAGATATTACTATTAAAGTAGGCTCATAACTATCTTGGCTTTTCATGTCTCTGGAATTTCTGCTTATGGAATTAAAAGGATATCTGGAAGAAAATTTCTGTCTGGGTGCAGTAAATACCTTTGTAAAAAAATCTACAAAATTAATTGTTTACACTTTCCTTTTAAACTCTATGCTTAAAAAAATAAAAAAATATTTCAGTATGTAGTTGGGCAGTCATGTTACCTTCACAGAAATATTAAAGCAATTTGTAAAGGAGGCTTTCTGAATCCTGGTAAATATTAGGCAGAGCACTGGGAAAATGTGAGAAAATGTTATTGAATCTCACGCTGCCAGTAAAAAGTTTTCTTTAAAATACTACTTTGTTATGAACATTCTACTATGTTTCCATAGTACTGAATGCCCTATTTAACTTAAATGTCTTGATTCACATCTGGTTGTAAGAATACATAGTTACTTTCTGATCAAAATTGTTTAAGACTTGATCCAACCACTCATCCAAGAGGAGCAGACCTAAAATAAGGCTAAATCTCTGTGGACACCTGCATTCTCCCTTTAACTCTCTGAAATCCCTTAATTTTACTTTCATGCATGTGCAGTCTCTAATTTGGGTAGAAATTGAAATCCATGGCTGAAAATCTCTAACAAGTATCTATGACCCTCAAAGTGCTGCCTTTTCTTACAATGTGCATGTGAAAGTTGGTATTGGAATCCAAATTTTGGACAAAACCACATGTTCTGTCAAATCTTTTTTTTTTTTTTTTTCACCACATTTGTAGAGCATCCAAGGAAAGGCTGCATACTTCAGAGTGTAGTCACTCAGCCTTTAGACTAAGAAATGTTTCTGGTATTATGGTGCTCAGACCACAGTTTCCCTGCCCCTATCCCCTCCTTTCTGTCAGCATAAGTATTTATAAGACACACAAATGAACAGATTTGGAGAAATAATATGAATTCAAATTTTCTCGATGTACAAAAAATAATAGTTTCAAAAACATTCAGAAAAAGATGCTCGTATTAGTACATGGAGGACAAAAGTGACCATTATTTAGCCATTTTGTCTTAATGCTGATTTATGCTGATTTATGCTGCTTTAAAGAGATGGAAAAGCCATATTTTAAATGTAGTTTCATTAAGTGGAAGGAAAACAAAGGTGTCATTAAGCCAGGTATTCATTCCTATTTCACAGATGAGACAACACTCTTGGCTCAAGACCATTATGCATAATGACAAGGTCAAAACTTAGTGTAAGTACCACAAAACTACATGCCTGTGAGCAGGCCTAACATAAAAAAAAAAAAAAAAGAAAAGGCCACAAACCCCAACACATTACTTTTAGCCCTAATTGACTGACTCTGTAGCTCTGCATCATGAAGTAGCACAAATAAGCTGATGAACTATGGCAAGGATGATGACCACTTGTACTGAATCTACTGCCCAGAGAGACAATGGGTAAAACAGTCAAAGCCTTTGGGCTCTAAAAAGGAAATAGTTGTAAAGAATATTAAAGATTTCTTCAGATCATACTTTTCAGTTTCAAGCAAAAGCTTGATATAAAATAATAGTCATTATTCATCTCCTCTGGCAGCTGAATATTTCTTAGAGTAGCATTCCCAATCCCAAACTCCAGTGCCTTTAGGCTTTCTCCTTAAGTACTGCATTGCCTTTTTCTTATTTACTGATAAATACAGATATCCACAGATCTGCTGTCATGTGAAAATATGAATGATAAATCTTTTGAAACTGGTTGGGTCAGCATCTCTGTGGCAGGTACACTGTGCTAATCTTTGTTCTCTGGCAAACCTTCTAGCAGAGTCTGAAGCTATCTCAATGCATCTGAAAGGAGGTGCATACAGACTTTGCTTGTCTAAGGAAAGCAGCTGTAATATCTCCAGTATTTCCAAAGGCAATACTTAGGGGTCACTTCACTGAAGACCAGTTTTAACATTTAAGATGTCCATAGCAGCACTTCACAGCTGTGTCATTATCAAAGCTAGAAGGCTTGAATTAAGTTGTCATCACTGCTGCTTCTTCTGAGAGCTGGTTTGGCCAAGTACAGGATCCATGCTGTTGTACCCTCGGGAATATTTTACCACAGCCTAATGAAACACATCATTGCTCTAAGAACATATAATCTTTTCTCTGGGTTGGAAGTTTGGTACAGAAGAGCCTGGCCACTTTATTACCAACATATGTATGTCAGTGTAATGGCTTATTTGGATCCACCTTGAAAACATTATCCTGCATAAGAAAGTATACAGATGCTGGGAAAACAGTAGTGCTGGCTTTACCTGCAGGTGCATCATATATTTTTGCATGACTTTAACAGTTTCATTCTGTTCATTAAACCTTGCTCTCTTTGAGAACTTAATCCAAAGCCCACTGAAGCCTCTAGAAATAGGTGTCATTAATCAGAAGCATATTGTGGATCACATCCTTACTTGAAATTTGTGCAAGATTCAGGATTTTACTCATATGAAACACATAGTTGATTAGCATGCACTTTTGTCCTACTTTTCATATAACTGGCACAGCAGTAAGAAAAGCAAAATGTAGTAAAAAGTCTACGGCATTTCAGTTTGCAGATGTTCAGGGTGCTGTGGGTAAACATCACCCAGATAAATTACTGCTAAATTCCTCCTTTGCAGCTCAGCTCAAAAAAATTATGTGTCACTGGCAGAAGATAACAGCAATTTTCTGTTATTTCTCTTGATTAATTTTGATAGCTTGTGTTATGTTGTCCTCTTTATCTATTATTTACATTCCATGGATAGTCTGACACATATTCAACTATACAGCTACAACTCATGACACCTTTATATAAATAAGAGGGTGAAAATGAAAAAAAAAAGTAAAAAAATTATTTGTAAGTAACAAACCTGGAATCAGCACATGAAGGCTGCACAAGTTATCTTGGAAACATAACAGTATAATATGTTGTAATAAAATACTTTTTCAACAACACGCAAAATAATGTCTGTTGCTCACAAGAAAAAAAAAATGCATATGTTAGTGAGTGAATGAGAAACTTCCTGTTGCATTACTATACGGCATATGGACCATATAGATGACTTATGGAAAGTCCAAGAGGCAAATTTCAGGTATGCCACATGGACTTTACTTCTTAGAAGTTCATGATAGAGAAAGATGAAATACTTACAGTTTTCCTGCAAAAATTACACACTCAGGCCAACTTTTTACCATAATTTCTTGTTTGTTTCAGAAATAACAAAAAATTTTTGAAGAACATTTCAAAATAATTCATACTATTTTCTTCAATATCTTTTCAATTTAAAGTAACCTTATACTTTACATTTATTTTAGCTTTACGTCTTAAAAAAGAAGTTGCTTTTTCAGGCTTACTCTTTCCTACTTGTTCTGCAATGAAAATGAGAGACCAGTTATGGTTACAGATGTAATTCACGGCACATAGGTGGTCTATAATCAGTAAAAGCTCATTTGAAACTTAGTTTGTAGGAGTGTGGACAAGCATGTACTCCATTTTGAATCCTTCAAAAACAAGGAGGAGGTGATTTAAAAGAAGTGTTATCATTCTGTTTTCTGTTTATCCATTTTCATATGTAAATGAAATCTGAAGTCTGAAAATATGAACTAAGGAACAACAAATACATGGCTCTCCAGAAAAATTTTATTGTTAATAGGAAAGGTAGTCTAGGAACTTGTTTATGATCAAACTTCAGATGTGGACTGTGACTGGTAGCACAGGCCATTGTCAACTTTCTTTACATTTGAAAGATATAGCATTTGGTCCAATCTCCTCTTTCCTTTCTACCTCAATGAACTTCCTGTCATAAATTCCTCCAAGACTGAAACATAATCTAAACATGGCTTGAGAATATTTACTTTTTAAAGGGAAAATAAAGTACTCAAGACTATGGAATTTTTCAGTTTTCTTGAAAGAAAGTGAAACATTTTATGAAGGAATCAACCATGACAAGGCTGTCTGAATTATAAACTTATAAAATTTTCATCACCTGTGCTTCACTTACTTTGATTCAATAAATATTGAGACCTAAATGCCTAACAGGTCCAGAGCTTGGCTGGTGTGAGGTATCTTCTATCACGTTTGAAAACAAGGCTTTCTGCTTCTTCCTTCTTTTATTAGCTAGTTGACTTAAAGTACGTATAAAACATGGTTTCCTTCTGTAACCATTTACTGGTTTGCAAAATTATTCATTATTCATGCATTTTACAGCAAATGAGGTAGGAAAATGTGTAAGGTAAGTAGCTGGGTAGTGTTCACTGTATTGTAGAAATTTTTTGTGTTTCTCGTTTTTTTACTACAAATAACAAGATAGAAATAATTTACTTTTTTGAAGAGGAAAGTGTGTAGGGGGAATAATTCCCACACAGTTCCTTGCTTTTGCATTTTAAAATTTTAATATTACCTTAACAAATTGAGCTGAGTACACTGATATGAAAAAAATATTTAATATTCTCCAGAGTTTCAGGTTTGTTTCAAGTATATATTTCCTGGAGGCTTTTTTTTGATCTCAGAGGGCTTTAGTGAATCAGAATGAATAAAACAGGATCTAAGAAGAAATGTGTTTAATGAACTGCATCACAAAAAGAAAAACAGAAGATAAAATGCTATAATGTAGTGTCCACAAAACCACTGACAAAATTAATGATAGCCCTACAGTATATTTTATTGGAACTTATCCCACATTAATTGAAGAAATATTTGTGGATCTAGTAATGGATTTCTGTTAATCTGGAGAGAACCCTGAAACATAAAGCAATCTGAGGCATGTTAAAGTAGAGGTGTTATCTATTGTATCCTAAAAATTTAATTCTGTGCATACAGCTGAGAGTTTTACACGATTATATAATCTGTGCTAAATAAATGCAATACTATGGAGGTATGCCTGAATCATAAGTGGGCCCATATCTGTAGCAATGCATGAGTTTCTCCAGAACATCTTCAGGAATACACATAGTTCCTCATTTGTAATTTGTAGCTTGCACACAGTCCTCTGTGCTGAGAGAGACTTCAGAGTTACAGACCCCCAAATTCATATGCTAGGATGTTCGTAGTTTGTGGACTTGAATGATGTTATTTTTTGTGAGGTATGTAGAGATGTGGTTTGAATGTTTGCAGTATCAAGAGGTCTTTTGATTTTCCCTTCACAGAATTGCAGAAAATTTGAAGTTGGAAGGGAACTCTAGATGTGGTCTGATCCAAATTCCTGCTTAACCAATCACCTAGAGCTTATTGTCCAGGACCATGGCCAGATAGCTTCTGAATATCTCCAAGCAAGGAGACTGCTCATCTGCTCTGGGAAACCCATGCCAGTGCTCAGTAAAAGAAGTATTTCCTGATATTTCATTTTGCACCCACTGCCTCTGGCCTTGTCACTAAGCACCACAAAAAACAGCCTGGTTTTGTCTTCTTCACATCCTGCTTTCAGATAATTGTTTGCATTAAAGAGCTTCCTCACTGAGTCTTCTCTTTTCCAGGCTGAACAGTCCCAGCTCTCAGCCTTTCCTTGTAAGACAGATGCTCTTCCCCCTTAATCAACTCTGGGGCACTTTTACTGCCTCCCTCCTAAGCCTGTCCTGCACTGAGAAATGCGGAGCTGGACACAGTATACTTCAGATGCAGCCTTAAAAGTGCTGAGTAGAAGGGAAAGATATCCTTCCATGACCTACTGGTCACACTCCTCGTGCAACTGAGGACAACACTAGCTGTCTTTGCCACAAGAACACATTCCTGGCTCGTGCTCAACTTGCGAGCCGCCATGACCCTCAGTCCTTTTGGGCAGATCTGCTTTCCAGCTGAGTGGCACCCACCACATATTTGTGCATGGGGCTGTTCTTCCCCGGGAAGGTGCAGATGCAGGACTAGTTCCTCTTATTGAACTTCAGGAGAACTCTCAGCTCACTTCTCCAGCCTGTTGAGATCTCATTGGATGCAGCACAACGCTTTGGTGATATATAAAAACCTGATATATAGTAGCATCTTGAAAGGACCTGTGTCTCTTGTGGGTCATATGTCGCATAAACTAGTCCCATATAATTATTCTAAAGTCAAAAATGTCATGAATTTTCTACTGTTAGACATATGAAACACTGTGTGTCTACTAAGCTATAATTGTTCTGATCTTCCTGGAAGATGTGAAGCTCCTTCACTTTACAGACTGGACTATATGCACACCTCACAAAAATAAACATATGGTATGATTTCTATTCTTTTTCTTCTATGGAACTGTTTTCTATGTTAGTCACACAGGAGCATTTCTCTCTGAACAAAATGAAATGTTTATGTTATTATCAGAAGATACAAAAAATCTCTACAGTTTCTCAGAATTACTGTACATCAAGTATTCTACCTTCAAGGCATGTTTCACTTTTCCAATATTGTACTATGTTACAAAACTTATACATTAATTCTGATGTTATTTCATTTGTATTATCCCATCTGGTTTAAGTCTCATTATATATGCCCACTACATTATCTGAATTTCTGCAGCAATTTTGTACTGACAGTTTTGCTGACAAATAAATATGTTAATTTGCCAATGAGTCATCATGCTCTTTCTATTATAGATAGCACATTGCATGATGTTATTAAAATCTTCACACATATATCTCTTCACTGATGTTCACTATAAGCTAGGCTTTAAATTTTAATATGTTGCCATTCTAGGCTTAAAATTTTTAAATTACCTTACTGATTGTATTAAATGTTGAATTTATAGCAATTCGTTTCAATTTAGAAAATTGCTGAGTCAAAAAATGAAAATAATCATGCATAGAAGAGGAAATATCCTACCTTAATTCAAGTTACTATTCTGCAACTATGCATTCTAGGTTTCTTTATGTGATTTCTCAGCTGTTGTTTTGTACCTCTCTGGTGTTTGCATAGAGATTAGAGTGGAGAGACAGTATCAAGAATGTTAATGAAGAAAATCAGTAATGCCAAAAATGATTGTCAGTTTATAATCAACAAATTACAGCTCTGCACATAGTGAAAGTGACAGAGGGAAGCAGGCAGTGCTGCAATGTACACACCAAGGTTATGCTTGACAAGTGGCACCAGCCAGGACTGCCATCAATCAGGTACCCTCAGCAGAAGCTGCAAACATGGAACTCATTTTGTGAGTGATCACTATTCACTAGCCAGCAGAATGGAATTGTCTCATTTGTTTTCAGACATCAACTCACCTGATCTTTGAACCTAAAACTGCTGTTGTTAATAAGACTTGCTATTGCACTCTGCTAATGCTCAATTGTAGCCGACCTGTTTGAAGTAAATGCTCTGCAAATACCCTGCTGGAAGTAACCTTTGCCCAAAATAGCCTGCAGCCTAATTTGAAATGAATTCAATCACTGTGTAAAATAAATGAGGGAGGAAGAGATATCTTAAATGTTGCTATGAAGTAACACATTATTCAAAGCAGTTGACAGGTACAAGAGAAGTCACTTTAATCTATAAACTTGTTTAGAGTAACAGTTATGGAAAGAAAATGTGCAATGGGGTCAGAAAAGTTATGCAAGTTAAACTCATAATGAACTGAAAAAAGCACTTTGATTGGAAACTTCCAGTGAACTTGGGAAGTTGCAGAAATCATCATAAACTTCATATAAAAGTTTTTAGGGTGACAAAAATAATGTCTTGTATAATGAACCCTTGACTTGATTTGGTACCTGCATGGACATTGCTTCTCTGGGGAGCATTTTGTTCAGTCTTTGCTTTTGCACTTCTTCCTGAAATGCTTCTACATAGACCTTTAAATTGTCTTGGAATCTGAAGAATTGTAGATCAACATTTGAGTCTGTACTGTGTAAGAGTTGCAATGCTCTGACACTCTGGGAATTTTTGAGGTTAAGCAGTAAGTTTTTCATGTCGGGTTTTATTTTGTTTTGCTTGTTTGTTTAGGGTTTCTTGTTTTGTTTTGTTTGTTTTTTTTGGGGGGAGGAATGTTTGGGGTTTTTTTGTTTGCCAAAGACACTTAGATACCTCAAGTTTGGTTTTTGACACCAGATGTGGAGTAAAAACATAACAGGAATATCTATTTGTGCATGTGTATAAATGTGTGTAAATTTATATATATTAATATTTGTATGAAGAATAATGGCAGACATTTTTATAGATCCTGTGTCTCCTGCTAACATAAAAGGAAAAAGTAAGACAGAATTGCTTCTTGCAGACTTCTCCAAACTATTTCTTCTTTCTGCTCTCTATCTTTAAATTTCCTGTGGAATTTAGTTCAAACTAGAGCATCTCCATTCTCCTCAGGCTAATTGTCTTCCTAGCTCTTCAGTAAATAACATCTTAGGAGAGGATGGCAGATGGGAGAGTGGTTAGGAGTTGTCTTGATCACCAGACAAAAACCTATCTCTTTCAGCTTTGATGCCTGTGGGTAACTAGGAGCTATTTTATTTACATTAAATTTGCATGACTTTCTACTTTTGCAAGCCCTTTCTTCTTGCAGCCTTTGCTTCTGCTTTCCTCCCAAATTTCCTGTACAACCATAAGATTTTGACCGTATTAATTGCATTCTTGTTACTTATGAGTTCAGCCATATCTGGATAGTGCAGAGAAACTTGAAATATCAGAATATTATTAATGATAGAGAAAGAGCAATGTAAAGACTTTTTGTCAGCTAAGTTAATGAAATTAAAACTAACAGCCTAAAAAATACAGTTGAAGAAAATGATTGAGCTTTCCTAAAGAAAGATCTGAGACCTTTTTCCTTCATCTGTACAGTCTTTCCTTTTCACTGTTTGTAGAAAGGCTGAGGGAGGGTACAGAGAACGATGTTTCAACTACTAGTATACACAGGAAGCAATAGAAATACTAATACCCCATTGTTTTACCACAAGCTGAAAAAATCAGTCTAGTATTTCGTTCAGTGATTCATTTTACAAACACTGAGGCGGACAGACAGAGAGGTAAACCACTGCAAAGTCAGAGCTTGGCAGGGCATAATGGTGCAGGAACTGGCACTCTGAGTATTTGGTTTGGCTAAGTGCTGCACCCCTAGATGAAGGGAGAGGGATTTCCGCTCTACCCCCACCTCAGGATATCTTACATCCTATTGTTTCTTTTGAGACTCATATGTACTAAAGACATGCTCATTGTAATTTTTTCAAATACCCTGTTGGTAAATGACCTTTGCAGTATGGCATATATCCCACTTTTCTGATGCCTATTTCCTAACTAAATTATTTTGTTCTGCACAGCCTATTGTTTCCTTCTTTTCATTTATCTTCAAACCAAATAATAATGCACATAGAGAAATGGTATTTTTGAACTGAAAAGCAATTAACCTCATATGGGGTTTAGTGCTCACAGGATAGCAGACATCCTGCTGTATGTCTACAGATGGCTCTCATTTGGATTCACATACAGTATGCTGGATTTGGACATCCTGCACCCTCTGTTACTGGCCTTGCTAAAATTAAAATGTTTGTCTTTTGTGCTGGCACTGGCTACAGCTGTTATGGTGGTCAGTGTGTGGAATAGATTAATAAGAACAGAATAACTATACGTTTAGAAAACCTACATGGCCTGAGTTGATAGCTAGATTGTCCTGGACACTGTCTTCAGGACAAAAGAAGGGGCTTAGACATCTTTCATGGGTGATGTGATCTGTACATATAGACAGTCACAACAAATTCAGGAGAATTGCTCAGAACGAATGCCACCCCTACATAAAACAAAAGCTGTGAAGATGTTACAAAGCTAAAACTACCTCGCTACCATGCAGGAAAAGACTGTACATCACATCTCTTCAGAGGGTGGCAAACCTGCCATTCTAATTTACATTTCTGCCCTTTTCAGGTTTCTGCTGTAGTGTAGTCCACCCCTCATTACACAGTGCAAGCCAAGGCAAGAAGTGACAACCGTGAACATTGGCACACCTCAGAGAGGGGGAGTGAAGCATGAAAGACAATCAAAATAACTCTTGCATTTAGAGTGGAGCAATTTTTATACAGCACCGAGGGAAAATGCTGTAACTGGAGACTGAGTTAAGGCATAGATTCAGCATCTGTTTTTATGTTTGTTTTAAATCAGCAAAAACAGTAAAATAGAAGTTTTTCTAAGGAACAAAACATTTAATTTCTTTTTACATTAAAATATTTCATTTTTGAAGAATAGAAATATCTATGCAGTTTTCAAAGATTGAACTAGCTAGTATTTTAATTTTGATTGACCATTTATGTATTTCAGTTTTACACGCATAAAGTAGAAAATAAGAAGACAAGATGCTTAAACATCTCTGAAATAATCCAAGGATGCCAAGAAATTTCCAGTGGTTTTTTTGCATTTGTTCTGGTCAACATCCTGAAAATTTCAGTCTGAAATAGTCCATTTCAGTCTTCCTCCCCTCTTCCCCCTTTCTTGGTTTTGGTAAAAATCCCAAACAGTCCATTTTTACTACTAATATTTTTTGTGAATTGATAACAGACCGAAGTGTTACCAGTATTAGAAAGAATGAGATTAGTATGTTAATATTGTAAATCTTTTTCATCATCAAATTGCCAAACACTTAATTCATTTTTATAGAACAATGTTCAGAGTAGAAGTTAATCTTCACCCTCTTTGACTCAAGCATAGTGGGAAAAAATTACTGCCTGGTCCATCTAAAGAGACCACCTAAAGACATCAGTCTCTAGTTCACAGCAAGGGCAGCAACAGGATGTTCCTCCGCAGTCCTGTGCTGATATCTGCCTCAGCTTCTCCTTGATGCTGATTTCATACTATGCCAGTCAGAATTTTATTTTTTGCAGTTGTGCAAATGCAACTATTTTTTAAAAAGATCATAGCAAATAATATCTGCTTACTGGTGTTATCAGCCATTTAGGAAAATGTAATTAGTTACGATTCACATCAAAACCAAAATAAGCTCAGCTGTTTCCAGTACAAGATAAACTAACTGCTCCATATGTTTCAAAGAGTTCTAGACATTCACAAAGATCATACATCTTTTAAATTTGTCAAAGTTACAACATGATATGTAATTTTTCCTAAATGGAGGAAATAGTCCTCTTATATGATGTCTCTTCTGACAAAAATTCTACATGGCAGAATATGTCTTGGAACAATTCCCTAGAGAAATATTTGTGTTTACCTCAGAGCACAGTGAAACCTCACTAACTGCAGAATGTGACTCCCCACCTCAGTTTTGTTGTCAGTATTCTTCCCAGTGACAGACTGTTGCTTGCCTTTATCCAGATGAAAATTCTACTGGGTAGTTCCACAAAGATCACAAAATTCCAATATCTACCATCCTTTTAGAGATTCAGGAGAGACCTTTATTCCCATTTTCCACAGCCCCAACTTGCTACTGGTCAAATATGTGCCCGTCAGATATAACCATCTGCCAGAAAAATATCTTGTAAATTTTTAGCCCAGACACTAAAATGATACTCCCTACCTCTTCCTTCCATATCAACATGAAGGCAAAACATCAATTAAGGCTTGTCAGGTCCTAGCTTTCAAGCACCTGTTATTAAGCTGGGAACAAACAGGCCTACTTTCTATTCACCTAGCATATGCACGCACCAGTCAGGGTTCATGCTATTAGATCAATTGCCTGCAGCTTGTCACCTGCTCAGAGTTTAAATGAGCACAGCTGTCTGTCTTAAAAGGATCTTAAGGAAATTTTGCCAGCCTCTTTTTCTAATAGGCCACTATTCTTCTCCCATTTTTTTTTTCTTATGGCAGAGCACTTGACCAATTCATTTTCTCCTATCTTTCCTCTGGCCATAGCAAAATTAGTTTGCAGTCTTTCTAGAAACATGTTGATCAGAAACTGAGGAACAAGAACTCAATATTCATTCAGCTATCAGGCTCCTGCTTGCCCTTCCTATCACGTTTTTCATACTTCAGGTTATGCACTGGGTCAAAATAGTATATAGCAGATAAATTGAGGCATGCACATAACAGCGCAAGCACAAGATGATGCTCTGCCTTCCCCCAGCACCTCACCTTCATTTTGATCCTGTGCACATTCCCAGCACACCCTCCCACCCCAAAACAAAGCTGCCTCAGGTTCAGCAACAGCTCTGTTAAACTGTACCAGCCATTGTTGCCTTCTCTTGAACGTTGAAGGCTGTTCTGGTATGATTAAAAGCGGAATTTGAAAAAAAGCTGTGAGCCTTTATACAAGTATAAGTATTTGCAAAATTATGCCTTATTCAGTTCTTTGAAAAACACTTTGCTTATCCACAGACTCCTGGGTATTCGTCAGCTTTTGTTCATGTGCTTTATTGTAAAATTAATAGTAAATTTTTTTTTAAAAAATACATATTAATGCAGTTTCTTGAACTTACTATCACAAGACAATTTTTATTTTATTTTTTACAAACTTATTTTCACTTTTTTATTCCTATGCCATATTCTGTCCTATAAAATTATTCCCTTTTTATTCCTTTAAGTATTCTCATAAACAAAATGGGTTATAGCATAATTGTTTTTCCATATTCCTCCTTGCAAAATGAAATGTATTAAATTACTGCCACTTTAAGTTAAATCACAGCAGAATTTTGACCTCTTTAATTTTTTCCTGTAATTTGTTGATTGATAAAGAGCGTTTCTCAGTTTATGTGATATCTTTAATTCCCATCCTTTAAGTCAGACCAAGATGTAAGTGGAAGTGCTCCAGTTAACAGCAGTATAGTCTCCTAATAAAGTAGGTGTGAACACAAAGACATCTTTGAGGATAGAAGTAAAAAAAAAAACCCTTCAGGCATTTGTCTTTTTTAAGCGTCTGATACAAAAAATATACGTAGTGGACTCAAAGCCCTTCAGAGTTCTGATCTGAATGCAGATACGTTGAGCTCCTTCCTACGTTTAGGTTCTTAGGTGAACTAACTACAGCTTAGTCCAGAGGTGGATAGAAATTGCCCATTTGTACAGCTTCCCAGCCTTTGACTAAAACAGTACCTTTATGTTTACTTTTCCAACAATTCTTTTTTCATTTTGTTTTACATAGCTTTGTTCAATACTACATGGAAAATGTAATGCCCTCCAATTTTATGTAATGATGGTGTCTTTCTTCAAGAGCAAATTTGTTTCCATTTTTGCAAAATTGACTCATTTTAAAGTGTTTCAGTTCCAAAGGGACCATGATTGTGTGCGGTGACACAAGTCCTTTTGGGTTTTTTAGCCATTAGTAGTACTGTTTTATTTCCTCCTTAGCATTGTGGTCTAACAGAACTCACCTGTATTGTATTTTGTTCCAAAATTCTCTTTTAATTCAATAAAACGGTGTTTCTAGCATTTCCCTTTGCATTTTTTTTTAAAAAGCAAACAACTATTTGAAGAAATTATGTTTTCTCAGAATCTGCAACAATCTAAACCAGTATTTTTGACGTGGGAACAGCCTCCATGGGAATTACTAAGCTTATAAAGGTTTTTAATTGTTAATTATAATGTTTGATGTAAGAACAAGCAGCTATGTATGCTTACTTCCTGAATGTTTTTGTGTAACAAGTCTATGATATAATATAGTCATCAGTACAAAAATATGTAACTTGTTGGAGGTCATAAAGATATACTCTTATTGCTGCAATGTATTTTATTAGAAAAATGTATTAGAGGAATTAGTATATTAGTCATTGTTATTATTTAACCAGATTTAAAAAATTGTCAAAAATTTTTATGGTATCACTAAGTTTAAAAAAAAGGCATTGACACTGACACTTCCCATGTATGTTTGACTTCTGCCTGCTTCAGTTTATGAAATCTATGAAGTTAGTACAGCAGCAGAACATTTCATAGTCAGCTTTTGCACCTTGTTTTATTTTTTATTTAAATCAAAGAACCTAACACTGTAAAAATCTGTCCTAGGGAAAGAGATTTGATGATTCCTTTTCTTATGCCATGGTGTTCATAGTATGTTTGCTCGCACTATAGTTTCCTTTTACATTGTCAAAGATTAAATAATATTTAAATGTGCATTAGATTGATAGATCCTGATTCAATTTCAGACATAAACCTACACTTGATAGTGTCTTTTTCTTTCTTAGAATAACAGTAACATTACACCAAGATATCTTTGTGGGAGGCATGTAATCTCTGTCTCACAAAGGACATAGGGTATGGGAATGCTGACTTTACATCATGGTTTTTCTTTTTTCAAATGATAAAAGTGTTGACATTAGCATCACTCCTTCTGGTATCTTTGTAGGTTTGATTCTTGTATTTTCTGAAGTGGATCTGCTGGAAAATTCCTGTCTATATTCATGTTCCCAGCCAGGCAAAATGAATGCAGTTTTCATTAGAGGAGGAACCACCTCAGGCATTTTGAACAATTATGAAGTGTAGATTTTGCTTACATCATGTAAAGTCTGAATTCAATGCAACTTTCATTGCTTTTAGTCATCCCTTACTTTGGCTGAAATCCTTTTGGACATTATGGGTTCTTGCAATGGTTGGGTTTTTATGTAAAGGATGCCATGGATCCTGTGATTTCTTTCAGTAAAGTGTCTACATGTAAACAGAACATTTTAAAGAAAAGTAAACTATAGATTTATGGTGCTTATTATCTGAGAAGCTTCTCTCTTTTTTATGCTTTATTGGTTTTATTGATATGAAAGAAAATAGTTTTTAATATTACTTTACATATTTAATAAAACAAACATAGGCCGTGGATGTGTTTATTGTAATTTCTTGTAAAAATTTCTTTCTTCTGTATATTTTTATCTCCAAGGCTACAAAACGTAATTATAACAAGTCTCTGGAATAATTTCATTCTTGTGATAGAAAACATATTTTCATACAACCAGCAGATTCCTAGGATACACCTTCTTTTAGGTGTTTCTAGTTAAGTGGACTTTTTTTTTTTTTTCTTTTTGTGGCTGGATGTAACTTTCCAAAGTAAATAAATCATAAAATGGTAACTAGTACTTTGAGTCTCCTTTTTTTTAAATTCTGTGAGTTGTGTGCTAAGCCCATGTCCTAGATGGAAAGACAGACAGACAGGCTCAGGGACTTGCAATTTTTTCATAACTGAAAAGAAATACTTTGTCTTGCTTTAAATTGTGGAGATGTGAAGGGCTATAAAGATTTATAATATGTCAATACCTCTTTCATGCATCTACTATAAGATTTGTATTATTTTACTGTTTCCTAATCTAATCATGTTAAAAACAATTTTATACCTTCTGCTTTGGTATATGTCAGGGACATACTGGGTCATTTCCAGCTACAGAGATAGGAGTCCTTTGGTAAGTGCTCTATGCTCAGAGCCTGCCATTGTTTTCAATCTTTTCTACTCATAGCACGCAAACCCCAAAACTTCCTTCTTTCTGAACTTGAATTCCCATCATGCTTTGGAAATGTGTCTCCCCTTTGCTGAAATACCACTTGACACAGAAGTGAATCTGTAAGTGAAAAATAAAATCTTATTAACAAACAGAGAAACTTTATACAACTGCCCAAACAAAGGAAGGAGTGTGAAGAGGAGAAGGGTGTTCAGAAATCTATTTGCACAAGTATCATGACCAAATGTTTACTTATATTTTTGGAAATGGCATATATAAATAGTCAAGCTAAAGGAATAAGCAGCAAATCTGGATAATTGAGGAAGTGCAAATGTCCTATGAAGGTGCAGGGTAGAAACTTGGGGTTGTCTTTCTGCCCATTACCTCTGCGGATGATGCTTCATGCCCCTCTGAATGCTCATGATGGACCATCACAGATCTGTCCAGAGAGCCACACTATGGTGAATAAAAGTTGTATGTCCTTTCTTTCTTCTTTATNACACAGTGTTGCCGTGGTGCCCAGGGCTGCCCGCAGCCGTGCGACACGGGGCGACCACCAATATTTATCCCTCTGTGAACATGTGCCAGAGGTCACATGTTTTTCCCCTCTATAAAACATAGAGCTATAGACATACTGGTTTTTTCAGTTACATTCTTTTCTAAAAGGAAAAAAAAAGACCTCATTAGAGAAAATAAATTATTTTTTAAGTAGGTGGCTTTTTAAAATCATATGCATTATCAGTATGAAGCAAAATACTCCCTGTGTTCTACACAAGTCTGAACAAAAGCAATCCCGATTACATATGTGCAAAATAGTTTTAATTTCTACTAAAGTAACAATAATGCACATGAAATAAGCAAAATACCAAATTAAATACCAAACCCAGTTGTTCTGAGGCTATCCACATCCCAAAGCTGGAAATTAGTGATGGAAAGCTGAGTGAAGCCCCAAAAATCTAGGAGGAAATGGTTAATAACCTGCTATGCCAATTAGACAACTACAAGCCTATGCATCCAGCTGGGATGTACTGAAGGGTAATGAGGGAGGTGTGAAAGTGCTTGCCAAGCTACTTCCAACCATTTCCCAGCAGTCCTGGTTGACCAGAGAAGTCCCAACTGAATGGAAATTATCAGATTTAATGCCCATGTACAAAAAGGGTCAGAAAGATAATCTGGGGAACTGCAGACCTGTCAGCCTCCCCCCAGTACCCAGGAAAGTGTATGATCACACAGCATATGCAGGACAACCAAAGGATCAGGCCCAGCCAGTATGGGTTTATGCAAGGCAGGTCCTGCTTGGCACATGTTATTTCCTTTCTTGACCAAGTGACATGCTGAGTAGGTGAAGAAAGGCTGAGGATGTCATCTACCTAGAATTCGGTAAACTGTTTGACATCATCTCTTACAGCATTTTCCTGGAGAAACTGGATGCTTATGGTATGGGTGGATGTACTTTTCACCAGATGAAAAGCTGGCTGGATGGCTGGGCACGGAGAGTGGTAGTGAATGGAACTGCATCCCATTGGTGTCCAGTCACTAGTGGTGTTCCCAAGGCTCAGTATTGGGGCTGTTTAGCATCTTTACCAATGTTTTGGATGCAGGAATTGAGGGCATCCTCAGCAGGTTTGTAGACGACACCAAGTGGGGCTGTTGGAGGCTGGGAAGGCTCTGCAGAGAGATCTGGATAGGCAGCATTGATGGGCCTACACCAAACTGTATGAGGTTCAACAAGGCCAAATGCTGGTTCCTACACTTGGGTCGCAACAACTCCAGACAATACTGCAGGCTGGGGGAACAGTGCCTGGAAAACTGTCCGGAGGAAAGGGGTGCTGGTGACAGCAGCTGAACATGCGCCAGCAGTGTGCCCTGGTGGCCAAGGAGGCCAATGACATCCTGGCCTGGATCAGGAATGGTGGGGCCAGCAGGAGCAGGGAGGTCATTCTCATCACCACTGGTGAGCGCACACCTTGAGTGCTGTGCCCAGCACTGGGTCCCTCATTTGAAGACAGATATTGAGGTACTGGAGTGTATCAGAGAAGGGCAACAGAACTAGTGAAGGATCTAGAGCACAAGTTCTATGAGAATCGAGCTGAAGGAGCTGGAGTTGTTTAGTCTGGAAAAAAGGAGGCTCGGAGGCAACATTTTCACTCTTTAAAATGACCTGAAAGGTAACCAAGTGGGAGCCAATCTCTTCTGTCTTGTCTCAGGTGAAAAGATGAGATGAGATGAGATGAGATATGACATGGACTTAAACTGAGGCAGAGCATGTTGAGATTAGATATAAGAAAAATATTTTCCATTAAAAGTGTGGTTAGGTATTGGAATAAGTTGCCCAGAGGTGGTAGAGTCTCTGGAAGTGTTCAAGAGACCTCTGGATGTAGCACTTCGGTATATGGTTTAGGAGTGATTTTAGTGGTTCTAGATTGAAGTTGGAATAGATTATCTTGGTGATCTTTTCCAGCCTGATGATTCTGTAATTTTGTTAAACCTGCAGATACTATTCAGAGGAAAGAAAAAAAAAAGAAGAAAGGCAGAAAAAGTTTTACAAGCAGTCTGGTAACCTGCCTGACAGATTATCTACTTTTATATGAATAAAAAGTAAACTGGACGTGAAATGTAAAGACAGGACTTTGGAGACACAGTTCATGTCTTTAAATAATGGTGCAGTGAACTGCCAGATTGTTCAGGACTGACTCAAGTACAACCCTCAAGTTTGAATACATTAAGTAATCAGTCACAAGGACCTATGTGACTAATATTTTCTCCTATAAAATTTAGGAACACAAACCTGACTTGTAATGAAATGGGATAAAGTGGGACTTTCTTGGAACTTCATTTTGTGCCTGGATAGGTCAATGGTAGACAGGAAATTAGATGTCTCTGATTAAAAGGAAAACCAATTTGACAACCATAACCACAAAAATCCCTATCATATCTATTGTGTGCATATTAAAAGGACTTCTGACAAAATAAAAAAAAAAATTAAAAAAATTCTAATTGGCTTTCTAAATGTTAACTTTCAGAACAGAGGTAGAGGAAACACTGACTAGAAAAGATCAGACCAAATGATTACAAGAAGTATCTTGGGCCTTTGTCCATGACTATGACAGATTTCCTCAGATTTCTGCTGATAAACCTAACAGACTATTTTTCTTTGTGTAAATTACTTCTTGAGCTGGCAAATGTGTTTCTAATAATGTCCTTAAATTTATTTTCTGCTTGATATGCAAATATAGTCAGACTTTCCAAAGAGTTGAAACTTATGTCTCAACATGTTGATGCTGACCTTTGATTTTTTAGCAGTGTTAATACTAGATTGTTAATTAAGGTTTTTTGACTTTGAAACTGAGGAATCTAATGGGTGTTTAAGCTACTACTTCTTTCCTCTCAAAAACAGGCTTGCTTTCTACTTCTGGAACCTGAGTTTGTTTCCAGGCAAGGACACCTTTTTCTAATATTGAAAAGACAAAATAAACTGTACTGAAGTTGTAGGGAAGAGGTTTCATAAGGAAGAAAGGGAAATAGTCTGGAAAAATTAGGTCATGGTAGTAGTGGGAGTTTCTGTTATATGGTAGTTACCAGAAGGGTCGTTGCACTTCATCTCATCTAAGTTCAGATGAATAGTACTTTTATAGTGTTTCAGGATTTCAAAAGTTAAAGCAAAATATAATTACTTTTCATTCAGTTCAATCTTCAGAAAAATAAAGACCAGAGTAAACATCAGATAAGAATCTTCCATCTCCCCAATTTCTCTTTTATTAAAATAAATGTTAGTTTAATGAATTTATTTTGAGCATTACTCACTTCTGTGTAAAGACACTCTTTCCAGCAGTTTTCAGCAGATGTCCTGTCTGACATTTCTGTATAGTGTCTCCAAGGAATAATAAAATCTCTTCCATGCCTGTAGGCTCCATTATCTACTTTACTTTTCCCCTCATGTGGAATAACTACCTTGGGTGATTCACGAGGTCTTAATAACACTGAAAGTTAAGAGAGCCTGTATTAAAATGTAGTGACTCTCAACTTCTCTGCTTGGCCAGGTGACAGCAAAAATAATCAGTTACATGGAAAGCATTATTACTAATATTCATCTCCTGCTAGCTCAGATTTGATTTCAGAAAGGCTGAAAAATTAGGGCCAAACCCTAAATTTGACTCATATCCTCTCCTGACATGATGCTTCACTTGAGGATAAACAGTAGTCCTGTTTAAATCAGAGCCAAATTCAGCTGGCCTTTATGGCAAATCCTGAGCAGATTCTCAGGTCATTGGTAGGGGAAGACACCTAACTGTTGTAGGACTGCACCAGAGCAGATGTTGGGTGACAACACACCCTGGAAGCAAATATCACATTGACATGGTAGATGCCTCCAGCAGGCAGCAGCAGTGAGGGACAGACCTGGCTTACTGATGTGTAGTGCAATGCCATGGATGCACCTTACTGGGAACCACTAACACAGATCTCTGCATCCCCGTCTGGGAATCTGTTTATGTCACATCTCCTTGACATCGGGGTGAGGATCAATTTCCTGTCTCCTTAACATGTCTCGTGCATCAGAGACAACAGAAGTGGTAGCTTCAGATAGTGTCCTTGTTTCAGCTGAGATAAAGTTACTTTTCTTCCTAGTATCTAATGTTTTTCTTCCTACTTCTTTGTACCTGGTGCAGTGCTGTGCTTTGAAATTAGTCAAGAATAATGTTGATAACTCAGTGGTGCTTTGGTTGTCACCAAGTAGTTTTTACTCTAAGTCAAGGACTTTCCAGTTTCTCATGTTTTGCCAGTGAGAAGATGCACAAGAAACTGAAAAGGAGCATGGCCAGGACAGCTGATCTGGGCTGAACAAAGGGATATTCCAGACCAAAGATCACCATTCTCATTATATAAATTGGAGAAGCTGTTTGGCTAGGGCCTGCTGCTGCTCAGGACTGGCTGGGTCAGTGGTTGGTGAGCAGTTGTATTGTGCATCCCCAGTCTCTCTCTCTCTCTCTCTCTCTCTCTTTCTCTCCCATTATTAAATTTTTTGGAGTTTTTAAATTATTAAACTCATCTTAATTCAACACAAACATTTTTTAGTTGCCAGCTGGGGTTAAACAACAACAGGCGGATGCAGAGACAGTGAACTTATCTTTGCCAACAGATTAATATTTTCCCTGATGACATTAAGAAAACTCAATCCAACATGCATATATTGGATTGCTTTTAGTTTGTAATTAAAACAATATCATTTTGATTGCCACTTTTCTTTGAGATAAGCACTTAATTCCAATTCATTGCAGGTTTAACACTGTGGAGACTCCTTAAATTAGAAGCATTTGTTTTTGGGGAAAATTAACTGCATTCTAAAATAGCTTGATTGTGGAGATTAGGTTTCTGAGATCAGAAAAAAAGAGTATATGCAAAGGAGATTTTTCTCAGGCAGATCATTAGTATAGAGCTGTTTTGCAAGGTACGATATATGGCAATAACCAGTCTCCAGAGCTTTACCTTATTTAAATTGGTCACCTACTAAAGGGCCTGGGCTGCATTTGTGGAGCATATTAGGTGAATAACACAGTATTGCTTTATGGCAAATGCATTTTTTAGCTGCTATAGGGTATATTACATATAATTCTTTGGTGCTGACTTATGGACTTGACAACACACATCAGGCTGTTTAAATCATTAGAGTGTTATTTTTCTTCCCCAGAGGAATAATAATGGGAAGCCCTGCTAACCTGTCAGCTCTACTTTGCCCTCCTTTCCCCCTTTGTTGTATGAAACCTTAAATATGTAGGTGGGATTCCTGGAGCTTGGCTGATTTCAGGGCAGCCTGGGGACTGATTTGGTTGAGCTGCCCAAAGCCCGTAAATTCTGGACAATTGGATGGAAACAGGAGGCCGAGTTCAAGGGTAGAAAGCTGGGTGAAACAGTCTGATGATTTGTGTATCCAAGGCTTTCAGGTGGAATGTTTTCCCCTTCAGTCATAAAAAGTAAGGAGAGGTGTGATGTCTCAATGTTACATCTGTTAAAAAATAAAAGGGAGAAAAGGCTAACTCCAGTTTGGGAGGAGAATTTAGACTGAATTGTGCATTTTTGCAGTGGAGGCTGAGTTTTGGAATCCTGCCAGGGGAGGGGGAAATTTTTGGCATCACCATAATGTTATTCATAACTGTAAGGATAAGCCTTATCCTTATGTTAAGACTGGGAAGGGTGAAGAAAACTTTGGAGAGTATTGGCATCAGAAGGCAGTGAGAGAAAAAAGGAAAATCCAGACTCGCATAAAATGAAGTAAGTTTCAGGGCTTTCCTGGAAAATAGAAATACCCCTAAACATACAGATTCAGAAGTATTGTAGCAAGAAGCCCTTGAGACTATAAATATGCTCCAAAATACATCAACCTATTACTAGTACTATAAAACAGCACAAAAATACTAGATATTGCTGTTTATATAAATTATGCATTTGAGTCTGTTGTGAAATTTTATCTGAGGAGATGACACCAGAAACATTTTTATTTTATCTTCATTTTCAGTCTATTATTCATGTCAAAACATAAAACAACTTCAGTTGAAGGGTCATCAGATGAACAAGGAACAGAGAAGAGAATTGCTCTCCAGCGACATCTCTTTAATCTCATTCACTACAGACTATTTTTCACTCTGTCTGAAACAGGTTAAAATAGAAAAAAACCCCTAAACCCTTTTTAAAAATTTAAGATTTTTAACGTTTGTCTTGTTCCTCAGGGTTTAAATTAGACAGTTATGATATTTTTTCTTGACATCATTAAAACAAATAATATGGAAGATGGATATTTTCTGCTTGTTTCTTTGATTTTCCTTTAGGTTACAAAGCACAGTATTCTGAATGCTTTCTAAATTGCTTTTCCCTTTTGTGTTTTCTTTTTACTTTTTCTTTTGTTTTTTTAATGTGTGCTGCTCTGTAACTTTTGCTAAATGTTATTAGAGTCTAAAAGATTCCAGAGAGTCAGAGTTAAACGTAATTTTTTTCCAAGTTCTTCTAAGAAGGGGCAAAATAATAAAATTCAGTGACTCCAGATGTCTGTCATTTTTCAGATGCAAGAAACCTTCATTTCCTCATACAATAGACTCAGACTAGCATTCTACAAAGGGCAGAGAGATCCATTGTTTGAAAGGCCTGATTTGACTGATGAATGAAACTGTGAACTGCAGTAGTTGTCTTGGCTTATAGATGTGATGGGTAGCCCAGTCATCTTTAAATGGTGAAGATAAAAAACATGTTGAACTTCTCTCAACACTATGAGAAGTGTCAAATTTGAGTTTCACAAACACCATTTATAAATTTAGTATCTGTGTTGCTGAAGGGCCATGACATTTCCTGACTTTATGTGGATGATTTTAAAGTAGGTTAGCAGGGGCATTATTAAATGAATTTAAAATGAGCTTAGATCTCAGGGAAAGTGTAGTCAACGTTTTTGCAATACTACTTGAGGACTTTAAATACAATCCTGATTTCAGATGAGCTAAATAGATGTTTTCAAAAGTTCCCATCTTTCCTGAGCATGGAAGCTTTAAAAATATTTAGTAAGAAATGTAATTTTTGAATCTCTTGAAATTAGCACAAGAACCGCTCTTAAAGACTATTTAATTAAATAATTTTTTTCTTATTTAATCAACAGTATACACATAACTAAGATTACTTCTCCCATGCTTTCCCTCAGTTTTTGTGCTCAGACATCGATTCTTACTGTCTACTTTCATACATGCAAATCCATACTCAAACAGATGAAGTCTCATATAACTCATTTAAATGAAATCTCTCCCTTGCATATTTATTTCTACCAATACTAAAGCTAGATATTTTCAGGTTCTAAAACATAGTGTTTCCCTTTTCTTACCTAGCATGTCCAATTTATCATTTGCGCATATTTCTGCAGTTATGGGAACCAGTAAGAATTTGAAATATACTGCACATTTTTCTGCCAAATTTTGCTGACTATGGAGCTTTGTATGAGCTTGGGATACAAAATCATATTTAGGGATTTAATCAAGCCAGGCCCAATATTGCAGCTTTTTTGATGAATATTTAGCTATTAGTTGTTCTTCTGTAGAGTAAGAAGAATTACCCATTACTTACAAGTAAGATGCCAAGAGGTTGTTACTGCTATACTCTCTGTGACAATATGTCAGTAGTATACTGAGTAGTAGTATCACTAAAGTTTCCAGGGTGTTTTACTTAGCTTTTGCTATCAAAGGTACTCATTGAAATCAATGCTTCCATATCCATTTGTATAGGCAGGTGAATTGTGCTAATTAACGACACATTTTCTGTAGTGACTTTTTTATAACTATGTAGAGAGAGAGTCTCAGTAATGAAAGAAGTGAGAAATGCATGGGAAAACAGAGAAAGTTTGCCATCACTGCAGACCTCAAAGGATGATCTTTGTGGAATTCCCACAAGTAGCCAAGTGTAACCCTCTCTTAAGGGCTTGGCTGCTGATGCTCAATACCGGTTTTGCTGCCACATAACATTGGATCTGACCAAAGAAAACCTCAGAGGTAGTGAGAAAAAGTGAGGGCAGAAGGATAATTTACATTCTTGATTCCTGCCTGAGCAACACTGCAGCTCTTCCTGTGCCAGTGCTTGTGCCCGTAATCTCTCTGGCCTGATGCATCCATCCTTTCTGGACTGACTCCCTGACTTCACCTGGGACCTCCATCATTGCTTCAGACCTACCTGACTACCTGGGCTGTGGCCAGCTCTGGTCATCATCACCAGATCTACTCTGCCCTCCTCATCTTGAGAACTACCAGGTCTTCCTAAAGAAATTTTATAGTTATTAGAGAAATTTTATAATTATTATGCATTCTGAAGGTGTGTCAGGACTCTAGTTTGGATCAGGATTTATGAGAATATGGTAGTAGACAGATAATATTAGACAGTTTTGGAATAAGGTAAAGAAACTGATCCTTGGTCTTCTTCAGGTTATTATACCCAAACCAGAATCCATATTGCCTACATTCTCGACTCATTTGTTACATTAAATTTTTGCATCCTAGGTTGCTCAGAGGTACTTTAAGTATTATTCTTGAAAGTGCAGTAAGAACAGGTTCTGTTGGTCTGCGATGGCTGTATCCTGGTACTTCCAAAAATCATTCCTAGAAGCGCCTCACACAATTGCCATGTAAAATTGCTGGCAGGTTGACTGCATTATCCACCAATTTGTCACACTTAAATTGCAAAGTTAAGACATGCCCTAGCCCTGAGGTCTCGTATAACCCTTACAGAGCCTGTGGCCTGTTCTCAGCAATGACAATAATGTATTTACTGTGTTACAGGAGTGTATAGCCTTAAATCTAAGCCAAAAAATTACATCAAAATCCAAGTAGCTAAGGAAGGCAGATCTACCTTCAGGGAAGCCTTTTTTATTCATGTTTACTCTTATCTCATGCTTTGCTGCTCAAGAGGAAATCTGCTGTTGGTATGAGACAAATAGATAATTTTTTCCTGGCCTCTTTGATTCTTCTAGAAGCTTGTGGAGATCCAGGTTATTTGCTACCTGTCTGTGTAAGGTTGAAGGAAGATGGAAAAATGATTTATGAGCTGGTTTCTACAGATCAGCTGATTCCTCTGTCAACTAGCATGAATCATGATGATTGTCTCCATGAGAAGGTAGAACTCCAGTGAAGAACTTTCTGAGAAGGAGCCATGGCAAAGGCAGTTTTTTCTTCCATTTCCTTCAGAGGAGGAGATAGTGACAGGATGTGATAAATATTTATTCTCTGTGAAAGGCAGAAAAAGAGCCTTTTCTTAAATCCACTTCTGACTGTCATTTTCATATTCTTCTTTGTTTCCCTTTTCAAAGCACAGCTGGGCTTGGGCTAGAAAGAAGAAGAAAAGGAAGGAAATCCACTGTGGATAGAATCCTTGCAAGATGGTCCTTTTCACTACTGCGTTTACTTTTTGTGAAACACTACTTGATTTTGTTTTGAAAAATGAATTTTAAAGGCTAGAAGCTCAATTCATTAATCTCATAAATATTTCAGCAAATGCATCCAAGTTGGCAATACTGGAATATTTCTGAGATATTTCATAAGTCAAAAGACGAAAAAAAGTAAACTACCAACAAAACCTCCCAGTGCGCAGATATTTTTACTGTCTACACTTGCCAATAACCTCTGTCTTTATTCCTGTTCCATTTCAGTCCAAACTCACAAGAAAACAAGCTGCAGACATTGCTTAGATGGTTGGGCTGTGGAGATAGGAATAGTCCTAAAATTCGCAGGCTATCAGTGGGCAATTCTGAAGCCTTTACTGCTTCACTAGAACTCCCTATATGTTGATATGTCTGGAATTTGGACCATTAATCACTGGAACCGCTGATAGCATTTCACCTTGGAACTATTCTAACACATATGCCTTTGCAATAAACAACCTTTTGTATTCGCTTCTCGAATTGTACTGCCACCTTTCCAGAGTAAACATGTCTATTTTTCTGGCAATCGTACCTACAAGGTTACAAAACCAGAGGAGAAGCAGTGTCATAATTTCAGCTAACACATAATAATAAGCAACTGCAATAACTTAGTTTCTCTTCTAACTATGCCAGTGGTGTTCACTTGTGGTGGAATAATTCTTTGTAGCAGCAGAATCCTCATAAATGTTAATCAGATGTTTAAAGAGACTTAGTGAAGAAATAGATCATGGAAGTGGGAAGAATGGGGAAAGTGAAGAAGTCTAGCAGCTGTGATTAAAGTATAATCTTGGCTTCTGGTGGGAAAGATATGTATCACATTCAGATTTTCAAGCCTGTCTGGCAGGCTTGATGGTGGAACTGTCACAGGATCTGCAAACGGTGAGGTGCTACACGGAAATCCTGGCATCAGTGGGAAGAGCTTCATGCTTTACTGTTTCAGGAATCTCACAGATGCAAACTCAGAGTCAATTAAGCTCAAGATGTGAAAACCTAGTTCAGAATGCTTCCACGTGAAGAAGTTATTTATTCTTTAAAAGCATTGTTGAATGTTACTCAGTTTGGCAGATGATGGTTTTAGTAGAGCTAATGTGCAAGAAAGGGGATGGGCATGATCTTCTTGTTCGCCAAAGATCATCAGTCAGGGATGTCAGGAATACATATACTAAAGCAGAATGAAAGAAGAAAAAGGAAGGGTAAACAAGAGTGAGAAATTAATAAGAAAGTATATTTCTATTTTCACCAGTTGCTGTTTTGTATCCTTCCTTTGAAATTTTTTTTATTTTTGTAGGACTTCTCTTGCTGTTTCTGTGGCTTTCTATTTTTCATTATATGTACATAGAATAGATGTTGGGTGGAATACTTGAAGCAAAGTAAATGAAAACCAAATGTAACTTATCCTGGAACAATTAAAGACTTCCTTTTGACTCCAAGTTAATTCCTCCTTGTTTTGTTCGCTAAATGTGGACACAAAAGAAATAATCTTGAGGCAAATGGAGTATTTCAACAAGAAAATATATGAGAACCATTGAAAATTTCAAAATATATATTGTTTAATTTGCAGTGTGTTGTGCTGAACCAAAGCTCTTCAAATTAATATCCTTCATAGCAATCAAAGTAGAATCAGAATTTAGTGAACTCTAAGAAATTGTCCACCACTCTGTCCTGTCAGAAACAGTTTGTCGAGATGTCAAGCTGGGAAACACAGAAAGGAGAAATAGAATAAATGATTGCACAGGAACAGTTCCCCACTGAATGCTATTTTCTCCTTCCCCTTCTCTCCTTCATTCTCGTTTCTTCTCAGTGAAACCACTGTTGATACCCATATCAGAAACATTTAAAATTATATGCTTTATTTAAGTAATGGTTCTAGTTTATAATAGAGTTTCAGCTGTTAGGTTTTCAGATGAAGTGACATTAAAACAACATTTTGTCTCTTTGCAATTGGATGAAAAATGTTCCTTTTGAAGCCTGTGATTTCTAAAAGTGCTTAGACCTAAAACACACTCTGTCAAATTCAATATGTATTAGATTTAATACACATCAAGCATGACATCCCAGAATCAAACAAAGGAGAATATATTCAGGTCTGTAGTGTGCTGAAACCTCTGTTAGCAGGGTTAAAGATTTCAACTGCTTAGCCCCAAATGGTCACACATCTCCAAAACTCCCATGGTGGTCAGGGAGGGATTTATTGCCGTTGCAAGGGGTGTTTCAAAATCCATTCCTCTAAAAACATAACCCCGCTCCACCCTCCATTTTCAGGCACCATTTCTGCTGGCACAGAACAGATTCTTAGAGCATCAGTCCATCATACAAGTATTTACATACAGATTAACCTCATAAACCACTGGGACCTGAACTGTTTTGGAGATCTTGCCCTAAATGCTATTGACTGTGCTATGGGTTGGAGATGAAACTGCTGATACAACAGGATTCCTGTTCCCCATCCTCCTGTAGAGGCTTGGCAGGGATTTGTGGGACTTTAATTGTGCCCTCTCAGCAAAAGAAGAGCTATACTTTCTGGAGACTGCTCACATTGTTCAGGTGGCTGCTTCTCTTCTGCAGGAAAAGCAGTAGAGTGAATGGAAGTTTTCTGATCACCTTGTCTTATCCATGGATTTCAAAATACATGTCATAACTTTAAGAATAACGTCTGAGTATTCCAAAAAGTGATATGCGAAATGTACAGAAATATGTAAAGATACTGAACTTGGCATGAGATTTTGCTGAAATACTTCAGCTGAAAATAGACTGCAATATAACAGATATATGTGCTATATATGCTTTTTCAGCTAAAAAAAGGAAGATGCTGGCTATGCTAGTGGCTTTGCTTCGTTCGATACACTAGGAAACCTATGATGTCAATCTCCCAGTTGCAAAGATAAGTGGAAAGTTTTAATTAAGACAAATAAAATTAAACCATTTCATTCTGTTCTGCATACTACTTTAAAGTACAGTAGCTTTGAATAATGAGTTAATAAAAAAAATTGGCTGTCTCTCATGCAGTTCAAACATATTACCAGGGAGTTATAAATCTGCAGAGGTTCCTTTTATGAAACAGTCTTTCATCTAAAATGGTTATGAACTGATCAATGCATTTGTTATGAATAATCACTTTTAGATCTTGGGCAAATGTGACTTAGCAGTTTTGACAGAAATGGAACCAAGTGGTGTTTTATAGATTTGAACAATCTTGTAGCTGGTTCAATGAGGTGAAGTCTGTTACTGACCTGTTGAGTAGTGAGAGGAGTAACAGAAAAAAAATAAAGAAAAAGAAGTGGCATAGTGTAGGTTGGACTTTTAGCTGATTTTTTTGATTGGATATATTTCTAGTATAAAAACATGTGGTAGAAGCTTTTCTAATTAAAAAGCTACAATGAAGTTACAATAAATTCATTTTCTTCTATTTTTGTGCAAAATCAACTGTATATTAGATTTATTCCATCTTTGACTTTAAAATGCATGTTGTTTCCCTCAAATACCTTAAAGGTGACTGAAGAAACTGAGTGCAGTTTCTCAAAAAAAGTAGGAATTCTGGCACAGTGCTGAGCACCTGCATCCCTTTACTGAAGTCAGAAGGAGCCAAAGATGCAAAAATTTTATGTCAGTTAATGACTTATATACCATTATCAGTGAGGATTAAATGTAGAGAGCTTGAATTAATAAACTATTAATATAGATAAACTGTTGTTATTTATAGAATAATAAACTATTATTATTTCCATTTTTTTTTTGTTTAGTAGGAGCTGCTGAGTGGGACCTAACTGAGGTCCTATCCATTGCCACACTGTGCGGAGGGAATATTAAGTATACCAGACAGAAATTCAAAAGAACAAGATATTCAATGAAGGAAATGAATGAGATAGAACAAGATACAAAGAGAAGATACAAAGAGAAGAAGCATGCAACTTCAGTGTTTTGGCAAATATGACAGAGAGAGAAACAGTACCTAAAAACCCCACATCATAATAGTCATTAAAATAGATCTCTTGTTTTGCCTGTTCTAGTTTTAAACCATATTATTCCCTATCTGCTGCTATTTTCTACAGCCTTCATTGATAAATCACCAAAGTCTCACATATTTTTGTGAAAGTCTCTCGGCTTTTTCTATTCACACTCTTTTTAGAGCTGCACAAGTAATAATTTTTAGGCCAAAAGTGGTGAATCTGTACCTCAGAGCTTTGAACATGGGATGTTGGAATCTGAGACTCAAATCCTTCTTGCAATACTGAAATTATTTCTGCAGGTTGTGATAGTTCTAGAAAAGAAACCCACCTGAGAATAGCCAACAATATGAGCTGAAGAAAACCTGCATTTAGGTATCACCTCCAAGTTAGGGATATTTGCAGACATCAGTCTGCTGTCAGCAGCCAGCACTCAGCAGACATTTCCATATAAATATCTTACATTTCACTTGGATGGATTTACTAGAATATTCTTGAAGGCATATACCCATCTCTGCTGATTTGGAAAAGGATTCATTATTTCTTTCAACATTCTTTCTTTCTGCCTGTATCATTTGGGTGTTTTCTTGAAATCTGTCCCACTGGTGTCTTGAATCCCCACAATAACAGACACTGTGCATGCCAGGAATGATCCTATGTCACATCCTTGGTGAGTGAAACATCTTATTAACTCTTGGATTTGCTGTTATTAGCATGTGTCTTCTGTGGTTCTGTCAGCAGACCAGAAGAAGCAAACCCTGTAATATACGCAGTGGGAATTACTGCACCTGACTCTCCTGTTTCACAGAATTGAGGTTACAGGGAAGCTGCAGGTGACTTTATGGACCTTTGTAATTTTCAACATAAGTGGTGGGGAAAGTGCATCTGCTGAAAATGAGATGGCTCTCAAACTAAAATATGTAACATTTTTGTGGAAGTATAACTTTATTTAATACAGAAAATCTGAACAAAGAAAAATTGGAATTGTGGGAATATGATTGGGAGGGAGTAAGATTAGAAAACTTGGAAGTTATAACACCCTGGAAATTATAGGGTTAAATGCAGTTGCTACTTCCAGGATGGAATGCAATTGGCATGCAGGAAATGCATTCCATGATAATTCACCACACACAGAGCCTGCAACCTTAAGCACATGCTAAGAGGGATGAAATGGAGCAAAGTGGAGACACTTTGGCCAGGCCCTGTTGAAATCCTTCCAGGGATGGGACCCCAATGGTGCCATGCAGCCAATAAACTGCACAGGAGCTGCCACCCAAGGGAGAGAGGAGAAGGTGTCTTGCTGCTGAACCAGCAGCTGGGGTGAAATCGCTCTCCTTGGGGGAACTTGGTCCCTGATAATCTGATTGCAATACCAACACACACCTCCAGGCCAAAGTTACCAACCTCTCAGGTATGACCACCCCACTGGGCATGCACCCTGTATTTTATTGACATTTTATTTTATGACCCCGTATTTTATATTTTTTGAAAGTGAAGCAAGAGAATATTATATCAATCAATAATAAAAGTATGTGTGACCAGAGCCACTAAAGCTCCACCTAAATGTAAAGACATTGTGTAAAATTGGGATTGCGATAGGGAGAAGTTAGGGAAGACTCCATTGCAACTTTGGGGATCAGTTGATTGGTTGAACTTGTCTCCTTCTACATACGGACACATATTGGGTAAAAAGCATATTCTCTGGGTGCTACATTATTATCTTGATCTAGATTTCAGTAATGATTACATTTGTCCGTATGTTGCTTTAAATGTGTCTTTGCAGTCCATCACTATTACTGTCAATCTTTAAAACTTAGCCTGTCACAATTTCCTATTATCAGTGTGTTAATTAATAAAGTGTGTAATTTTGTGAAGTGTTTAGTGTGAGTCCTTCAGGGGCACCAGCTCTTGCTGGCTGTGGAGAGCACACCTGACCAAGAGTGGGGAGATGCAGGAGGGGCCGTCTCTCCCTCTCTGAAGTGCAATGAAAGTTTCACTCTGATATGCTGTTGGTGTGTCCCTGAAGAAGCCAGCCAAGCTGCTCTCGGGTACAGTGGGNCTGGTGCCCCTATGTCTCAGTTTTAATCTGGGTAGGAACGGTTTGGCTCCCCGCACCGCATGGAGCATCTCACAATGGGATGGTGTAATGTGTCATGTCATTGGTGAGCCTTAATGGCCCATTAACAGAAGATATTCCTCTGGAGGGTGGAAAGCGATAAGGAACCATGCCCTATCCAGTTTTAACATCTGGCTCATTATCAGAAGGGAGCNGACACACTGGTTGGGCACAAGGTTTTCAGCCTTCCTGGGGCATTGACATACCAACAAAACTAAAGTGTTTGAGGAAACCCTCCTTTCATGTGAAAAGGACACATGCTCTTGCAAGTCCTACTCTTGCAAGTCCTACCAACCATTCTCCAGTGTGAGGAAGGAAGAATTGGTNTTTTTGGTTACCTAACCCAAGACATACTCTTACTGTCCTGCAGACAGCAGAGGCTAAACCAAACACTGAGCTGTAGGTAATGATTCCTTTCTAAATTCCAGTCTGCAAAAGAGGTCTACCTAAATGAAGACTAAGTGAGGAAGAAAGTCAGAGCTTGACTCATGGTGATGCTTATTCATCATTTATTCCAGTACCCTTTATGCTCTTATTTCCAATGATTGATGACTGTTTGTAGACAACTGTGTATCAAAAGTGTCCTTCTAAGCCGAAGGCTTTATTGCCAAGCCTAGAAGCTATGTAAAGATGTAGAAGCAATTTATTTATATAAAACCAAAGTAAAAATCAGTGGTTCACTGTGTTTATAATGAGTTATCAGTACAGCCTGTGTTCTGCTGTGCAGTGAGAAAAAATTTAATTCTGACCCAATGTTATACAACAAAAAAATAAAGTATGATTTTTTAGGCTTGAATTCTGTTGATTTTGGGTGGATGTTATGAGTAGTATAAAAATATTTTTTAGGCTGTACTAGAGAAGGCTGAGATATGATCCCTTATGATATACATGGAACAGAATATACTCTGAGTTCTTACCATGAATTCTTGATTTTTTTTTTTGTTTTGGGATTAGTAAAAAGTATTTTCCATGAAAATTTTGTAAATAACACCCTTCAGTTAAATAGGTTTAGAGATCTGTGCTATGGCATTTACTGAATGTTGTAAATGACATGAATATGATACGGCTATAGAAAGAAAAAGCCCTCTTGCCAAAATTGCTAAGCACCTAAAATTTCAGTGTAAAAAAATATTTCTCTTCCTTTCTGCACAGTAATAATCTCTTACTTTGTCACTGATCATTATTTTGATATGCAATGTAATACAAGTGTTGTTAGTGGCAAAATAGAAAAAAACTTTTATTAGAAAATCAGCCCTAATACTGCAAGGTGATTTACCAAAGTGCGAACTTAAAGGAGACCTTTAAACCTCTGGCTCCCTTAACAGCACCAGAGAAGAGGACATGCTATGCAAGGACAAAAATATTGGGGTTATTTTGTAATTTTGGACTTAAATTAGGACTTATATTTCCTTGGTGGCTTTTATTACATGAGCAGATACAACTCACATGCCAAAAACTCTGAAGTGTCTGTTCGTTTTCTCCTCATGACTTTCAACTCAGATGTCTTTTTTAATTTTTATTTTATGGACAGATCCAATTGTTCTCAGATGGAATTTTGCTGGAGTAACATTTCAACATTCCTATTGCAGACATACCATTTCAGCTTTCTATTGTATCTTTCAGAGGAAAATTAAGAGGAAATTGTAGTTATTATAAAAATTAATAATATTATGATAAAATTGTGAAATACAGGAAAATACTGTATTTTTGCACAGTTTATATATGTGTACAAGCACACTTTTGTTACTAAATAAAATTAATTTTGCTCTTTGTGCTCATGATGTCAGAGAAACATCACGGTTTTTTAGGTCAAATACAATATTTTCTGTCTAACTGCTTAAAATTTCCATTAAAGGGTCAAGAAGACTTGCAAAATTCAAGGTGAGGAAGCCTAAGCATTTTCCTATGTATATTTAAATATGTATATAATTTTAAAATAGACAGCATTTTAACTACTACAAATATACTCACTATTAGGTACACTGTTTAAGTCAGTAAAGATAGGAAAAATATTTTATAAATATGCATGAAGTGCTTTATAGCTATAAATAAGGATGGAATTTTGAATTATTCCATACAAGACATAAAAAGGAAAGAAAAGGGAAAGTGAAAGAAAAATCCCTGCTCTTTCTGAGCAAGCATTTCCCTGATCTGTGATCCAGCATATGGAATAAGAAACATTTTTATCTTTTTCTGCCTTTCAGAACAGATATTAGGGACTGTGAAAACTGGTTTTGGATGGCTGATCCAGTGTCCAGATCAACAGAGCTGGCACATTAGAAAAACAACTTACCGATGGTATTGCAACTGTGTTTCATCATGCTTTAGTAGAAATTAGCTCATAGAAAAAGGGACTACCTTTCTTTCAATGAAAGTCCTTGGTTCTTTCTTATGATTTCTCATGTCATTCCAAGGAAAAAAACTGTTTGCATTAATGACAACTTATTTTCTTAGGCTATTTTATAAGGTTGTCAGCCTAAGGTAGGAAATTGTGAATTATCATTATTAAAGGGAACTCAGAAAGAAAAACTAGCATGCTTAAAATTAGTTAACACAATTATAATCCAGCAAAGAAAATCTGTGAGTTTTAAGATTCATAGGGCAGGAGACCTCTTTTAACACAAAAATTGTTGACTTCAAATGTTAGTGTGCTGTTGTGCTCAACATGTGTATGACCTGAAGGTTAAAAGTTTGTCTCACATCCATAAACCAGAAATACACTGAGATTTTATATCATGCCTCATAAAATATTGACTCATGTTTACTCCCTTTCTTCCATTTTCTGTCTGCTAACCTGAAATGTAGAGACTTCGAAAGATATCCTTCTGTATCTGGAGACACAAAATAAATACTGCTTGGCTCCTTCCCTTATGGCCCCTAATGAACCAAAACTAGGAAACCTAAGTGATATGTGTGGATCAGAACTTTTGAATAGACTGAAATTCTACCTACTGCCAGAAAAAGAAATTTATGTCTTGAAATATGTCACAGTGCAACATAAAGCGACAGGAGCAAATATGATTGTCTCTTATAAACTAGTGACTACCTTATTAACTCGGGGTTTAAAAGTGCACATGCACAGGGAAACTCATTACTGCCAAGAGATATATGGAGCAAGAAAAGCAAGTGTTATTATCCCAGGGGTCACTGAGAATAGCAGGAAATAGGATTATTGCTCAGAGGAGAGTGAACAGGAGGCTAGATAAATGTAATTTCAATAAGAATTGATTTGTGTAGAATGGATTTAATGACATTTAAAAGGGCATCCACTGTATTAGTCTCTGTGGCCATCCTGTGTTCTTACTATAACATCAGTCTTTTGTTTCTTTCCCCAGGCACCATGTGTTAAGGCATCTGGGGATATTGGGACCCTGTGAGAACCGTAGAGAAGTCCTCCCTTGCTGGATACCTCAGAGGCTGCAGTGATTGTTCTCAAACAGTTTCTCTGCACCCCTGTCTCCCTGTTGTCAGGGACAGAAGGTGTATCCTTGCTCGGGAGCTGGCAACCCATGACCCTGGTACTGACACCTGTGAATATGAATACCCCCTGAAGTCTATGAATCCCTTGATTCTAAATTTTGGATTGCAAGTGTTAACTTTTCGGAAGCAAATATTAAACAAAAAGGCATATGCTGGTGATTTCAGTTATGCTTTACTAGTATAAAACATAGTGAAACACATCCAGATACAATAGGCCAAAATATGCAAAATATACTTGTTTTTCTCATTACAGAGAGAAAGTGGTTCAATTCATGCCCTTTGAATTTACAGAGTCTTTCCGTTCATGTCTTGCTCCTGCATGCTCTTTCCTCTTTCCATGTTTGCCTTCAGTATTCCCCCTTACATGGCAGCTAATTCTCTCAGCTGACCCTGCTCCCTTGGGGAGCAAGCTGTTTGTGGTCTACCTCTATGGTGCTTGGATTCTGATTAATGTATTCATCAAAGATAGAAATATTATGTTCTGTATCTGCAGTTATGCACTTTCTACTGCATATTCCTTATTCTTTAAAGGAATCATGGTCTGAGGTGTTTTTGTCAAATAAGTTGCTATTGATACATGTTTTTGGTGGCGTGGTAAGAGTATGATGTTTTATTTCAGCATATGCTGTAAATGGAACCAGTATCTTGGCTAAAATCTGACTTGTACTGCATTTTTGACCAAGAAAAGATAATTGGCAGTCTGGGAAATGTAACAGTGCTCTGCAGGTAAGGACCATAATTTTCTTAAAGATAATTTTTAACAAGATTGCTAGTAGACTATGTTATATATGTTTCTGAAATGTCTGATTTCCTTCAGAATATGGGTATGGTCTGAAAATCTGTACATGAAAGAAGAGACGTTCCATCTTATTTCTTTCTCTGGACTGGGCCCAGGGAATGAGCAATGGAGCAAGTGCTCCATGATTAACTAGGCTATATACTGAAGTTAATGGATTTTATGAGCATGACAATTCCATATTTATTTGAGTACGTTCAATGAGCAAGTTAATTCTTAACTCATTGGTCTGCTATCTAATTTCTGTCAATCTTCCAAGAAAGCTACTTTAGTGGATTTAATACATTTGTAAAATGGATCAATCATAGTCTGGGCATAGAAATTTCAATGCATTTATAACGACATGTGGCCAGTAAAGATTGTCTACTACTAATTCTGTGGTACTGCCTGCTAAATCGATAGACCTTGCTAATTTTCGACAAGTTACTTTATGTTCTGATGGGTTTGTGTTTGATGATGATTAGCAAAAGATTAGTCTCAGCTTTTGACAGTTATTGAAGAATATATGGAAAACAGAATGTGTTAATTAAGTAAAATTCTCACATCCTAGAATGTACTTTATTTCACACATAAGAAAAGGTATTTAAATTATACTATTGCCAGAGGGAGAGGATTTGCAGCACCTTTATTTTTATTTTGGACTAGTATTAGTTGTCCCATTTTTGTCTGGGAACAAAGTATATTTTCTTCCTTGTAGCTGGTACAGTGGCGTTTGGATTTAGTGTAAGAAAAATGTTGATAACACAGTGCTGCTTTAGTTGTGGCTAAAGCAGTGCTTACTCCAAGTCAAGGACTTTTCAGTGTCTCTCCCATGCATTGCTGGTAAGGGGCTGGTAAGCATAAAAAGCTCTAGAGAAGCATGGCCAAGACAGCTGACTCGAACAGCCCAAAGGAGTATTCCATGACATAGAATGTCATGCCCAGCATATAAACTGGGAAAGTTACAAATCAGGGGGGCTGATTGTGGGATGGTCTGGATCTCTGTTAGTAGGTGGTGAACAATTTTATTGTTCATCCCTTGTTTTTCTTCTGTTCTCTTACTCTCTCTCCGTCTCCTTATCATTACTATTATTATTACTATTATTATATTTTGTTTCAATTATTAAACTGTTTTTATGTCAACTCATGAGGTTTACCTTTCCTTTCAGTTCCCCACCCTGCTATGGGGGCAGGAGGCAAGGGAAGTGAGCAAGCAGCTGCATGGTATTTGGTTGCTGACTGGGGTTAAACCATGACAATAGTCTACAGCAATTTGAATTGTCCTAAAAATGAAAAGCCAATTTCTTTAAGAAGATGATTTTCATGATAGCTTTTAAAGTGTTTGCCTTGGGCAGAAATATTAGATAAGGCAAAGCAGTTTATATTTTCTTAGATTAGGATCAGATCAGCCTGAGAGACCACCCTTGAGTAATATTACAAGCAGGTGACACCTGAGCCTGGGAAAGTTTCTGTAGGAACAGGCATGAACTAGAATTTGGAAAGTTAGAATGGGAGTTGATATTACAGGGTATCACACTCTACACTTGATCTAACATCACTCTGTAGACTTTGTGGCACTAAGTTAGAAATTAATTAATTCAGATCCTTTATGGGTGTAGCAAAATCCCCTCTCTATGCTTTGAAAAAAACAGGAGGACTCCCTTCTGTGTAAACAGAACTCTCCTTTCAGCTAAAGTAGACTGTGATTATTTGTTTATGTCTGAGATTTGATTTGCAATTGTAGATCCTGAAAATAGAAAGAAACAAGTAGTGTGAACAAATGCAATCTGGAGGAGCATCTAATCAAGAGACAATCAGTCACTGACTACAGAGTATTTCTTCATGATTCTAACTGCTGAGGCTTATTGTAAATGCTACCTCTGTTGAGTAGAAAAATAAAGAATTATAAGTTGAAAACTGAGTACCCCTGGTCAGACAGGGCTTGAATTCTGCACATTCGTTTGCCAGTTTAAATGAAATACTATTTACATCTGTAAAAACAGAGGAGGAATCGAACATTTTCAGTGTGCATTTTGAAGAATTCCGTTTAGCCATACAGTTTATTTTTGAAGCTTAAGAAATTTTCTGACTCAAACATTTGTCCTTAATAGGAGTTTCTCACAGGGTGAACTAAAATTCTCTATTTATTTTAACGAGTCTTTTTCCATAATTGAATAAATCCTTTAGAATATGAAAGTATGTAACTGTTCAATATGGTAAGTATTAAAGACACATTTTCATTTGTCACTGTTTTATTTTTATGCAAGAAAAATGACCGAGTACTATACAGATCTGTTAATCACTTACCTCCTTGGGTGCTAACTGAATGCCCTGTTATAATGATACTGTAGCTCTTTCATAATTTAATTATCTAAGTTGATTTTATTTTTGGTGTTTTTTTCACTTTTGGTTGTACATCACCTTATGTACTAAGGACCAGATTCTAACCTTGTTCATTACCCTTCTGCACTGCAAGAGCTGTGTGAAGAGGCTGCAAAGAAACAACTGAAAAGCAAGTGGTGATTCCTTAGCCACAAGGAAATATTGTGCTCCTCTGAGAAAGATGTGGACGAATCAGTGTTAACTTGTTCAGTTGACTTCAGTCTTTGTGGGTTAGAAGTGGAATGCCTATGAATGGAACGTCTCAATTAGATGCTGGCTTTCTCTTATATAATTTATTAATGGTAACATCTTTTTTCCATTTGGATTATTCAGAATGAAATTTATAACCAGAAATGACACAATGCTATTAAAAAAATTGTTTCCTGCATTCCTCAGTTTAGAAATGTAAAATGACTTGTAATTTTGCTAAGAAAGCAATCCTCCTGAGATGAAAAACCGGTAGGGATATACCAATTAAGGTTTTGAGTCAGTGGTTGTCTAAGTTGATTAACAGTGCCCCAAACCCATTGTAAAGGTAAATGTTCTGACATATGTAATTGCTGAAATAATACATAGGTCATTCTGACATCAATGTTAATGATGTTAGCAAAATATTGTCATCTATCATCTTCATGCCATGGGATAGTTTGACTTCATATATTATCATCTGGAGCAATGACTGAATAGAAGAAGTCAGGTCAAGCAGTCCCTAGCTTGTTTAAGTGTGTGCACCATAGTCTCAAACAAATAGCAGGTGTTTCACTGAGATTATAGGGAAGAGAAATCTTTGTGTGCCTTATGGCTGATGTCTTCATTTCTGCTCCCAGAGGATATATAAGTACAGCATCTTATCTGACATAAATTCAATTATGGGTAGGTCTGCCACAGAAGAATAACTCCTGAGTGTATACTAATTGACTGAATAGGAGCCAGAGCATATAATGGGGCTTTTCCTCTGCTGAACGTGACACACACTAAGGGAATCCCACATAGGAGAAAGGGGACCTTCAGAATTGCAGAGCTCAAATACCTATGGATTTGTAATTAAATATTAGATGGCTTAGCATTTTTTGTTATGGAATAACTATAAGGATTATATAGATGCAAGGAGAAAGTGATATTGACAGGACTATTAGAGTTAGGCATGTGCTTATGTGGCTTGCAGACTTTTCCCATCAACATGATCAATTCAGTGAAGGAGATTGAATTTCTCATCTTCTTGACTTTGTAAAATTTTAGATTTGCTGTATGCACAAAATGTCAGCTCTCATTTGTTTGATGTTGCTTCCAGATAAGTACTTTGTGTCTAGTCACAGATAAGAGACTGTCAATAAATTATCAGAGTTAGCAAACAATGTGGACTTTTAATAAGGAATCACAATCCAAAGTAATTGCACAATCCCTTTTCCCCTTTGAAAACAATAAAAAATTAATTCTATACTATTATTTCTCTATGCTTCTATATATTTTTTCTACAATTCAGTCAGAACTGAAGCTTCACTGAAACTGTTTTAAATTTTGATGCTTGCATTGAAATTGAGCAGAATGCCTGTTTTCATCTTTTTAATACTTGATCAAAGTTTAAAATATGAAAAAGTAATGTGTTCTAGCAGTGAAACTGCACGTTAAATTCATGTATTAATACTTCTCCAGAAATAATTCCAAGTTAGGCAAAGCCGACAGGATGCTTGTTCAAGACATTTATTGCAGGAGCACTCTGTTATCACAGAATGAAAATTGACTAGCAAAGAAGATGGAGACTAATTTAGACACAAATTAATTTTTGCATTCAAATATTTTTACGTTCAAGTGAAATGAAAAGGCACGGTCCTTATTAATTTCTATGACTATATACATATATGTGGTACAAAGTTCTCAGACACAGAGAATATTCATGGATCTAAAGTGCCATTTCTTTCTTTGTTATCCATTCTTTCATGACTTAGCCACATCAACAACCCTGAAATTTTTACAGTTGATTATTCCGCAACAGTGATAGAATTTATCAAGACGTTGCAATCTTCTTGTGACAAAGAGGATTGAGTGCGAAGGTTTTATTTCAAACACATCCACCTTCTGGAGAAATGAATATGGAAAGTCTATTAATGCACACTTCAGTTCCCATAAGCTACTCTGCAGCATAATGTGAGTTGTTGTAAAGCATCATGAAAGGCAATGAATATCTGGGAGAAACATTCAGACAGAATTGAGGCACTAGTCAAGTGGGAGCTTGCAGAAACTCACCCTTGCAAACCTGCTTTTCTTTTTAAAAATTAGATCCCTTTTTCCTGCCACTCCCTCTAGTAACATTTGAAGCAGGAGTACCTGCCTGCTTTCTCTGAGCTTGAACTTATTTTCTCAGCAGCAGCAGCAGCAATACCAACACATTTCACAGAAACTGTCTACTTCCTTTTTTTTCTTCAACCTTCATGCTCACATTCTGTTTCCACTACTACTCCCCAGTATATTTACTTTCATTTATTTCTATATTTTATCCGGAGTTTCTGGACACCCTGATTCACATTTTGTTCTCTCTGTCACCAGCCACTGTGTGCTACGTCTTCTGTGTCCTTAGAATTTGGACTCATTCATATATATCACTGCAGAAAATAAATCTCTCTCTTTCAGGGAAAAAAACCCAAAACAAGAAAACCAAACAAATAAAAAAAAAAAAGCCAACAAAATAAACAAACCATAACTTGTTTTTTTAATGCAAAATTAGCTTTAAAAAGTGAATGTTTTATTGCACCTAGTAGGTAAGACTCTCATCAAAACACTAATGTTTGTCTAAACATATGTATGTAGATCAGTTGAAGGGTAGGCTGAATTCAGAAATGTTGCACAAGGTAAAAATTAGGAGTAATGCAGACAGAGTGTCTCACAGGCAACCCCATTTTATTTTCTCAGAAGATGAGATACTAAAATTAATGGAAACAATCCAGAGAGTTCAGTAGGTTTTTTGTTATACTCTTCCTTTTTTGAGTCAGCAGGAGTGTCTCATTTGTATTTCCCACAAAAACTGTTTTTGGGATGGCTTGATTCTGCTGATTTGGGAGTATAATGTCTTCATAAATACATGGAGCCAGGCAGACCTTCAATTAACACAGCTAANCTCTAACCGCGAATTTATAATTGGAAAGGAGGGGGAGGGGCGTGGTTTACATTCTCCATTCCAAGGAAGGCTCCGGCTTTCCCTGGCAGATACCTGTCTTCCCAAACCAAGACAGGGAGTATAATGTCTTCATAAATACATGGAGCCAGGCAGACCTTCAATTAACACAGCTAAACTGTCTTTTAGCTGAACTAGCCCACAAAGAGCCTATACTTTTACATGGTTTATCTATGAACTTGCCAGTGCAACCACAACTAGCAGAATTACTTTGGATCTCCGTGTACTACTTTTCTCTCTCCCTCAGACCTCCTGTACTTAAATCAGAGTTAGCTCACATAATAAACAGCTAGGAGAAAATGTAATTTATTGAAAGAGATGCTTTAGCTTACCCAACTCCTTTCAACTACTTTGTATGAGAATTATATTGTGTTACATTGCCTTTCATATTATGATGAGCAGAGTAGGAAACACTGAGGGATTTCAAGTGAATATTGTGTGATCTGTCTTACAGCACTTTACATATCACTTCTGAATCTGGCTCACAGGTCCACTGCCTTGAGAAGAGAGAATGAGACACCCACAGCAGTGATCAAGTGAAACAATAACCTAACATCAGGAAAAAATATTTAGTCAGACAGTGCTGTAATGTGAATAATTATAGAACAGTAACTTGATAGGGAACAGAAAAAACAGCGTCAGACTTAAGTGAAATAGCAGACATGTAAGTAAGAAATACAGTTAAGGTTGATCTTTAATCCCTAACTTTAAGGTAAGGCCATATTAAATTATCACTGCTAGGAATGACTTATTTGGAGAAAGTTTATTTACAGCACTGAGTTCTCTTTCTCTTTCACCAGAGTAGAGCACATGGAGGTGTAGCTGGAGAAACTCCCCAAAGCTGGCTGAAGCTCTGAGGCTTTGCACTAGGCCAGCCTGGAGAGTTACAGGCATGACACTCCCTGACTGCTGCCAGGACTGGCTTTAGAGGCTGCACACTCTTCAGATGACTGTCAGGCCCTTTGCTTTGTATGACTACTTGGAATACTCAAAAAGCAACCCGACATGAATTCCTAGATTTATCAGTTCCATTCTTCATTGCGGCTTATAGAAGTGTGTATAGCGTGTATGAATGGAAATAAGTATACTGGAAAAATAAATGTCACTTAATAACATTCAGTGATCTTTAGAGAGTCATGTGAATATAACTCAATAGACATCCCACTAAATAATTCAACTGTGTACATCAGAAAACAGAAATGCACTTTATAATGGCAAAACAGTTTAATTAATATAATAATTTTTCAATGAATGTAATTTTATTCCATGGAAATTTCATAAAAATTTCTGCCTAAAGTTTTCTTTTTAATTACAATACCTTAAATAGATAATTATATGAGTGCTAATCTGAGCACAATGATTTCTCTTGTAAATGCATCAGAGGTAAAAAGTCAGAACGTGTATTTTAAAACGTGTTAAGAGTATCATTAAAAAGAAAAAAAATTCTTCATATTGGGGAAGATTTATTAATAAGAAGAACAAGAACAACAACAATATTAATAATTTATAAATTAAGCCCTAAATGAATGTTTTTTATTTATTTTTTTACTTCCCATGGTAGAGAAAAATTATGTTCTTTGTAGCTTAGCCATTCTCCCAAGAGATCAGTGGGGAAACCTTCATTGATTTCAGAGGAGGAGATCAAGATGGACAAAACACTTCTGAGTGTTCACTCAGACTTTCTTTGAATTGAGTTCTCAGATTCAAAAGTTGTAGGCATAAAGGTTAAATATTTAGTATATAAATCACTTTGGGATGTTATCCATAGCAACAAAAAATAATGGAGAAAAGTCAACCAGTTGCATGCATTTACTTCCACCCATGGTAAATGCCTAAGAGGGTTTTCAATGTTAAAACAATTAATTTTAACATGTAGAGGAAAGCAGTTTTCCTGGGGAGTTACTATATGGAGCTCATTAACACAAGATAGGCATACAGCCTAGTAATTTAAAAAGCATATTTCAGCATCACAAAAATGAGAAAAGCATTCTCCTAGTAATTCTAGTATAAAATTTTACGGGCTATCAATCAAGTTTCAGAACATAACTTATTCAATAATGACGGTCAGGAAGAAATGTTTCCTTTACTTTCCTCTGGAAGTGTAACATTTCTAATGAGGACTATCCTGAACAATTCCAAGGCAATTTTTAAACTTTACAGTCAGGACACTTTTTAAAAATATTTTGGAAAAGGCAGGTTGAAAAGCCTAAAACAGTAGTTTGAAATTGTTCCTGGTAGCTTGTTTTCTTTTGTTAAAAGAGTGATAGACAGATGGCTATGAATATTCTATGAACTGCTAAAACAACAGCAATCAGAAAATTAATCTGGACTATGCAAGTGTAAATAGACTTTCATTCTTTTATTTAACAGCTTGGGGAGACGTTTAGTTTTTTCTATTTATCACAGGCTATTTATGTACTGTGTATCATGTCCAAATATGTGAGAGAAATCTTAAGTATTGTGCTTACTTGCATTTGAAATATATGGTTGTGATATATGAGTGTGAATTTGCATTTGAGCACCTCTTTGTAGCTGTAGAGGTATCCTACTGACTGCACTATATTTGGTAGCTTTCCAGAAATCAATGAATAAAATTTCAAGACTCAGTCTCATTTTTCCTCTTGGGTCAGGATAGGTTGCCTTATTTCATTTGCTGTCTTCATTTTTCATTTGTTGTTGTGTATGGGACTTCTTGAGCCATTTTCAATTCCTATTTTTTAATTTAAAAATTTCTATCAGAGTTTTTCTTTCTTTGATGCACTTCACAACTTTCTGGTGCTGCCTTATTTGCATAATGTTGAGAATCACTTATTTATTCTGAGTTTCAAGTTGAGTTTTCTTCTCAGAAGCTGCAGATGGTTTTGTGAATATTTTTTTTCCAAGCCATATAACATTTTAGCACCTTGTAATACTCAGGGGCAGAAGAAAGAGAGAGAAAAGGGAAGACAATTCATTTCTTCATGTATCTTTAAATATTATTTTGGCAAGTTTTTTGTGACTGATTATAATTTGGGATACTATATTTTAATGTAGTTTAGGTAAAATCTTCTAATCACACGAGTTAAGAGCTGTCTGCTATTACTTTTCTTGTTTCTTCCTAATAATTAATTTTCTCTAAGATCACCTGAATAACTTTGGTTTGGAGAATGAGCTAGGAAATAGTTAGGATGTAAAGCAATACTTAATTTTTTTTTACTGAAAAAATTTTAATAGCAGCAAGTGAATGATGATTTAAGAGTTTAGAGAGAGAAAGTTTATGCCTGTATTTGGTTCTACACTTCTGTATGAATCCAAATGCTGGTTATTTTAATAAAATGCAACTAGTATTCTGCATATCAAATTACTTTCATTTGCGTTTAGTGCACAGCAACAAAGGTAAGAAAGTTGTTTCTCCGTAACGGTGATGAAGATCATAAAGAAAACTTAAAAATGTTAAGCTAGAAGATGGTTTTAAACTGAAAAAGAGTGGATTTAGATTCTTTCTTATGAGAATGGTGAGGAACACGAACATATTGCCCAGAAGTGCTGTGGATGCCCCATCCCTGGAAGCATTCAAGGCTGGGTTGAATGGAGCTTTGAGCAATGTGATCTAGTGGAAGATGTTCCTGTCCATGGTGAAGAGGGAAATGGATGATCTTTAAGGTCCTTTTCGAACCAAACTTCTGATTGTAAGTGAAGAGTAGACATAGTAGTTTTATACAATAAGGCAACATAAATAGAGGTTCAACCCTCGGCAAATGTCTTATTAAAATAAATTTCACCCAGAAATTATATTTTCAATATTTTGTGTAGAATAAACTATTTAAAAGGAGATGTTGACTGGATACTCAGCTCAGAGGCAGTTCCAATACTACTGAGTTGATTGTATGCAATAATTCATCAATTAAAGGTGTAAAATGCTTTTATGTTAATATCCTCCTGATTTGTTTTTTGTTGGTTTTTTTTTTTTTTTTTTGTGTAAACCAAGTTTAATAAAATGGTTCTCTGAAAGAAGTTTCTTCATTCTGGTTAGACTGCATTGCATTTATAGCTACTCTTAGCTAGACTTCAGGCTTCATTTTATGACATAGCCATTATTTTACAGCATAAGGTAAAACAAATTCAAGGATAGAAAATGAGACTTTTAGGGAGTTTCAGAGCTGATAGGGTGCTTAAAGTGATGAGTTCAAGACCTACTAAAGCAGAAATGTAGCAGTTTTGTTGGAGTAGCTGTAAAATGGAATGACAAATGATGATAATGGAGGCATTAAAAAAAATCTGAACCATAGATTTGATTGCTTAAGACTTCAAGTTAATATTATAGATATTGCTGTTGAAGAGTTTTCTGGCAAGACCTAAAACAGTTTTTTGAAACTTATTTTCCACATGCTTTATACTTTCACTTATCTGTGATCTTTGATTTACTGATATGAAACCATTTAGATTCCAATTTGAAGCTGATTAGTCCTAAATTAATACATGAATATACTTTTTAAAAATAAAAACTCATATTTGCATTAATTTGCATTCTATGAATGTGGTTTTCAGGTTTTAACTTTCCTCAGCCCTTCCAGACAGCTATAAGATTTTTTTAATTAATTCAATCTAATCATTCTCCTCCTTCTGAGCAAAAGCAGATGTAAGATTGTCTTATCATTGGAGAAAAAATTTATATCTATATTATGAGTAAATTTAGGGTTTATGTTATTCTGGTTCCACACATTCACTAGTGCTGGGACACTTGCCATTACAAATAGTAAACAAACAAAAATCACTTGTCTGTTGAAATCAAGAATGATTCCAGCTCTATTGTTAAAAAAACGAAAGCATTATCTTTAAAAAGCCACTCCAATCTTCTTTCCACTGTTTTCTCAAAAACGAAAAAGATTTTAATGAGTAAAAATGAAGAAAAGTTAAAAAATATATGCCATCTGAAACAATGTTTTTGAAAATAAATATTTGTCCTCAAAATTTATTCCATTTTATATGGTGATACTTTTTAAAGAGCTACTATATTTATTCCACATTTCATTCGTGCTGACAGGACTATATAGTGAAGGTTAAAATTACTGCTCTGAAAGAAAGAGACTTTCTCTGCATGAAAGCATTCAAGTAGGATTATAGATGTTATTGCCTTGAAAATTAAATCTGTGTCCTTTGACAGTCTAATCATTATTTTGTTACTTTTGGAGTATTCCAAATCACATTTAAATCCAGCTGAGATGAATTAATTTAGAGATATTGCATTTATATCTTGGATTTAAAAGAAACAAAAGCATAAGCAGGAGTATATGAACAAAACAATATATGAAGATACTCATGCACCAATCTAGATAAATGAATTCTTCTAACTAAAGGAATTGTTGAAGTTATCTTGAACAGTTCATGGGCACAACTACCTCCCTTAGGACAGCTCTCCAGCACTGTTCTGGGAAAGGTGTTTTTATTGCTGTGACACTTAAATGTTCTAATTATGGACTCCAAAGATGTTTCCTCTCTCGAGGGGTTTTAAAACAAAACTTCCCTCAGGTGTGCATGAGTTTACCATAGATTATTTTATTACAATCAGATTATGAGTAAAATATTACTAAAAATAATGAAGTGAATAAACTGAAGATCAGAATTGATCAAAGTGAAATTTAGAGCTATTGCCTTCTAAAAGGCATTTAAGAGCTTAGCAATTGATTCCAATCAAAATTTAGAAGTGAAACGCTAACAAGTCCTACTTAATAGACATCTGTCTTTATGCACCAAAATATCCCTTAAAATTCATCTGTTATCTGGATGACATGGCTTTCTAATAGCTTCTTCTCTAGAAAAGAAATAGCACTGAATACTGAATACTAAAAACTAAAGCATGGCCACTGGGTAAAAGTCATTGTTGAAGGACAAATTACTATCTGACACTTCACACCGTAACTCTATATTTAGAGTGTATGGACAGCTCAAGTCTGTTCTTGTCCATGAAGCTGGTCCTCCTTCTCGTGAATGTACATTACTCTGCGAATTCAATTTCGAAGACCTGCAGTATGGGTTTTTTTCAGTAATGCAGATATATCTGATGACTTTCACGGTTAAAATTTCCACTGCTCTTCTGACCAAACAGATGCTTCTTAAGAAGGTATTCTCTACTAAGAGTTGTGTTGTGGTTTAATCACAGAATCACAGAAT
>VXBB01007326.1:11549-27413 GCA_013399915.1 Illadopsis cleaveri | reverse complement strand
ACTTTAACCCATCTGAAAGATCAATGCTTATAGATGTTAAAGATTTGGACGGGTATCTTCTTGTTTTTCCTTTAAGAGAAATATGAATGTCTGAAATTAGGTGAACATAGATTTATTTTGTTTCTGCATACAAAATTAGATGAAAAAAGCTAACTTTAAAATTTAGATCAAAACTTAGTCACTCTATTTCTGTCAGAGTTTTGTGAAAAAGTCAACACACACATTGACATCAACAGTCTATTTTCTCTCTCTCATTGAATTAGAAAATTTAAGAGTTTAAGGATCATCCACAGTTTGCATGAAATTCAGAACTGATTTGATACTGTAATTGATCTCATCTCTCTTTTATGCCTATTCACCTAGTTTCTCTTTTCCTCCACCCCTGTTCTCAGTGTACAATAAAGCTTATCTGGTATTTTTAAGGGTAAAATGATTCATTTCACCATTTCTAAAAAAACAGTGCAATAGTTGTACTAGAAGTATCCCCTTCTGAAAGTCAATGAGTCTTTACCACAAGACTTAGTTAGAAAAGTCTAAATGGACAAATTTCCATATACATCTGATATAACTAAAAGACAGGAAAGTTGAACACACATTTGTAGACCAAAGGTTTTTAAGGTTGCTTTTAGATTACCAAACATTTTTATATAAAACAATCAATAAAAATTGAAGTTTATCCCCTTTACATGCACCCCTTTTCCCTTCCCCATCGTCACCTGCCTTCTGCCAATAGTAAAGTTAACATCACAAGCCCACTCCTCCATCCCCTCCCCAATTGCACATTAAGACATGGACTTAAAAGAACAACATAACGCTTCAAGTATGCTTCATGCCAATCATCAATAAGAGTCATAACATTACTGAAAAAGTACACTTATTCTTCAGAAGCCTAAGGAGGACTTCCTGCGGAGTATGATCAAACAACATTTTAAATAAGAAATAAGCCCCCCAACTCAATATGTATCGTGCCCTTTCAAAAAGAGTAAAGTGTAAAATTTTCTTTGGACTTAAAGAAACAGTATTAAGGTTTATCATCTGAATAAGAAATAACCCCAATAGTTTTTCAGTGCTGCACAAACTGTGCACATGAAACAGTAAGTCAAAGATACTACTGTTTAGCTCTACACACAGAGACTACAAGAGACTACATGTGGCATATAAGCATACACATGACATACTGGCCTGTCTAGCAACAAGATACATTTTTTAGTCTGGTAAACCTGAATAAACCTTTGCATCCAGAAGTATTTTTAAAATAATTATTTTCTCTTTTAATTTAGAAATTTGGATTTTTAATATAAAGCTAATGACTTCATCAAGAAACCATCAGCAATATAAGAGCATGAAGCATTGATGTGAAACCAAGTACACATCCTCTCATTTGACTATGCATAAACAAGGATCTTGATTTTAAGAAATAATGGATGGTATGAAAGAATATTCATTTTTATAGACAAGAAATCCTTCTGGAAACACAATAAGGTTATTGAACAGATACCAAAATCTGGAAAGTTTAAACAACGTATGTGCATGTATGTGTGTGTATACATATATACACACACAGGTGTGGTATACGTGTATATATAAACACGCACATACAGATGATATCATACCTGTATTTATGTAACTGTATAACAACTTTTTCTTTTCAAATAAAAGGTTTTAATTTAGCAGTTGTAAAAAACAAACTAAATCAGAAAAAAATCCCCAAAACAAACTAAGCAGATCATATACTATATGAACAAACAAAAATGTTATGCAAGAAGTTTTATGGTAGAAGCGAGTCACACACTGGCAGCTGAGGAGTGTTGAAACTCAAAATAATAAATAACTCCAAATTAAGAATTTTCTACAACATCTTCTTTAAAGAGAGGATCATTACTTTTTCTTTTATCATGAACTCCTGCAGAACACCTTCACTCTAATATATATTTAGCTTTGCAACATTTAAATGGAGACAAGGATGCAGACTGCAAGAGTTGCCAGATTCAGGACAGTATACATAACATTTTTTGTTAGAAGTCCTATTGGTTTATTCACTGAGGCTAGATAGCAAGTCATATGAAACCTATTTGGTGCACTTTTGAACCATGGTCAATATCAATAAGTGGATAGAATCAAGGACCTGCAGTCCAACTTTCTGTGGTCCAACCCACTGTGATAGACAGGAAATGAAATATAGGACCACTGCTGGGTCGCCAAGTTTGTATCTTGTTTCCTGGAATTGCAGAGGTGGAATCAAGACTGTAGTGTTTCAATTGACTAAAGACAGCAAGAAGTGGCATTTTAATATGAGTAAGGTTACTAGGCTTGTGAAAGTACTGCATCAAAAGAGCACACAAGGGACCCCACTTCTTGCAGTATCTGGTAGTGTCACTGAGTGACTCATTGACTCTAGGATAAATGTATGGAATAATAAATAGATCAGTTATGTAGTAAGGCAGTGTGTTGAACATGCATTCATCTTGTGGACTTGAACACCACAGAGAGAGATACATGATACCATACACATTCATTAAGAACAAGTATTTTTGTTTGTTTTTTTGTGTTTGTTTTTCAAGGCTATCCAGGCAAACTTCCAGAGCATTTTCTTCTTGAGAAGAGTGGTCTTCTGAGTCTGGTCACTTTTTCTCTCCCTTATCAAGAGACTGGTTTTAAAAAATAAAAAAAAAAACTGGTTTTAAGAAATAAAAGCTGAAGAGGTTTTTGTTTTTTTCCCCTCCCTTTTGGTCGCATCATTCTGCCTACGTCATTTAAAGAACAGTTTTTGACACAGCCATATGCTGAATCCTCAGGAGGTTCCAGATGTCTCCAGGTAACTCTGTAGTTTACGGACTGTGGTTTTGTCCAGTGAACAAAGATCAAAGTCAAAGGTTGTATTTGTGATATGAAAGTGTCCAGTTTCTTCTATAAGATTTACTATCTGAAAGAAAAGACAAGAAAAGATGCAGTTGGAAATTCCAGAAGTTTTACATGCCCACTGTAAGTATAAACAAGTACCATACAATCTAACATAGGCCAAATTGCCAAAGGGTAACGTAAGCCAAATTGCCCCAGTACTTGCAGGTTTAATCATTATTCTTATCATTCAACTTCGTTTCTGACATGCATTATTTTCCAGATTACAGTACCTTGGGGTTTTTTTAGATCAACCATAATGTCAGCATACCCATCTGCTGTTCCAGCAAACATCAGTATTGACAATATATTTTTCAAGTGTTCTTGAAAGTTTCAAGAAAATCTGCTTATTTTCTAATTCAGTTAAAAAAAAGAGAGTGAGGAGAGGGAGGGGGCAACATTATACCCTTCACCTCAAACAAATAATTTTAAAAATCCCAGGTAGATTTTTGGAATATTTATTATGTGCATAGCTACTAAGCAGGTTACATTAGGAAATAAATAGCACAAGCCTTTCTGCAAGCAAGGAAAAGAAATAATTCCTTAGCAAGTCCAGTCCACATTAAAAAGAAAATACATATATATACAAGAGCTCTTACATGAACTGTTAGTTCACACACCAGCAGTTACTTTCTGAGTAAGAAAGTTACTTTTTTTTTTTTTTTTTTTTTTTTTTTTTTTTTTTTTTTTTTTTTTTTTTTCAAAATAACCCTCAACTCATTACTAAATTATGGTTATTCAGTGGCTTGTTTAATAATTTATGCTCCANATGGAAGGACTCCCAATAAGGTCATAACATCACTTAGGTTGTAGGGTTTTCATCCTTGGAGTTTTCCAAAGTCATGTGACATAGTCCCAGGCAACTGGCTCTACATGCTCCTGTGACCTCTAGAGATTTCTTCCAACCTTAACTATCCTCTGATTCTGTGAATTCAGTGGTAGATACCTAACTTGTGCCTTTCTGCAGTTGTGACAACTGTAGTCTCTATTTTTGAAGAGTGGTCATACTCAGAACTGCTGCAAAAATAACTCCAGATATGTTAAACTCCAGGATGCACACCTACCTTGAAAAAAACCTGAGCACCTTGAAAAGCCAAAGCACTATTTGTCAGAGAGGGTTAGCATAGTGCCAACACATGGTTGCTATAAATCTCTTATGTGCTGTTTCATTTCAAGAGAAAGACATGCCAAGAGAAACTGAAAGGCACCCACCCTAAAGCAGTAAAGTAGTAGTAAAGTAGTAAAGGCACCCACCCTCATGGACTGACAGAACAACACTGCTCTTCTCAGTCCTTCCAACCACCCCTCAAGCAGCACTCAGGCTATACACCAATTCTGGTCTGCAACCTCCAATTTGAAAACCATTTAGTTCTGGGGCTTCCACATACACCTCCACTGAAACACTACTGCGAGATATTCCTTGATTGTTTTGAGCTTTATTACTCTGACCACAATTCCTTTTCCACAGCTGGAGGAGATACAGATGTACGCACATACGGGTTACAGAATGTACCTTAAAATGACAAATCTGGCAGGAATAACCAACTTCAAAAAGCACAATGAATTTAAACAAAATATTATGTAGGTTTCCACTCTCCATGTCATTATATAAACAGATTTTTTTTCTTCTTAGACCACAGAAGTAAAGACTATGTTGATGATAAATGAAATACAAAATGTGTATTGTCAGGCATGGAATGACACAGCCCAGGACAGAATAAATGGAATGGACACAAGATAAAATAATAAAAGGGAAATACTTGTTACAATAAAAATCTCCCTTTTCAATCACCCTTTATTTTCAAAGGTGGGAATAAATAAAAACAAAATCTGTTTAATTTGATTTGCAGCTGCCCAAAAATCTGAAAGTACCTGGAAAAAATCCTGCTTTTATTAACACATAATTTAAATCTGTACCTCTTGCTTTCAATTTTTTTCGTACAGGAATTTTTAATCTACAATGACTAACTTCATTTGTTCGCTTGTTGATTCACAGATTCTTGTAACACTTTTCCATCCCCTACTGTTCTGCAATTGACATCAGGAAAAAAATAATCCAGTGAGAAAAAACTGATTGATACCAGAAGCAAACTTTGGTACTTATTATTCTAATTTTTGGCACTCTCTTGAGCCTCAACTAAGAAAGAAGCAAAGGTAAGTAGTCAATCCAGTCTCATTTTGTAAAGTGCAGAATCTAATCTTGGGCTTGCTATCTAAATATTCACTGTGAGACAAATATATGGCTGCACAAGTTTACAGAAGTAAAGACCAGGAAAATGCAGCTACATTGAACAACTCTGTCTATCGCTTTCTTGTGTTACTATGGAAGACTATCACCCCTAGCAACCCCCACTGCTGAAACAAAGATTATGTGAAAGTGTTAACACATGTGTTTTTAAACAGCGCTGAACATTTTAAGAAATGGATAAGGATTTCTATTGATCAGGTTCTGCTTTGGGCTTTTAAGCTCTTGGTCAAGGGAAACATAAACATTTTAGACACATCCCTCATCCAGCTCCCAAGAGATACAGTCACTATGTCTGGGCACCTGGCAAATGACTGAAATGAACCCCAAAGGCTCTAATGGATGAAAAAAATGTATCAAGATAAACCCAGACAGCTCAATGAAAAACACCTGCCTGTGTGCCAGTCAATGAGGAATTCATGACTTACAGTATTAGCATATACATCCTTGTGCTATTCAGAAATTCTTCAAAAAGAATAAAAGGTTGAGATTAGTTGCTAGGAAGTCTGACAGTTCTAACATTAAAAACACAGCATTAAAATGTTTTATTCTGAGGCTGAGGCTGCAAAGAACAAAAATATCCCATTTGTTCCTGCTGTATAAGCTTTGCTTTTATGCTGTAGATTACGTCTCTGTTTACATAATGTCTCTCCAGCTCAGTTTCATCATTATCCATCATAGTATAACTATTTATCAGCCTTTAAACAAGCGAGTGTGTTTGTATAAAGAAGCCAAAGTGCAACTAATGACAGTCATTTTTCAATTTATGGAGGGTTTTAGGCCATGTGATAGTTTCCAGACCTCCAAGCTGCCCCTGGCAGAAAATTCTAAGAAGATAGTTGCCATCTGAAGTTAAGCACCTTGGGAACATGAGCAATGTAATTTTCAGCCATGCTGCATACTCTCAATTTTTTCCTTACACCCGTGCTGCCTAATGCACTGGCTTTCAGATTTTTTACCAGCTGAAGATATGACTTCTGATGCCTCAAAATAAGACACAAAGTCTTACCAGAAATGTTGTTGCCTTTCATGGGGTCATGCTAACATTTTCTGCATTGAAAATGCAAAGTTAGAAACACTGCTTTAGGCAGCCAAATTTGAATATATTGGACATGCAGCATTAGCTGCATCTGACTGCAGACTCAGTTAAAAAAAGAAAAAAAGAAAAGAGTCCCATCACTGTAAATTCCAACCTCTTTCCTTACAGTGAATCATGTAATTTCTTTGTAAATGTAATTTCCAACCAATTTCTGTCCTGCCAATATTCATATAAAAGCTGCTCACAGGACTGATTTCTTGGTCAAATGTTCTTCACATGTCTTCTCCCTCTTGGGCAATTCTTATATGTTTGTAAGTAGCACAAAACATCAGAATTATTTCACTGTGTATCTGCGCACTTGCAGCGCAGTATCTCATCTCTCCTGTCTTCTCTCTTTCTGAGCTTCCTTTAACAAAGTGCCTCAAAGAGAATGCCTCTCTTGGGACAGAGCCACATTCACAAACGAATACATTTTTCTCATTTCCAATTTGGCTGTATTCTGATTTGCTGTCATGTCTATGGACTTGGTAACAACTGAGATTAGAAAAAAAACCCCTTTAAAAAAGAAAATCCTTTTCATATCCCTCAGTGTAAGTTTAAAAAGCCTGTGTTTTCACATAATATCAATACCTTCACTGTTCTTTTGCAGGTCCTCTCTCTGAAAATTCCCTCAAAGTCTCTATGCAAGAGACTTACCTGCCCTAACATAAACTAACAAGATGACAGCTGCCATTCAGAAACACGCAACTCCATCCCCATTCCACTTCAGCACCAACACCTCTAAAACTCTTGCAGCTGTCTCCAATTTTCTGTTGCATATTTTTGCATTTGATCCCTCTTCTCATGCAGTAACCACAACCTCGGCATGCAGTTTTGCACCTTGTTGTTCTCACCTTTGTACTTTCTACAATCTGTATGTATTTCTTAGTCTAGAAACTTCATATTATTTCCTAGAAACTTTCTCAGCTCTGTATCTTTTTAATTTCTGTGCACACAGGAAGTATTTTACATTAACTACAAAGCTGCAAGGCAGTAAGGACATTTAGGATGGGATGGCAGATTATTTTTAATGTAGAGAAGCACTGATTCTCTGCAAGTTATCCATTCAGTATTGGGAAGATACTTCTGTAAATTGATAAAATCATATGAATTAAAGAGTTGCAGAATATTATTAAAGGTTTTAAAACTAAACTCTTTTCTGTTTTAGAGCAGCATAGTCCATTCACTAGTGCAGACAGGCTAACAGGTAGGTAAGTAACTTGGCTCTTCCACTGACCCCTGGTAGACCTCTGTAGCCAGCATTATGCTGCTTCCAGAAGAACTGAACCACTGTCCCAGTCTGTACAGCCTGGCCATAAACCTGGCTTTCACAAATGTACCAACAGCCCGCAAATGCTCTGAAACATGGGAAACAATCTGCAAGAACAACTTCCCCCAGGAAGGCAACACCAGTTCTACATCAACCAAACTTCCATAATGCAAATAATAATGTATAAGTAATCATGGATTAAGACATTAAAATGCCTCACTCCTAATACAAGTTGTGAGGCAAAGTTTGTGAATGAATGCTTTCTCTGGTTTGGTAAATTGTCTCAAGAGAAAAAAAGGGTCTAGTTTAAAAAGCAGAAGAATATACTGCTGTTTTACAATTACTCAGAATAGGATACTCTAAACTTCCAGCTCAGTTATATTTCTTTTCACAGAATTTTTCCTTGTCTTAGTAACTTCCCACAAAGCTTACTATAACAGTACTCCAACATTAAAATGAACACAATTTAGTGGGCAAAATACTTCCTCATCACCAAATAAATGCTGCCAGTGAGAAAGAGAATGAGGGGTTCAACTTGAAGCACTTAACTTACTTCAAAAATATTTCTTAGGATGGCCAAATAATTCCAATTGGAAATGATTTTGCTAGTCCCAGTTCCTGCTCAGGGCAGGCTCAGTTGCGAGTCAGATCTGGCTACTCCAGGCTTATCGTGTCAGGATTTCAAAAGTGCTAGAGCACCATCATAGGAAAAAAAGAAGATTTCTTGCTTGTTTTTATATTTGCTCTGCACAAAACATTTTGGAGTTGATTTTCTTTTTCAAAATTCCACATGAAGCCATGTAAGCCCTATGGTCTGCAGGCTGTCAAAAGAGCCCCAGTGAAAGCTGAGTTCATGGCCTGACTGCCCAGGCTGGGACAGTGCTCAGTTCTGCACTGGGTAACAGCAGTACAGGCCACGGATATGTATCAGAAGCTACACCATTTGGAAGCTATGCCTTGGACAACTGGGTAAGTGAGTGCTCGGGAAGCAAAGACAGGGTGGGAATTTACAATACAGTGGCTTTTCCAGATTCAATTTTAACGTGAACTCTTTGAGAATCAATGAATAATGTGCAGTGGACAGGGTGTTGCAATGCCTGTTATTTTAGCCTCCTGCAAAATAATTTCCTGATGTAGGTAAAAATTTGGCTCTGCCACCATTCTGAAAGCATGCTTTGCTTTGTAGGAAAAGGTAACTTAGAGGCAACAGTACATTAAATATGAAGGGTAACCAATATGCATCACTGTATGTTATAAATATTCTGACAAAGCTACCAGAATTCATGTTCAATTAAGAATATGCTTAACCAAGATTTTCCTTTTCAATGATCTCTCAACAGTTTTCTCATCTTTACCCACAATACGGAGCCTGAACTAAAAAAGCTGGCTAATGCTGGGGCTTGCAAAATACTGTTAACACACTTAGTTGAGAAATTCGACAAGTGATTGCAATCATTCAGAAGTGGCCACAACACTCAAAAACTGGGACATAATTGTGCTAAACATAATTAAACCATCTGTGCTACAATTGCATCTACTTTGTTAACAGTGCTTACTATTTAATTTTCACAATTTGTAATCCAATAGTACCTGACAATACCATCCAAAACCAGGAATACTTTCTTTGCTCTTGCTATTGCACAACTTTTCAATAAATTTGGAGTCTTTTTGGTTTGGACACGTTCATAATTTACTCATTCTACGACTTCAGAAGATCCAACAAATATATTATGTTTTTCTTCAAAGTGGGCTTTGAGTTGAATTCTATGTTTTCTCCTTAACATACAAAAAACCTACTTCAGTTGTTTCTGAGACAAGGCTGGTCATTTTCAGGAAAGAAGCAACAAGATTTTTATCAAGTCACAGTGCACGGCTATATCCATTTTCCCATCCTGCTTTCATAATTATTGATACAGTATGTTAAGAAACATAACAACAAACTGGTGAAAAATTATCTTGAGCATTTTTTTTTAAATTTATCATTTAGAGAGACAACACAGTTGCACACTTTATTAAGTGTAAAAAATTCCCCAAGCTGCAGTGTAACATGGAATGGACTTCTATGGACTATACAGGCTTGAAGGCTATTAAAACTGACAGCAGAGTTTTTAACTGATAACTGATTACAGAGTTTTAAACGAAAGCAAAAAAAAAAAACAGATGTAGATTCAGAATTTCAATGAGCACACTGTGATAGTGCATGAGAATGCTTCTCACCTGCTGGAGTACATGTCTCTCTCTCAATGTCATTAATCTTCTGTGGAGCTCTACTAGTTCATCAAGATATGCCTAGAAACAAATTTCCCCCCCACAAACAACTTGTTAATTAAGTTGTAGCAATGTAATTCATAAACTTCAGACATCTTCAAAACCAGTACAAATAGAAATCTTATTTGAAATCTTGGAATCATATAATATGATTATATTCTTCCAGCTCAGGAGCTGGAAGAAACCCAGGGGGGTCACTGAGTCCAACTCCTGGCTCTGCACAGGACAATGCCAAGCATCACAGTCTGTGCCTGAGAGCACTGTCCATTCTATGAGCTTCATGAACTCTGTCAGGCTAGTGCTGTGACCAGTTTGCTGGGGAGCCCATTCCAGGACCTGGTCACCCTCTGGGTGAAGAACCTTTTTCTAATATCCAACCCCTCCTGACTCAGCTTCAGGTCATTTCCTCAGGTCCTGTCACTGGTCACCATGGAGAAGAGATCAGTGCCCACCCCTCCTCCTCCTCCTCACAGGAGGTCTTCCCTCAGCCAATGAGTTCTCCCCCTGCAGTCTCTCTTTCCAGGCTGGACAGACCAAGTGACCTCAGCAGCTCCTAGTAAACCTTCCCCTCTAGGCCCTTCCCCATGTATGCAGCCCCCCTTTGGATGGCCTCTAATAGCTTCAAATCCTTCTTAGAGTACAGCATTCAAAACTGTGCACAGGACTTGAGGTAAGATAAAACTCTTCTTTGAGGTGTATTTTTTTATTAATAGTCTGATGTTCTCTAGCCTAGTACAAAACAAATATAAATTTTTGTGGTTTTTTAAGATACTTCACGCTGACAGAAATCTTCATAGGTGGTTATTTGCTGTAGAATATAATCTCGGTATCTCAACTGTGCCAAAAAGCATCAAAAGACTGGGGATGCCAAAACAGTATCTTTAGAAAACACATGCCATCTTTCTTGTAAGAACTAAACCCAAAGACTCAAAATCAAATCAATCTTTTTCTCTAGAGGTATGTAATTATTTATTTTGTGTCAACAGGGAGATACAAGAAAATAAAGACTAAGTAAGATTAATCCACAGCTAAATTCCAGCATTTCTTCCGTGGGATGTCAAATATGTCCCACCTCTTCACCTTATCATCAACTTCCACTTCAGCCTGAGCCATCAAAAACTCTTTTTTTTTTTTTTTTTTCTGCTTTTAAGCAGAAAGAGATATGGCATTCAACCTAAGCAACCAAAACACAAACAAAAATATCAGAGCACTAAAAATCCAGGTACTGCAGATAAAAATCTAGATGCTGCAACTTCCATCTTTCGCCTCATATTATCACAAAATTGACACTAATACCACCAAAATAATAAGCTTTCAGAGAAACTTGTTCATAGTGGGAACTACGCTATGTTCACTCATGGAAGGCTTGAGAACTCTTGCTGACAGCCAGTAGACAGATTTTAAATCAAACTATCTCAGTGTTAAATGGTGACAGTTGCTTCATAATATTTTAGTTAACATGCTAAATCACACTGCCACTTCCTAATGTGCAGCCTTCAGAAAGGATTCTAGAAAAGAGATGATTTTTTTTTTCCCCTAACTGATTGATTTGCAGGCTAGGAATACATCTGTGAATTCTCATCTACATCTCATTCCTCTGTGAAGCACAATACAAACTCATGGTGGATCGTAGATAAAATAAATAGATGGAAGATTCCTAACTGGTGAAATTTGCCAAAACACCTGACTGAAAAGAAGGGAAAAATATCAAAATATGAGAGTAGATAAAAGAAATCCAGAAAGAAAACAGAGGAAGATCTGCACCTAAAGGAATCCAAAGCAAAGATGTACTAAGATTTTCATTCCATAACGAAGGTTGGTATTTCCTAAGCACATTAGTATCATATTCTGGAGTAGTTTATTGTTACCTCATTGTTATTTACCTTATCACAATCCCCATTCTTCGTTTGCTTATCTGTTTTGTTTTGCTTTATTGGATTTTTCACTTCTAAAATCTGGAAAAGAAAGAAAATACTGTAAAAAATTAAATGCATTACTGGATACAACTATAGATCAAAAATTCTGCTGTTAATAACAAAAACTCATAACTGAGCTTTTCATTCTTTAATCCTATAAATTACTCATATTTTTCAGAACAAAAAGTAACCTACAGCAGAAAATGCTGAGGTACTGGAATAAGGTGATAGTGATATTATTAATCCTTAAAAGAAGAAATTTTTTGTCATTTAAAGCCTTCTCAATGCTTTTTCCCCCCTTTCTTTCAAGTGTTTGTAGGATAAGAGGTGATTTGGCAGATACAAAATAAGGCTGAGGGTCTTTCCAGTGCCTTTGAAACATCACATTATCACTGTACTTTTCCTGGGTTTTTTTCCCCCTCAATACTATCTCCTTTCTTTGACAACAGAGGTTTTCAAAACAGTCCTTGAAATGACCATATGAGATATAACTGAAAAAGAAAGTGATTGACAGTAAATTCTTTTGCACTTATATGGTGCCCTTCCTTCGATGCCACTCACACCCATTTATGACTGCTCACACAAGCCAAGATTGCTTCATCCAATGCTGAAACAGATCCAAGAAGAGCACACTAGCAAGCAACAGGACACCATGCTTGATTGAAAATTTTTAGGATTAAAGGCAGAAATATTTGGGAGAAAAAGAACTGTTGATTGTTCTTTCAGTTTCTTCCACAGAGAACACTTTTTTGAAGTTAAAAGAAAAATCATCATATCATTTCTAACCTAGAATACAACCAGTTCTTCTGAAAAACATCAAAGAAAACTAAGTAATCACAGATAATGGGAGATTATGTTTCACATTTCACTGTAAGTGAGACTAACATCACCAGCATGATTAACTCCAAAACCATACCCAACAGCCACAACATAGGATAAAACTCGGTAACTAAAACAAGGAAATAAAGCATGTAAGAACAAGTCTTCTAGAAGCTTTACTGACATTTTCCCCCAAGTCCTCTCTCGTTTCTCCTTCCCTTGGTATAAATAATTAAATTGCATATGTCCTCCCTCAGCTGACCAACATCTTAAGAATACACCTGGCAGACACCTATTTCCCTATCCCACTCTAGAGAGTGACTGCAGATCTGAATTAACCTTACTTGATTTACTTAGCCAAGAGTGATGCATGTTCAGAATCAAAACATACATTTTTGAAGAATAATTCTAGTACTTCTGTTTAACACGCTCTGGGGTTACTGTGTAGGCCAGTAGCAGGAAAGTTTTGGCTTGGAAAAACCCTCACCCAACCCTATGAAAAACCAAACCTTCAATCAGGGATTCAGTACCTTTTAGATGCATTTATTGTTTTCACAGGAAGAAAATTCTTGGTTTCAAATAGAAGCTTGCCAAGAACACAGTATATGTGAAAGAGAAGCTACCTTACAGTGCTCTTGATATGCAATTAAAATTTAACATCCTAAGCATCCTATAGATGAAATACAGCACCAATCATGTCTGAGGAAGCTAATATAAATACAAACTCTGCCTTAGCTCGTCAGTTCCATAAAGAAACTTAGTTAACACAAACCTTATTTCATCAATAAAGGTATCATCCTGGCAGCACTAAGCTACCAAGAAGAGATTTCAAAAGTGGCACAATTTTAAATTGTGCTCACACAATTTAAATTCTCACAATGCTTCCAGAAATTTTCAATTTACAGTTTGATTACAAAATTTAGCTCAATTAATGAAATGGAAGAAAGTATGTTAAGGTATTTTAGCTGAAACATAGCTATTGTTTGCAGTGTTTAACGTGGAGGTAGGCCCTCTACTACATCCTCAACAGGCAGAGAACACAAAAGATGTGACTGAATGGACTGCTCATATTGAGTCTTAACATTACTTAACAATTGCATTGGCTCTTTAGAAACCAGTCTTCATTAAACAACAACCCACAGACAGATTGTTTTATTCTTCTTGTGCTTATGTGGTCAGTAAGTGCAATATTCTTCACCCCTACAGACAGCTTTTTAACCTCAAGACTATCTCTTAAAAACTTGTAACTTTTGTATAGACAACTTAGAAGAGCCTACAGTGGTAGAAAATAAGAATATCTTCTGAACATGGAATTACCTTCTCTCTGTGCACAAAGTACTTCCTAGTTTGTGGAGTTTTTTTCCCCATAGTGTATTTGAACTTAGCTAACATGAATAATAATATTTGGGGTTTGTACTATAGCTTGTATTGGAAATCTTGATAGAAAAACAAGGGCAAGTAAATAATATCTCCCAGATAACTGAAGCAATTATAAGGAAGAGAGATAGAAAACACCCACCCAAGAAACTCACCCTCTAAACCACGAACTTGTGTTAGTGCACCTAGACACTATTTTAACTGTATCATAACTGCAAGTAGCCATTTATTGCCAGTATGTGTCCTAACAGCTTTGTGTATGATACAATTAACACTGGGAATGAATCATGCCTCCTTAAAATGACTGACAAATGGTGTATTTTATTGTATTTTTTATACTTAATTTTATATTTAGAGAGTCCTATTTACTGGAGCTTAAGTACTGCCCAAAAACTAATTCTCATTTGTCCCTGGAAATTTTTGCAACTCTAGGTAATTTACTTAGTTTTCTTTGAAAAACTGAACTATGTTGCTACTTCAGAAGTAACAACCATATTAGCTCTTACAAATCTGGAACAACCACTCTGATGCAAAGTAAAAACTATTGCATCTTCTACTGCAGTAAAAAAATCCTGTATCTTTCTAGATAAATACTGATGGGGGAGAGGAGAAGAGTCAATAAACTCTTGAGTTTGATGTTAACTGTGTCTATTGCTAATACAAAGCTAAAAAGCAATTTTTTACCTGGCTGTTGCTGGTTTTCAGTACCAGTGGTGCTGGATCATGATGCAGCGGTGAGGAAGCTGAGCTGCTATCACTGTCGCTGCCATCACTCAGACTAACCCTGCCGAAAAAAAGTCACAGCATTACACCTGCAGACAAAGGGCTGTCAGATGGGGTGAGCCAACCTTGGACTTCAAAGTAGGGACTTACAATGACCACCCCCTTGCTAAGCAGGCTATTGTTAATTAAGGTCACATGGAAAAGAGGCATCTGAGCAGGGCTCCACTCCAGAAAAAACTCTTTGTAGCTCAAAGAAAGAGGCTGTCTGTCTGCACTTGGCTGAAACGAAGTGTCCAGTTAACAGCAGCTAACGTTACAGAAATAGTTAAACACCTACAACACTGAACTGCTTCTCCCTATCTCAGTTCACAGCTACATCAAGAAAGGAAAGTGGTCTTTAGGGATACTCTTCTGCTCTCCTAAAAGCTTTCCAAACAGCTGCACTTCCCACCTGAATACATGTTTTACTTGTTCCTTGTTTATTGTCAAAAGTAACACACTTTTTCCTGATTAAAATTTAAAAACTTAGCATCTCTGGAGAAGTTACATAAAAAAGCCCAACCCCTAGTCAGTTTCACCCTTCATTTACTTATGAACAACAGGGAATATTTTTTTGTTTGAAAAAAACCCATAAGTTATTTGGGATAAAAACAAGTAGAGAAACAATAGCCTTAAAGTTCCATTAAAAAACTGAAACAAAAACTCCACACTTGGAGACAAGCTGAGCTTGAAACAATCCTTTACACAATTACTGACACCAAAAAGTTCTCGAACAGCTAGTAATCTTCATCTTCTTCTCCTTGATTTCAGCTGCTAAAGCACACCAGGGAAGGAGTTGACATTCATTAAAGTTTTCCTATTATCTTCCTATTCAAGCAGTAGCTGACACTGGCACTCAGGTGCTGTGCACTAACAGGAAAATCCTCTGAATTACGTAAAGAACCTAATACGAAGAGTGTTTTGAGAGAGGCAGTTTCAGGTCTTGCATAACCTTGAACACCATTTGGATGGATCTTCAAGCTGCCTGAACACCAGATGAATTTTGTAATACCTTCTGAAGGTTGAAGTAAGATAGAAAAGTTTCTTTTAAAAATAAAAAAAATTTCTGTGATAGATGCTTGCTTTACTTTCCAATGCACTTTCATGCGTTATTTACTGCATGCAGCACAGAATTTACTTGAAATTCAAATTTCATTGATTTGGATTCAATTTAACAACTTAACCTAAAACCAGTAAGCAAAGAGGTCTTGTGACTATGTATAGAATAGCT
>VXBB01007326.1:0-11522 GCA_013399915.1 Illadopsis cleaveri | reverse complement strand
GAATAGCTTATTCAACAGTTGAAGGAATACGTCCTCCAATTTAGGTCAAGGAGTAATTACAATTCCTCCTCTCAAGCCACAACAGCATGAAATCAAGTAAAGTCAAACAAATCAGGATCATCATAACCATATTGGTACAGGAAGAGTTTCCATCAGGAATGGCTAGTTGTGTTAATGTTTAAAAGGGGCTCTTTGTGTAGTGATGCTTTAGAAAGAATGAATTTTCTGCCCATTTGCTACTCAGCACCTTGAGAATATCAGAACTCACCTTGTTTCTAACAAGCACTAAATGTCTTGGTCAGCAGGCCACTTGCAATCACAAGACACTCACCTGCGACTCCTGCTTCCTCCTTGTGTATTTGCAGGTTTTTCCAACTCAGAATCATTATCCTTCTCTTCTGCTTCATCTGATTCATCTTCATTATCATCTGAATGCAGATCTTTCATTATAGTCCTCAATGGACCTGAAGCAACAGAGACAATAAAATACAATTAAGTTTATTTCCCAGTGTTATGGGCAATTTACCCAGCTTTTAAAACTATCTTCCCCACACAGTGTTGAGAGAGGAGAGTCTTAGAAATTAAACAGTTGAAGTAATGCACTGAGAGATTATACTGCAGGGACCTGTCCATGTATTCGTGAATCTTTACTCACATGAGCAACTCAGCTTGAACAGACTAAATCATGACAATGAAGTGACTGACTCACATGTTCAAATGTTAGAACAATTTGCACCCTGGACTACAGCGGAAGTAAAATACTGTCATGACAGGAGGAATTGACATGAAATGTATACTTGCTAAAAGCATGTTTCTTTTGTACTGCTGGGAATTAGTACTTTTTGCTTTCTCATTATATGTGAGTAAAGATCTACAGGGACATATTGATCAGTATTAGTACATCTGTTAGGTCAATCCACGTATGTGAAGTTGATTCTAACAAATCACTCTGACTAAATTGTACTGTACAAGGCAGTCATTTTGTCTTCTTGGTTTTTATGTATTTTAACTTCAGGTGTTCCCATTATTTCAGGGTCAACTGCATGTGGAGGAAGTATTTTACCCATGTTGATAAGTACAAAGTGCATCAATACCACCCAACACCATGTTATCACATTTCCTGAATTAACAAGAAAGTACAAAGCTTGACTTCCTCATAAAACCGCAGTAAACTCAGTTTAGGTTTTGATTTTTGCTCTAAGAGACACTTACAGAAAGAGGAGTATCTTTAATAGATCTGAGAAGTGTAATACTACAGTTTCTTGAAACAAGAATGGGCAAAAGCAAATTAGAAGAGGGAAGAAAGTAAAATGTCCTGGTGCCACAGGACACGTAACTACGAAGTACAACCCATCTAAGATACGAAGCAACAATTGAAAGCTCCAGGAATGGCTGTCGGAACAGCAGTTACTATTATGTTTGTAATTCCTTCAGCCAAGAAACACAGTACTGACATGAGCACAGTGAGCCTGAGATGAAGCTTTCAACTCTCTATTTGCTAATGTGGAAACTGAGTCAAGGAGTGACTGCCAGCAGAGAAGGTGCCATACTCATAGCAGGGTTATGACAGTATTCCCTACACGGGGAGAAGAGTTTTATGGACTGTTCCAAACATAGCAAAGTTCAGACCATAGGAATTTTGTGCAAATGACTTCCAAGTTGTTGTTTGGAATGATTTATCACTAAGGCTGCCCTAGAACTTTTATAAATTGGCACAGTTTGGACAGGTTCAGAGAAATTACCCTTTTCTCTGTTTTCACACCCTAGGAAAGAAAACCAGATGGTGCTGATGGGCAAATTCCTGGTTAATCAGACATTTGTATAGGTGACAGCATGGAAGCGCTTCTTGTCCATGCACCCACAGTTGATATGTAGAAGCAGCTGAGATGTGCTCCATTTTCTGTTCCTGTCTGCATCTCAGGCAGACTGCTCAGTTGCAAATGACATCTCATAGTCTGACCGAATAACTTACCATCTGACCCTTGAAGGAGAGAAAGGGCTTTTATAGCAGCAGTAATAAAAAGAAACTTGGACTCCACAGATACATCCATCACTGACACTGACACAAGCATTGAACAACCTGTCATCCAAACAAGTTCTAACTTAATGTAGAAACATGTCTGGGGTCTGAAAAGCACATTGCTAGCTAACTTTTCAGCAGATTTTTCTACCAAGCAGCAAAGCATTAATTTTTAGGTTTTTTTTTTTTTTTTTTTTTTTTTCTATCATGGATAGCAATTTTCTGCTCTTTGGTAACACTTACTCTAAAATTCCACAACACCCTTTTTAAAGGCTTGGTAAGTTGTTACCTCCCAAGATATCAGAACAGTTAAGGAGAAACTGAAAATTAGGAGTTGCCCATAAGCAAGTTTTCTTGGTAAGGAAACAGATAAATATCAAAGTAAGCCTCAAGGACAGAAGAACTTGAGGAACCTCAGGTTAACCCGCTGCTTATGCAAAAAGAGGTGAAAAAAGTTCATGCTCTGTTTTTTTGACACCTGAGTGAGCACTGGAGTCTAAATGCAACTGAAAAAGAGCAACACTCCTGGCAAGTAACTTCCAGTTAAGGGAAAAAGCATGGCTTCTGACCAGAGCATGAACATGCCACTGTATGCCTGGTGCTCCATACCCATGATACACAAATCCATGGCCTGGGCAATGAACACGCTTAGTTAACTGGGGTTTCTGGAACTCACAGAAAGAAGCAGGAACCACTATTTACGGTGGCAAAAAAGAGAAGATCTACGCAGCATTTCCACTTCAGAACTGTTCACACTAGAGGACAAATACTCCATCTATTCTAGAGAAGGTATGAAGAACTGAAAGACAATCTGTGATACGTCTTATATATGATCCAGAAAAGATGGATAGGACCAGACTTCTCAGAAGAAACCACTAAGTCAACAAGTTTTTTCCCAGCAAAGATAACAGATGCAGGAGTATCCAAGTCTTTTGGCTTGTAATGGACAGTTCACACCACTAAGTTTTTCGTGAGAACAAAAATGGGGGTTCAGCAGGAAGCGTATTTGTTTATTCTTAGGTAAATATCAACTGCCTGAAGCCAGTCATTACCACAGTTCACTTCAGCTCTTGCCTTCTTTCACATGGAGTGACATTGCCACAAAACATCAGAAAATCAGTACCAGTCACCTACAGAAAGGCAGCAGGAGAGAGATGCATCACATGACAATCCATTTAAAATCAGTGTGTCTGAAGCACTAATGTATTGTCATAACCTTAAATCAAGTCTGCCATTGAGGAATATAGATGGCTAAAACAAACAATCCTGTTTAGTCAAAGGCTGTTTTTTAAATGCTCCTAATCCAAAGAATAAAACAAAAGCTCATTAAGAATGTATCGGCTGTACAGTCTTCTAAACCAGGGAAAGACGCCAACCAGGAATTAAGTAGTTTAATAGAACACGGAAAATGAATATCAACTTACTTACAGAAAACATGCCTTGGCAAAGCCTCCAGAAAGAAAAATGCATTCTTTATTGAGTTTCAAGTAAACTGAAATTATTATCCAGGAAACCAAAATGCAAACTTTAAGTCTAACCATCATGCTTCCCTGCCATGTATTTGAAGTAAATAACGTGTGCTCTTAAAACTTCCCAGTAGTATGGGACGATCACAGCCTTTGAAAGGGTCTACATAAACATATCTGTGGGTTTCTGTTGGCTGCCCATGGGAAACCCACACTCTTCCAGGGCTTCAGATGGAGCCAGGTGCCATGTTACCAAACCCTGCAGAAGGACAACTCACAAACAGAAGCTCCTTTGGGTTTAGCCTCTGCTAAGTGACTGGCATGTATTTAGTCCTTCAAAACAAATAATATTCACATCCTTTGCTCAGATTCACAGTTTCTTTCTCTCTTTTATTTTGCCGTTACAGCCACATCTGAAAACAACCAGCAGAAAAGTCTCTAAATCAAAACTGTGGCCAGTTCTGGCAAGTGAAACACAGAAGTAAAGAGGTCATGAGATGCCACCAGTTCTGTTTATACTGGCCCCTTAATTTCACTCATTCCTTTCAATTTCTTTTCCTTTACTGGTACCTTGTTGTCTGTTGTTTTGAGATGGTGTAAAACTGGAACTGGAACTGGAGCTGGAACTGGCAGGACTGGGCTGTTCAGACTTAAAAGAAAAAAAAAAAGAAAATAAATAACATTTTAAGAGACATTTTTTGCCTAGAAAAACTCTTATGGTTAGTTACTGCCTATAACATTCTGTCAAGAAAAAAAAGAAGTGGGGCCAAATAATACTCACACACCTTAATTTCAGGTGTCAGTGAGGCAAACATTGTGGAAATTACTACTGCACTCACCATACATGCACACTACTACATCATGTCTAGTTCTTTGCTAAAGCCTAACAAGAAGATTCCAATGCCTTGTTCGAAAGATTATACATCATGAGAGCCTAAATGAGTTTATAATGGACCTAAGGCATCTCTGTCATTGTCATACTGGAGATGCAACGTTTTTCAAATTAGCAATGACATTGTGGAACTGAAAAATAAAAGACCTGAGTAGACCACACTAAATGCCAGAAAACCTCAGACAGTTTTGTTTCATCTCCCTTAGAAAATAAGTCTTAATATAGGGATTCAAATTAAACTTTTATGCTGTTACTGAAATTCTGCTAATCCTAGTGTTTTCCGTATGTATCAAAACTCTGCAGATTGTAAATGTGATTGAACCAAAAGGTATACTTGGTTACAAAGAGAAATTATCTAGAAATTACCAATTACAAAAGAGAAATGAGTTTTAAAGCAGTTATTAAAATCAATATATACTATTCAACGAACAGTTCTAAACATTTTTTCCTACTATTGTTTAAAATGTGTAAATTTCTCCTTAATTTAATGAGGAAGTCCTATTACTTCATTAAAAAATTCTGTATATTTTGCTCTGCACTATTTTGTTCTTCAGTACTGAAGTCTTGCTTCCTGCTGCCAGGTTGCATGTCTCAGTATATTTTTTGGCTGATTCCTAGACTCAAAAGGAGAATGCAAAACAAGAAGTGACCATACAGAAGAACAGTGAAAATTGGATTAGGAAATAATTGAAAAGAAATAATATTGAAAAGAAAACCTGCTTACATTTTAAATTTTATACAACTGTGTTATCATGATGTGTTATCCAGGCTAACCAACATTTTCTGACTGTCCTTGCCTCATGATTAAGACAGAACTAAATTGTTCTCAAAAATGACAGCAGAAATATCTGGTCTGTAAAACTCAGTTTTCACACACACAGACTACCTAAGCCTAACAGTTGCTTTTTCTCCCTAGATCAATCTATTGTTGCCCTTCATAATAGAGCAGGCAGATTTACTGCCTTTTGTTGCCTTTTCTCATGATGAGAGATGCCTATCTGGGCAATAGAATGCTTGAGAAAAAACACCATTAACATCTGCTCTCCTTAAATCAACACCAGCTCCAGTTCTCACAGACACACAGTCAAAATAAGTTAAAATACAAACTCTGTACCTGACATGTCACTTACATACAACTGAATCAACCCTGTGCAACAAAATCCAACCCAACCAACAACACAACCCACTTCAGAGTATCAAGAGAGATTCTTACATGGTCCACAGCATCAGACCTTTTTGAAACACACTGCAGCATCACTTGACACTGCTCTGATAATCAAGCATTTTTGAGAAAAAGGGTTTTTTCTTCCAGAGTTTCTGTAAAACCTCACAAGATTTTTCGTTGTAAAATCATAATCATGATAATATGAAACATATAATATGCAGTGATGAAGAACAAGTGTCCATGCAAACTTTAATGACATCAGCAAACTAAGTTCAGTTGTCTAGCTGCAGGCTACTCTTAAACATCTGGTTTATCCATCAATTCCTGCTTCTTGCAGCAAAATTACTAGCTGAGAACTGGTTTCTGCAGATATCCATTAACTGCGTTTTTCCTGTATTAATTTCAGCACGAACTTTAACACATCTAAAGCCCATTCCCTCAAAAAAATAGCAAACACTAAAAGACAGTTGTATTTGGCTTTCAAGTGCTAAAAGTCTAAATAGAAAAAAATCACACAGACACAGAGACTATTCCACCATTAAAGTTCACTACTTTCTTTTTTTTTACCAGCTTGCTTGAAATGAAAAAAGGAGCCTAGTCTCCTTCTCATTATAAGGCATGAAAATAGCAGTAAAATTGCTTCATGTCAAAATTTTCTCCCAGCATTAAATAATTGGGTCACTATCACAAGAACAAAGGAATACAAATACATACAAAGTTGTATATTTTCCTGGTAAAATTTCTGCTCTGCTTTAGCAAGCTCATTTTGAAAACTCAAATCACAGAAGGTCCTTATGAAACACATATGATCACCCATATATATTTAAAAAGAGTTCCTAATAACTTTTGAAACTATTTAATTTATTTCCTTAAACAACCCTATCTGAAATTTGTTCCAAGAAATACAGATTAGCATAAATATTAAAACTGTTAAGTACTGGAAATGAAACCTTCATTTTTTGACTGAGAAATCTGGGTGAGAGTGCACCCAGAGGAAATAGTTGCTTTTAACCTAAGAATAAATGTTATTAACAGAAAAGATTTGCCTTTTCAGAAAGAACTAAAAATATGCCTGCCATATACGAATATGAATTAGTGCCAACAGCACCCAAGCTTCTAGTTAACAGAGAGTGTCTTTTGTCACTTCAGCAATGCTTTTTGACAGTTTTACACAGGTTCTTATCCCAAGGACTTAGGTATTTATGGCTTTGCACACTTCGNTTTTCTGTAATATTTCATGGTTGTCCCAATTTGTACAACTTCTTGGGGCTGTCTGGACTTAGATGATCCTTGTGGGTCCCTTCCAACTCAAGTTATTGTATGATTTTCTGACTCTAAAAGAACCCTCATCATTTCAAGGTCTTTATTAATTCTTGTATTAAGAAATAGAAGGTATCTGTATGTGGGTGACAGTTTTTCTTGCCTTTCCCTGAACCGTTCTTGAAGGAAGCTTAAAAATGGTTTCTTGAAGTAAACATTAAGTGGTAAAGCAGTATCTCATTTCATATCAGTCAGTCTACATATTTCTTATTTTTTATGCATGATAGTCTAGAGACATATGTTTCCCAGTACTATACATACTGAGAAGTCTATGCACTTGAAACTACTTACACAGCTGAGCATTGCTTCCACTTCTACTTCGTGNCATATACGAATATGAATTAGTGCCAACAGCACCCAAGCTTCTAGTTAACAGAGAGTGTCTTTTGTCACTTCAGCAATGCTTTTTGACAGTTTTACACAGGTTCTTATCCCAAGGACTTAGGTATTTATGGCTTTGCACACTTCGGCTTTCTGACCTTACTCACTGGTTCCTAATCACAAAATATTTATTTTTAATGAGTCTGAAATTAGCTAAAGTGTATCTTTCAACAATAAAAGTTTAAATCAGTACCAGCAAAGAGCTTCTCTCATATCGCCTTTTCCTGTTTTACCAGTTTTCTCCTTCTACAGACAAGCTAATGAGAGTTTGGGCCCAAACTGTTCATTAGTGCAATGACCCCGTATGATTTATTGCATTCTTAGACAGTCTATTTCGTTTTAGTACTCTTGTAGTGATGCATGGGAGAAAGTGACTTGTTCATTAGGCCTGATTGAGGGATTCAGTGCTTTGAAGCTGTTCAGCAAAAAAAGGCTATTTTCTTTGACCCAAGTTTTCCTTAAAAAGGTACCTTTTTTTACCAGTGATTTTTCTAAATCACCTGGCTTCTGCCATTTCCAAATTCTTGTCTGTTTGTACAAGTAATTCACTTGAGCTGCAAACAACTTTTAGGAAAACCCACCTGTTTATGACAAAGGATATAACAGAGCTCGTTTTCTGTAATATTTCATGGTTGTCCCAATTTGTACAACTTCTTGGGGCTGTCTGGACTTAGATGATCCTTGTGGGTCCCTTCCAACTCAAGTTATTGTATGATTTTCTGACTCTAAAAGAACCCTCATCATTTCAAGGTCTTTATTAATTCTTGTATTAAGAAATAGAAGGTATCTGTATGTGGGTGACAGTTTTTCTTGCCTTTCCCTGAACCGTTCTTGAAGGAAGCTTAAAAATGGTTTCTTGAAGTAAACATTAAGTGGTAAAGCAGTATCTCATTTCATATCAGTCAGTCTACATATTTCTTATTTTTTATGCATGATAGTCTAGAGACATATGTTTCCCAGTACTATACATACTGAGAAGTCTATGCACTTGAAACTACTTACACAGCTGAGCATTGCTTCCACTTCTACTTCGTGCAAATTGAGAATTTCAGGGAGGAGGAACACACTCCTGCAGGACAAGCCTTTTTCTCTAACAAGATTCCTGCACTTACAACTTCTACTGCCACTTAAGTGCCTTGTCAGTGAAATCACCTTTCAGTAGAATAATTCAACCTATCTGTAGCTCACACAAGAGGCTCCAACTGAAACAGCTTTTCACTGCAAGGGTAACCAATCATGGGCACAGGCTGCCCAGGGTGGTTTTGGCATCTCCCACCCTAACAGATATTGAAAAAAATGTCTAGACAGGGTCCTGCCCACCCAGCTCAAAGTAGCCCTGGTTGAACAGGGCAGGTAGACCAGGTAACAGTCAGAGGTACCCTCCAACCTCAACAAGTCTGTGACTCTTTGAATTTGAAACACAGCCTTCATTTATAAAGCAGATTAAGAAAAGACCTTAACCAAACTTTTTCAACTGTTTCCTCTGAACAACTGCACTGAATCAAAAGGGATTTGCATTTTCTTAGACACTGTCCTACTGAAACATGTTATCTAATTTTGAAAGAAAATACTTTTCCTTCTGTATTTATGAAGAGATTTTTAATTTTTATTTATAAATCAAAAGTAAATTTGAGACAATGCTAATATAAAAATGCACAAATAGAGATTATTAATGAACAGGAGACTGAGAAAAAAATGCAGATAAAAAATTCTTTTGCAGAACACTGTACAATAAAATTGAAAGATGAAACATTAGTGAAGATTGTTCTGTAACCTGTAGGGTATTTTTGCTGAAAATACCTTACTGGAAAGAGTGGCAGAGACATAGTAAAGCAAGCAAAAAAGTACAAGAGGGAAGATCAAGGCTTGCCTTGTATAGCAGCTGAACACTACAGTTTCCACGAATTTCAGGGCTACAAGATAATGAGTAAACGAAGGATAAAATAAACTAAAAATGTCACATGATTATGAACATGGTCCTTAAACACAAGAGGCAAACTGATGGAAGTTCTAAACAGATAAGCCTTACCAAGATGGATAAATACTGTCCTGAATATGTAGGTAATGCTGGCAAAGACAGGGTTATTTGAAGGCTTTTCAAAACTGGCACTAAACACTGTGTCATTTAGACCAGCTTTCCCCAAAAATGTGTGAAAAGACATTGATAGTTGCAAAGAATTGATAAAGTATGAGCACCACAACATGGGGAATTTAACAGCCCTGTATTCCATACAAAGTCTGAACTATACGGGGGAAAAAGGAGGCCAAATGATATAAGATATACTTATCTGGAGAACATTGCTCATTTTATAAGCCCAGTGGCATGAAAACTCTGTGATGAGAGGATGGCGACTGTCCCTCCCCTCTGTGTATACTCTATACACAGAGCTGTCTTATGCCAATAAAGGAAGCATGTTTTGGAAAGAAAATAATTTCAATTTTAGTACTAAATACGAAACAGAAAATTCAGTCCAGGTATTAAAGCCAAGCTGAGAGTTTCATTCAACTATTCTACATCTTCTGCTCTAATGGAATTAATAATGATAGAAGATACGTGGTATTTGTTCAGGCCAGCCCCTTCAGCTGCTGTGTTGGAGGTTAAGACTTCCCACTCCCTTCTCTTGGTCTATTTTATCTACAGTGCCCTATGTTATGTGTCACCACTGAGAAGGACAGATGTTGATGCATTCACAGTTCACTGTCTGGGAAATCAAAGAGTTTGCTGTCACTTTAGGGGCAGCAGGAAGATGGTTCACCTAAATTCTCCCAGATCTGACGTTCTAATGTTAGGAGTTCACACACTCCAAATTTCACACAAAAGAAGGTACTGGAGAACCATCTATATGTAAAACTGCTTTTATAGATATAATTAGGTACTATGGCACATTTCTCCGTATTAGAAATTTGGTCTTCTCAGCAGGTACTCAGAGCCTTTGCAAATTCACCACAGTTCCCCTCTATTCTTATGTAGCTCAAACTCTGCAGAACACTCCCAGCATGACATCACACTAAAACTTTACTATGTGGAAAGCTTGTCGCAGTCATACAAATCAGGTAAACACAGACCTAAATATATGAAAAACAATAGCTATCTTTTTTTCTGAAGTCGTACTGCACAGGCTCTTGACCTCACATCCCAGAAAACTAAATTGTTCAAAATTTAACTACAATTACAGAGAAATCAAGTGCAGATCTCTGTTGAGCCTGTCAGATTTACAGCAAGCCTCGTTGTATTTGCTCTTCTGTCAAATTTAATTTCTGGGATTTAAATGATTATCTGAAAACCTCAACTCTCATTTATTGTACATTACAGTTTCAGTGAAAAGCTCTAGAGAGAAAAAATACAAAAATATATGCAGTATCCTAAAAAATTCTCAAGTCGCCAAAACAAAACTCCTCAAACGATTTTTCAAAATGTCATCATTCTTAGCCAGCCTTGGGATTCATGTATTTCAGCCATACTTGGGACACATGTAAATGGAAAAATGATGTTTAGATATCACGTTTGGTAACATTATGCTCTATACACATTTTTCTCTATAGATCTGAAACATCTGATAAGATGGTTCCTAAGCACTTGCTCTGTGATATTATCATGTGTTTGTCTAGTAGTTTTCACAAAAGATCAACCATATTATATACACACAGACCATACAATACTGATTCTCTGAAAAAACCCCATAGATTTCTATTGTCTTATTGCTTCTTTACCATTTACAGCTGACACGTTTGCTGTAACTTTGCCTACATAAGTACTTTTATGAAAAGAATATTACAAAAAGTAATCCTTATTTAAAGCTCCTTATCTCTGCTTCTCTGATTTAAAATTTAAAATTTTGATAGTGTGATCTGAGTTTTACATTAATAGACTTGCTTCTGTTTCATAAGATGCAAGATCATGACACACAACAAAGACCATCTCTTACAAAAATAAGAAAATGTGATACTTGCTTATATTTAAACCTCATTTCATTCAAATTGTTACAATGTAGTAACAATTTGTAACCTATTTGTAATGTAATTGATAGTTATTTGAATAGGTACCCTAACCACTGAATTAAGTTATTAAAAATACTGGGCTATAATTACATTATTTGAAATATTGGCTGAATTAAGATCTCATGTAGTACAAACCAGATCAATCTTGAGTTTTACAGTGTTCAAAGGATCAAAAAAGTTGCATAAGGCACAAACAAATCAAATTGAAACATCTCATCTATAAACTGTTTCCTTTAGCTAAAATTGTAACATTTAATGTGAGGAATAATAAAAAATTCG
>VXBB01007325.1:385071-426868 GCA_013399915.1 Illadopsis cleaveri | reverse complement strand
AATGGCTTTAAACTGAAAGGGCAAATTTAGATCATCTATTAGAAAGAAATTTTACGGTGAAGGTGGTGAGGCATTGGCACTGGTTGTCCAGAGAAATTGTGGGTGCCCCTTCCCTGGATCTGTTGAAGGCAAGGTTGGACGGGGCTTTGAGCAACATGGTCTAGCGGAAGGTGTCCCTTGCACATGGCAGGGAGTTTGGAAACTAGATGACTTTTAAGGTTCCTTCCAACCTATTGAATTTTATGATTCAATATTTTAATTTACTGTTTCAGAGTTGTATAGCACTGAGGATAAAAAAGTATATTTGGCTTGTGATAAATCTTTTGGCATAGTCATCCAGAGCTCATAGATTTTTGACTCATGCTGCATTTGTTGACATTGTTCCTGACTTCTAAATAATTTACTTTAGTTCCCAAATACAGCTTCCTTTGAAGTATATAGTTGAATGAAAATATAACTATGTGCAGTTAGAGCCTGTTAACTGATCACATTCCTTCAGGAAAGGATAACTAGCATTTTTTCACTGAAATTTTTAAGGAAATACCTGAGTAAGCATTTAGCAGTAGAAAAATGCCACTTTCATTAGAGCACGGAGTGAAAGGATTTGGGAGGTTCGGGTTATTTTTAGAGGGGGGCAAGCCAGGTGCTGCTGCATATAATGGTTGCCTGGTAACACATCTAGGATTACAAGATAGCAGGGTCATTGATGTAGGCTTATTTCATCAGTTAAAAAGAAAAGAAAGGAAAAACCCCAAACCCACACCAGCAAACTGTTCCTTGGCAAGTAGTGTTTTTCAGTGCTTGGTGAGCAATTCAGTAATGCCAAACTTTCAAAAATACATGCTCTAGAAATGAAAGAGCAGAACAGAGGCTTGTTAGTCATTGCTTTTTTTGTATCAATAAGAAACCCAGTTTTGCCTTTGGGCTTGGATTAGGTTTAATTTCATTTGCTTTGCATGTCAGTTTACAAATACTATAGAAGTTTTACAGGGTTCTCTGTATGTCATTCTACTTTAATAAATATTTGTTGATATTTTGATTGTAATATCTTTGGAGCTGATCCTAAGAAGATAACTGGTACTGAAAGCAAAAATTATTTAATAAGATCACTCATGTATTCAGCTATTACCTCGCATCGATAAGAGTGGTAGATTAGATTCTATATAGCTTTTGAGCTGGTGAGCTTTTGTACACATTTGTATTTAAAGCTATATTTAGATATTCAGTTGCTGAAAAAATACCCTAGTTTGCATCGTCATTCAGTACTTACAATGAACATTGTCATGGGCATTTCTGATCCTCATAGTGCCTTGGTTTGGGCAGTATTCAACAATTTTGGCATCAAAATATGCTTGAAATTGTAGGTTTCTTTTTCCACTTTTTTTTCTCTGACTATGTCATACCTTTCTGCCAAAAACACTTCTCCAGCCAAACTGGGGTCAGCTACAGAAGTTACTTTGCAAGTGGCTTCCCAGAGACACAAACCTCCTTTGAAGTCTTTCAGCTTTCCCAAAACCTTTTATTCCAGTCAGGACTGGGAACTCATCCTACATCATGACTTGTTTGTTGTTGTTTCTTTAATGCTCTGGTGTAAACAGAAATCAATAATGACTGATGACGAAACACACTGGCTCTTGAGTTTCTTGTGCAGTAATATTAATAATCCTGGGGTTTACATGTATGGACTCAGCCTGTGATCTTGCAGCTGTGACCTGTGCTGAAGCACAGCACAATGAAGCATAAAGGACGACCTTGTCATAGATTTGGCAGGAGGAGGGAGGGATTCTCTTTTGCTGCCTTCTGGACTCTTTACATAAGAAACCTATGTAAATTAAGCTGAGGGACAGTCAAACTGGGGAGTATTATCCTCTAGAGCAACTTACTCAAATAGCCAGAAGGCTCAGCCTGCAAAAGAAGAGTATTTTGTCCCAGGCACAGGCTCCATAATTCTCCTCATTTCAGGAGGGTGTAGGAGTGGGTGTGAAGAGTCATATTTTTGTTCTCTGATCTATTCTCTTGTTCAATAAATGCTTGTGTATTCATAGAATCACAAGGTGGTAAATGTTGGTAAAGACCTCCAAGATCACCAAACACCATCATGTGAACTAAACCATAGCACCAAGTGCCATGTCCAGTCACTTCTTAGACACCTTCAGGAATGGTGACTCCAACTGCTTCCCTGGGCAGTCCATTCCAATGCTTGGCCACCATTTCGGGAAAGAAATTCTTCCTAATCTTCAGCCTGAACCTCCCTGGCACAGCTTGAGGCCATTTCCCCTTTTCCTGTCACTGGTTGCCTAGAGAAGAGACTGACCTCCACCTGGCTACAATCTCCTTTCAGGTAGCTGCAGAGAATGATAAGGTCCTGAGCCTCCTTTCTTCGAGGCTAAACAACCTCAGCTCCCTCAGCAGCTCCTGAAAGGATTTCTGTTCCAGACCTTTCACCAGCTCCATTGCCCTTCTCTGGACACACTCCAGTGTGTCAATGTTTTTCTTGAAGTGAGAAGCCCAAGTACAATCATTGCCCTGGTTCTGCTGGCCACCCTATNGCTACAATCTCCTTTCAGGTAGCTGCAGAGAATGATAAGGTCCTGAGCCTCCTTTCTTCGAGGCTAAACAACCTCAGCTCCCTCAGCAGCTCCTGAAAGGATTTCTGTTCCAGACCTTTCACCAGCTCCATTGCCCTTCTCTGGACACACTCCAGTGTGTCAATGTTTTTCTTGAAGTGAGAAGCCCAAGTACAATCATTGCCCTGGTTCTGCTGGCCACCCTATCTTTCATAAAGCCCAGGATGCCATTGGCCTTCTTGGCCACCTGGGAACACACTGGCACATGTTCAGCCTCTGCTGACCAGCACCTCCAGGTCCTTTCCCACCAGGCAGCTTTCTAGGCACTCTACCCCCCGCAGATCAAAACTCCCACCTAAGTTGGTGTCATCTGCAAACTCACTGCAAGTGCACTCAATCCTGTCATCCAGATCATTGATAAAGACATTAAACAGGAGTGGCCCCAATACTGAGCCTTTGGGAACCCCAATAGTGACCAACCACCAACTAGATGTAGCTCCTTTCACCACCACCCACTGGGCTCAGCCATGGCTCCAGCCATCCAGGTAATTTTTAACCCATCAAAGAGTGCACCTGTCCAAGCCATGGGTTGCCAGCTGCTCTGGGAGAACACTGTGTGACCCAGTATCAAAGGCTTTATTGAAGTCAAGGTAGACAACATCCACAGTCTCTCACTCATCCACTAGGCAGGTCACCAGATGATAAAAAGAGATCAGGCAGGTCAAACAGCACCTTCCTTTCCAGGGTTCCTTGAGTCCACTGGAAGATTTTTATATCAGTACTTTGCCATGTCTGCTAGGAACAATTTCAACATCCTATATGGAATGTAAATACAGATTCTTGTGAAAAGGAAAAGGCATAAAATAGGGCAATCACTGATTTGAGCTATTTTCTAACATCTCATTCTTATTTCTCTTTCTTCTCTTTAAGTGGTGACCTGCATTCTCCGTGAGAAGCAGAATTGACTCCCACTCACCCTTTCTTCACAAGATAAATCTTCATCCCTACACATCACTCATGTTTGTGCCATGTTTTCATCAATATGAGATTGCAGGTTTTGATTGACAATATTTTATCAGCATGAATAGGTAAATATGAAAATTCTACTTCATTATAAAAAAGGAGCAATTAAATCATTGCTTCATCCAAGTATTGCCATGCCATCAGTCCAGGCTTTCTCTATTGGAAGCTTTTTACTCTGTAGTTTTGGTTTCTGCAAACAAAAGTCTTTACTTTTTATATTTGTTTTGTTGCTTTTTTTCTAACCAGCATTCTTCAAGGTCTTGTTCCAAATACTATTTCATAATTAAAATAAATAGGAGAACCTCTTCTCTGCTTTGCATCTCCACAGAAAATAAAAAGAAAGCCTTTCTCTTGAGCATTCCAATTCTTTTAATTACTGTCTCAAATTTGATTTAGGGTTTTTTTGTTGTTGTTGTTGTTGTCGTTGCTCAAAGTAATTTTGCTTGCCGGCAATTAGAGATAGATGTTGTGCAATAAACACTGTGAGAAACCTCAGCAAAATTGTTTCCATGGTGTTTAGTCAGATGTGCATAACTGTTGCTTAGTGAAGAAAATAAGACAAGAGTACTCAAAAGCAGAAAAACAGGGGTCACTTAAAGTTCTGGGTTTCAAACTGGCCGCACCTTCCATCCAGCCTGCTGAAATGGTGTGCTGCAGCATGGATGGGGTATTTTACCAAAGTAAATTTGTTCAAAATTCTCAGTCTGAATCACAGATTATTACATTATTCTGTTTCCTTTTTACTTTGATAGATATGAAGAATAAAATATGCAGAAAGCATGATTTATGAAGAGGTAGATCTAAAGAACTCCCTCCTTCAAAGCACACCTTTCTTCTCTCAGCTCACTGTGGCATGCAGGAGGATTTCATGCCTGAAAAGGCATTGCTGAGCCTCTTTGGTACTGCTCCAAAGCTGCAGAGTCACCCAGAAGCTGGGTACTGCTTGTCCTGGAGATGCAGCTCAGGGAGTCAACAGTTGAAACTACAGAAATGTGTTGCAATTCCTTAAAGCTAGAAACATTATTTCTTGCTTCTCCTACTCGAGGGAAGAAGGTAAGAGGGAAGTCTCTCTGCAGGGTAATATGTATGTAGGGCAGGTTCACTTATAAAAATGTACGAGAAACAAAATTTGGGGGTTTTTTTGATGAACTTGCAACCTGGACATCATGCTGTACTTTATATAGAGTAACCTTATATGTAGGCGTTCCCACAAAACAAATTGGAACTTCTCTCAAAAATTAAGCCAGAACTTTCCCTCTGNAACAACAAAAAAATCATGAAGAGAAGAGAAAGCAAAATATGACAGATCAGAGGCTTTCCCCACATTTGTGTGACGCCATACAATGCCTGATCACTGATTCCACCTGACAGCTTTCAAAGTCTACAGCTCACCCTTGTCCCCATGTCCCTCGCAGCTCTTGCTCACAGAGACAAATGCCTGCACCATGCCTATGGGGCAGTTGAGTCAAAGGGCACGGGACGGATAGCTCAATTCTGTTCTGTCCCATGCTCCAGTGGGAATAAAACAGTATGTTTTAGTGGCTTGCAGCAAAGGGCTGCTTATAGGCACACTTGTCTCTGCCTGTTTATTCACTGTCGCTAAGCAGAGGCACCTCCAGCAGCAAAGCTCAAAGTGTTACACAGTCCTGGATCTCCCCAGGCTCTTCCCCATGTAGCTGTGGTTTTATCTATTGCATTGCACTTCGCATTATCAGTCCCTGTTAACTCCATCTTCTGCGTATAAAGTCTTTCATTTTGCTGTCGAGCTAGTAAAAAAAAATCTTTTATGTGTTAAGCCAACTTTTTTCCACAAGCACTCCATTAAATCCATCAGATCTATTTTGATCTTATTTCTGCCATCAGTTATGCCACATTTTGTGCCAGCTCAGACCAATAACTAAATTACTAAAGCTTGTAGCCCTTCTCAGATACTATGGGCACTTTCTGAGCAGCATAGGACAAAGGTTAACAGCAGAATGAGCAGTGGAAAATGAAGCACAGAAGGGATGTAGCATAAAGATGTTTTGTAGCCAGTCCTAGCTTTAATGTACTTACTATATTTTCCATGTCATTTATACCATCTTCCTCCCAGTTAATTATGTAATCTAAATCTGAGCATTCAGGCTGGGGAGGAGAATTGCTCTTCTGGAAAAGGGGAGGCTATCTTAATTATTTGAGACTTTAAGTAGAAATAAGGAACATGCAGGGACGGAAGGCTTGAAAATTTGGTCTGGGAAAAGGAATGTGTTTCATTTTACTTTTCTTGCTCTATAAAATGAGTGCAAAATGAACAAGATTAAGCAGTATTAGTTTAGAATTATCCCAAAGTTCTACCAAAATGCAGCTGAGTTTGTTTTCAGAAGAAGCTTCATTTTACATTGAACAATTATATGATACCAGCAAACAGGAACTAAAGCCTGGATTTGTTCCTCCTAAATTACGGAGCTAAGTGTCAAGATACCATACTAGAACAAGAAAATCCACTTTCAGCCACTGGTGTGCCTTTCCAGCTCATGGCATCCAGAGTAGGGATCCTAACCTCCCATGCCTTCCCTAATACCTCTTGTATTTGATTTATTCTCCCTGATCTGAGGAGTATGACCATCTGTAAAAAACCCCTTACCCTATCCTGACCTTTGTGATAACTGGGGAAGGAACAAACAAGTCGAGTGAAATAAACATTGAGGGTTTTGGTTTTTTTTTAAATGGGCAAATGGGAGGGTAAACTAAACTGAAGTGGCTTGGGAGACATAAGCAGGCTTTAAGGAGAGAGGTTAAAAAGGAAATCAGACCTGTGAGTTTCTTGGAGCGTTTGTCATCTAGTCACTCTGTATGGAATGCTGGCAGAGACAAGACCCAGGGGCAGGAAATAGTGTGTATGCCAGTATTGGAAAGCTCATGGGGGATGCAAGATCTAGCTCAAATATACAAGATCAGCTCTGTGGAAAAAAGTGGCAGAGTGCAACCTTTCATGATTATCTGTCAGTTCCCGGCCATCACTGGTCTGCATGGTCCAAGTTTGGTTTCTTCACCCTCTTCACCTTCAGGGAATTTTTCAAACAGGCAGCTATTTCATAAGGAAATCCTAATGGGGACTTGTCGTATTTCATACTTAATGCTGCTCTGCATGGTGCCTACTACTTTAGGAACAATGATTAAGTGTTCATCAGAAGACAAAATGCACGTTCTTTTTCAAAAAATTCTGGTTTCCTCACGAGACTGTATTTAATATTTATAGATCATCACATTGTTATATTTGTTTACAAAACACATTTCTCCTCCACAATCTGTGTCAGAAGCATGAAAAGGAGAAGCAAACTTATTTGTAAGATTACATTCCTTTTATCTTCCTCACCACCTATCTTCACTTGGATAAGACAATGTAGGTTAGGAAGTCTCTATAAAGCATAGAGTTCCAGTTCTGTACTTTCTTAGTGCAGAATTCTGAATCTCTTTCTAATCTTTCTTATTATTCCCATCTATACCCTTAGAATAACTATATTTTGAGATAGGCTAACCTGGGGACAGTATTCCTAGCACAGCAGACATAGCTCCATTTATAATGGGCTTACAAACTGGTTTTTTTTTCTTCATACCAGCTTTTCGTAGCCTAATATTTACTTTCTGATTCTCATCTCTGTTATGCAGTGATCCTTAGAGAGCTGTGACTAGTAATTTACGACTGCATCCAGAGTTACTGTTGCATTGAATTTCTTATTGCCACCTCACTACACTGCCTATTTCCCCATATTGGTCCTAGTTTGGCATGGATTTTCTTGACCTATATAATTTTGCTATCTTGCTGCTTATCACCCTCCCCAGAACTGCTACACATAGACAACTATACAAACCTTATGAATATATTTGTTGTACCTCAGCAGTCACATTTTTTAGACAGTTTTCAGTCCATATCAACAAACTGGCTCTCACCTTGATCCTTCTGAATTCCATAATCAATGTGAGGAAAATTATGAAAGGCAGTTTCAAAATCTAAATAAATAACGTAAATTAATTTTCCTTCTCTTACAAATATTTTCCTGGCTTTTTGAAAGACTTCAATAGGTAAGAGGATGTGATCTCCCTTCTAGCATATCTGCCCTTACTGAGCCATGTGGTCATGGAGCTTCAAAGGACATTTATTGTCTCTATAACCAATTCACAAATTACAAATTCATAGAATCATAGAAAGACTTCAGTTGGAAGATACCTTAAAGATCACATAGTTTCAACCCCCCACCATGGGCAGAGATGTCACCCACTAGATCAGGTGGAATTATTCTAATAGAAATATGTATTTATGAGACATTTACATCGTATTTGAATAAGAATAAATGCTTTTGAAAATTTAATGCTTTTGATTTATTTCTCATTAGAAAACAGCATAAAATATAGGCACTGGGGAAATTTACTGCATTCAGAGGATAAGTTTCCCCTTTGTGAGTCATTTGTACAGTCATTAAAAGGGATGCCACATGGTCTTGTGTTGATCTTTTAGAACAAGATAGCCATAAGGGAGAACTCAGTACTACTAATTCTTTCAGTTACAGCAACCTTGTAAGAAAAATACTTTTAACATTTAGCAAAGATTTTCTTTGGTACCCCTCAGGTGTTACATGGGCCTCTATTTCTCTTATTTTTCTTCACTTATTGAAGAACATGTTAAAGCACACTGGCATGTATAAAACACTTGACTCTCTCTTCTTTAGTGTTGATTTAGAAAAAGTTTCATTAATGACTATAAACCATTGGTTTGAACAGTCTTAAAGACTGGCAGAATGGATTGTCAGACTAAACAAAAATCAAATTGCCAAGTAGGAAATTAAAACACTAGATCACACTTTACCTACAGTTTACATCTATAATACTAGGACATTTTTATAAGGGGAAACAAATCCCCATATTCTTTGTTTAACTGGTCAAAACATGTCACCCCAGTATGCTGATCTCTATAGGTCCCTGCTGTGTTCTTGTCCAATTAAAAATCTTCCACATTTTGAATAGACAGAACATCTTATTACAAAGAGCTCTACTCCATCTCACTCTAACGAATAATTTTTCTGCACATCGTTTCCATTTCTTTCAAATGGGACAAGCTTTCCTAAGCTTTGGAAAAGTCCTGGAGGACCCAGAGTGAAGCACAGTCCTTGAGTGGGTGGTTCAAACCATCTTGAGATAAGCATGAAGACAGATAATATGCATTATCTTCGGGAAGCACCTCTCTCCTCACTGACTGTGGAAAGTAAACAAAACGTCTACGTTGAGCAGTGCTGCACAGATATCTGAGCTTGGTCTTAAAACATAATGGTCATTCCACCCTCATGGGATGGTCTTTCTGAAAAAGCACCAATGTGTCTGACCACAGGATCCCAGTTTGCACCTCTGCTTGACATTGCTATTCAGAGCAGCCTGGAGACTTTTCTGTGGTACACTGCAAAGGCTCAGGCAGATGTCAGATGCAGATGGCAAGTCTAGGCTCAGAAGCAGCCAGGAATGTGACTGTATTTTGTCTTTGACACTACCCACAGAAACATGAGGGGGTCACATAAAGGATGAGATGATAAGGTAATGCTAGAAAGCAAAGCCTAAAGAGAACCTTCTGACTTTAAAATTATTAAAATGGAATCAAAGAGAGAGAATAAAATTCCTCTTGCAATTTAAGGATTTTGAGGTTTTAACTGATTATAAAGACATTTTTTAAATGTGTGGCTTCATTTCCCTCTTTTATTATTGAAATCCTTTCCATTTCAATGTGTAGCTTTTCTTTGTGTGTATAGAAAGACAATTTAAATCAACTTTCGTTTTTCATTCTAACAGAGAAAACCAGATTTGCATGGTGGAATGACACTAGAAGAAAAATCTAGTAAAGAATATGACTTTTACTAAGCTAAGACTGCTACTTATTTATTATTCTATTGTCATAATGGATTTCTTGACAGAATTAGGTGCAACAAAAGTGGAAGCCTCTCTAATCTATCCCCACGTGCCATTTTACTCAATTACAACATGCTTGCCTGGAGCACAGGTTAGCTGTTTGCTCAAGCTGATCATAGATACTGGATTTATTCTAAACATGACTAATGCTTTTAACCAGATGGCTGTACAGATAGCTCTTTCACAATTTTTTTTTCAGTATTTGTTTCCTGGGTCTCTTGTTTATATTTATCATGAGATTTTATCACCATATGTCCATTTTTTATACCTTTTAATTACTTGGACTTGGTACACAACATTTTAATTTTGAATGACTCCACAAAACAGTGAAATAACCAAATTGTTACAATCCATGGTCATTTTCATACTCTAATATTTTTTTCATAATCTATTTAAAAGTAATTCTGGTGCCTTATTCAACTAATGTTGCATCCTCTGAGAAATTCCAGAGATATTCTCAGAAAATACAAAAGGTTTGTCCATTCATTGAGCAAAGTGTTAATGGTATTAATGAGACTGAGTTCTCCATCTGTGACATTCCTGATTTTAGATATGAAAATCTCATAATCAGATGGCAAAAGTAAGTGATCTTGTTCCTATATAGAAACACCATAATTTTCCGTTATAATGGAAATCTGTGTGAATGAATACTAGATTTTGCAAATAATTTGGGTGACTGCACAAATATGTTCCCAGTTTGGGACTCTATTTTCAACTCAGATATTGAAATACTTATAATATGAATAATGTCATGGAAACTTTATTTTTTTTAATTTAAACATACCACATGTAGAATGTCTCACTAAGGATGTCTATACACAATAGTATTGGCTCTATTTTGTGCTCTGAACAACAGTTACAGAGATTGCTGAGGTAATCTACAGTAGAAAGAAAACATTTTTAATATATGTAACCAATTTCATCAGAAAAAAAATGCAGCTTTTATTGTAATTTACATTTTATTTGTAGTTAAGTGGCCTGAACTGGACCTAGATGTTATTGATCCAAGATATCTTCCTGGATGTTGTATGTGGTGAGTCTTTACTGCAGGGAGACCTCTCTGTCTCTGAGTTTTTAGGTCAGTTCCTCCTTTCATGAAGAGAATATTGGTGCTCATCAATGTTCTCATCATCTTCAAGCTGCCAGGATGAACATCAGATACATGTACATTGTTTTTCTTGGTTCAGGCAATTATCTTTGTGCTGTTTTGAATAAAAGTGAAACTGCTTCCCCTTTGGAGTGGAAAGCTCTTAAACCTTTCCCTTAATTTGCTGCCATAAAACTAGTACCCACCAAAAAGTCAAAATGTATTGTGCTCATGTAAAAGCTGTTAAATATTAAACACAGCTTAAATAAAGTCTTCAGGTTTCTAAAAGACGTTATCTGAAGAGTTTCTTAGAGGAAAAAACACTCATAAGCATTAAAAACTAATTCATATTGGCAATGGAGTCAGAAAGAGGAAACAACATTTCTCTCTTACAGTCAAAAAAAATGATATTTTTCTACTCATTAAATCAGAAGGCTGTTCATCTTGCCAAGCAGTGTAGTTCTGTAGTCCAAATACCAGATTCTAAAACTAAATACAAACAGACTGTGGGATGCATTCTGGACAGCTTGTTCTCAGCCTGTAATGAAATGTGCCTTTCAGCTGAGTGGTGGACTCGGGTTGTGCCTCCAGAGGCTTGGGAGATGGTCACTGGCCCCAGGGCAAGAAAAATAAAGTGTCTCTGGGTGACAGAGACATGACAAAAAGGGAGGAACTGTAGCTCACAGCGATAGTACTGGGATGAGTAGAGTGACCAGGGTCACCCATAGCCCAACCCCTGCTGTGGCAGAGAGAAACTCCTTAGGGATGAGAATGAGTTGGCTGTAAATCAAACCCTACTAGGGTCACAGCAGCCAAGCAGAGAAGCAAGAATTTTCCTGTGAATATATGATAGATGGAACAGATTTGCTTATACAGAATTTTATTTCTGTTCTGTCTTATTTAGTTATTCTTAGTATTCTCTCTTTAAAATACTTCTTAGTTTAGTTTATGTTTTAATAAAATCTGGCTTTGAGTTGAAAGAGCTTTTTAGTCTTCTGGTCTCCACCATAAGGCAAGGGTCTCAGAGACATCCATCTCAGACATTCACCTGTCTCTCCTCTCACTCCCCTGCATACACATCCTTTGCTTAACAGTGTGCAGCATTTGAATTTATCATAATTGACTGCAAATTAATACTTACATCCTGTGAAAATACCAGGGTTTCAAAATTTGTGCTGTGTTAGGCAGAAGAAACATTGACACTTTTTTTTTTACACGGCTTCCCATTCTTTTGTTTTGTCATTCTAGGCTAAACACCACTTCTTGACATTTTCATGTACTAGGTTCACTGTGAGTTTAAGTGAAACCTTTAGTTTCATCTTCCTCTAATTTACTGTGGATTTTGAGCTGCTGCACTGACTCCTGAAGAGCTGGTCTTTGTGCCTCCACTCTAACTCAACTGCAATAGTAAGTTCTTTAAACTTAACCATCTCAGAGTTGTGTAATGCAGCCCCATAGTAATTATTCAATCACCCAGTGGCAAGCTGAAATATTTCAACATCTGCTTTTGGGTTTGAGTTTGTCATTTCCTTGTGTTTTAGTTTTGAAAAACTCTCAATAAAGTCTATATGTCATTTATAAAAATATTTAGCTTTATTTAAGAAGTTCCAAAGGAAGAAACTCCTCAAGTTATTTAATAGCTACTATATTTTTTTGTCCTGGCATTATGGGGCACAATTGTTGGGATTCAGTTATGCTTTCTCCCAGTAGGTTACTTTCCTAATTTGTATTTAGTCTTAGATCATCCAGAAACTTGGGAAAAATCTCCAGACATTCTAAGAAAGTGATTTTCAGAAATACCCCTCCCCCTTGTCTCACTCTCTCTGTCTTTCCCCCTCTCTGGATAATTATAATATTATTGACTCTGTAAAGTATTAAATTACGAATATGGGAATGTTATTTGGCAACTTATGAAGTCCATGCATTTCAAAATCTGCACTATTATTTTCAGTAGCCTTCTCAAACCAGAGATCTACTTCAATTTCTGGAAAAACTGTGCTGGTTTTGGACTCTGATGCCCTGCTTCTCTGTTGGAGTTCTCCCACCTTATCCCCACCTTTACAGCCTTTCCTTTCTTCCCCACTAGGTTTGTGTGGCTGTTTCCACTTACCCCACAAGAACTACAAACATGAGTTCCTGAGAACTGGACAGGGTCACCCAGAAAGGCTCCTTGGTACTATGGGAAAGGCACAGATAATCGTGGGTCATCACATTTTTGTTACTTGTTTATTTATTTGTAGGCTGAGATCCTGATTATGTAGTCTGAATTGATTCAAGGTGAGCTAAAGGTCAAACTCCTTTTGGCCAGGCAGTTGAGATGATTTATAATTCATGTTTCTCCAGTTTTAGCCAGGGTCAAACACTTAAGGGAGCCATGCCTGGGATGATAACAGGTTCCTAACCTAAAGTACATGGGAATATTTTTACAATCCATCCTTCCCTTCCCTTCCCTTTTCTCTTGAAATTGTTTTTTTTTTAAATGAAGGACATACAGGAAAGGTAAATGAGAACGTCTCATTTCCTCATGCATTCACAGAGGATCATAATTGTGTTATAACTTTGTGTGTGTGTGTACACAGACACACACACACACATCTATCCTAAACCTCTTATGAATTATTAGCAGAGGATTTAATAAATGTTACATGGACACNTTTAGTCTTAGATCATCCAGAAACTTGGGAAAAATCTCCAGACATTCTAAGAAAGTGATTTTCAGAAATACCCCTCCCCCTTGTCTCACTCTCTCTGTCTTTCCCCCTCTCTGGATAATTATAATATTATTGACTCTGTAAAGTATTAAATTACGAATATGGGAATGTTATTTGGCAACTTATGAAGTCCATGCATTTCAAAATCTGCACTATTATTTTCAGTAGCCTTCTCAAACCAGAGATCTACTTCAATTTCTGGAAAAACTGTGCTGGTTTTGGACTCTGATGCCCTGCTTCTCTGTTGGAGTTCTCCCACCTTATCCCCACCTTTACAGCCTTTCCTTTCTTCCCCACTAGGTTTGTGTGGCTGTTTCCACTTACCCCACAAGAACTACAAACATGAGTTCCTGAGAACTGGACAGGGTCACCCAGAAAGGCTCCTTGGTACTATGGGAAAGGCACAGATAATCGTGGGTCATCACATTTTTGTTACTTGTTTATTTATTTGTAGGCTGAGATCCTGATTATGTAGTCTGAATTGATTCAAGGTGAGCTAAAGGTCAAACTCCTTTTGGCCAGGCAGTTGAGATGATTTATAATTCATGTTTCTCCAGTTTTAGCCAGGGTCAAACACTTAAGGGAGCCATGCCTGGGATGATAACAGGTTCCTAACCTAAAGTACATGGGAATATTTTTACAATCCATCCTTCCCTTCCCTTCCCTTTTCTCTTGAAATTGTTTTTTTTTTAAATGAAGGACATACAGGAAAGGTAAATGAGAACGTCTCATTTCCTCATGCATTCACAGAGGATCATAATTGTGTTATAACTTTGTGTGTGTGTGTACACAGACACACACACACACATCTATCCTAAACCTCTTATGAATTATTAGCAGAGGATTTAATAACTGTTCCATGGACACCATTCTGAATATTCTGAAACTATTAAATAATGCATTTTTACCCTGATATTATGTCAAGTAGTCATAGTATTTGTAGCAGTTTCTGTTCTAAGTGTCTATAAGCTATAATCGCTGTATAATGAAATTTTATTTGTGTATAAAATTTTGTGCATACTATGTTGCCCACAGTAACTCTGCTTAAATCTGAGGAAAGGCAAACAAATAATTTAAAAATATTTGTCTATAACCCTTTATTTCAAATCATTGACAATTTCACTTCAGATTTTTTATGTTATCTTTTGCTTTCACAATATGAAGTCATGATAGACTCCAATTTATTGAATATAAAACTATTTTCTTGGAGCCTCTGTTACCAAGGTCCCAGACTAAAAAATTTTTAATGCTTCTATGGCGAAGAAATGGTGTCTTTCAGAATGTGCTGGTCAGGAAACTATTCTAATGCATAAAGTGCCTTTAAGTGGACAGGTACTTCAGCCAAAATAATATCTATCTGCAATGTGACAGCCTTGAAATAACTGGATTAACTTGTCTAGTAGGCTAATATGAAACCCCAGAGGTAAGCACTGAGTCCACAGGAAACAAAGCTTAATTTGACTATGTGACCTTGTGCGTTGATCTAGATTAGTCGTTTGATGGTTTCCAAAACCCTAATCAGTTCAACAGCTACCCTGTAATAAGCTCCCAGTAACCAATTCTTCTTCCACCTACCTATTTTTATTTTGAAGAAGGCAAAAATTGGGGAGATACAGAATGAAAACTAGAAAACAGTGAGGCAAATATACAACTAGATAGGAAATAGCAAACTGTCACACTACCCAGACCCCTTATTCTGTTTTGATTGCAACTCCTAACTGCTGCATACATCTAATTTAAATGCAGAATAACACTGCAGAGCTATATTATGTATGGCTAGTTTAGAGCTGTTTTTGCAGTTTTACATGAAGATTTCTTCGTATTTCTTATTCCAAAGAAATAGATCTGTTCTCTCGCAAACAAGTCTGGTTTGGTTGTTTTTATGTTCTTTGCCTGATCTAATGCTAAGAATTTTAATGTACTTATCTTCACTTGATTTATTCATCTGCTTGATTGGTTAAACAGTGATCACACACACAGATCTTCCTAGGATGTGCTTTCTCTTCTTTTTTTTTTTTTATGAACTTGAAGTCCTATGTGCTGAAAACTTATCAGTAGTCATCTTGGTTAGGTCTGTATTCAATTAGAGGACTTTGTGTTTCACTTCCCTATTTGAGTTAGGTGATTCCATCCAGAAGGTTATTTAACTTGTCCATTATCATGCAAAACAGTATTTCCAAATAACTTTCTTCATTCCTTATCTATAATTTACTTCCTCATGGCCCTTTCTGACTGCTTCAAAATTTCCTTATTTGAATTCCCATGGTCTGACTCTTCCTTCAGCATAAGAACAGAACAACCTGGACAATATAACTAAGTATTTTGAAGTTCCTGGAATTGCAGATCCTGGTTTTCTTTCCCCCAAGCTTGACTTTCCTATACCTCCCCCTGTGTCATTACTTCAGCAAACTTTTCTTTGGACATTTTTCAGAGCCTGTGAGTAATATGGGGATTTGTGGTTCTTTAATGCCATTTCTCTTATCCTGTTTCGTATCCTGTTTCTCCACCCTGGAAGACTTCCAGTACAGCTCTGCCTCTAGCAATGCAGTTGTCAAGATGTTTAAAGAGTAGAGTACTTTTTAGCTTTTTACACTTTTAAATGAGGCTATCTTTCTTTTACATTTTTGTAGAATTTTTGAAATACAAGGAAACTTTTCCAGCATCTGGAAATCATTACACAACGGGGTACATGCTGCAGCCTCTGCACCATGAGTAGATTGTCAGTATGCCAGTGAAAGGTCTGGGGACACAAAAATGCTAACTGCTAGACATAAATCTCTGTGCTTCAGGAGCTATAATATCAGAAGTTCTTGAACTCCCAGACCTTCTGCTAGCAGCAAATAAAGATTTTGGCACTACTTTGAATATCCAACCATGAGAAGGGGTAATTCTCAGGAGCACAAAGGAAAATATATGCACTGGATGGGACCGGTATGTTTAGTGGTATAGAACCCATCTTGTCTACTTAGCACCTGGGTATGCCTTAAGAAACTACAGCTGGACAAAATGCCCAGGGAGGGATGTGGGACAGGGCAGTGGGGTCTGACCATCTCATCTGACAACCTCAGCAACTGCAACTTAACCCTTTCATGGCAGAAGTCGCCCTGAAAAGGGCATGAGAGGGGAGAGCCTGAAATCCAGGTTTTTTGCAATGTTACAGTCCATAAGCAGGTAGCAACTAGGATTTGCATGAAAGGGCAAGGAGGGGACTTCATAGAGAGACCTTGTATTTGGGAAGTGAGCATTAGGAACCTCTGGCACAAACCACCACAAATGGTCCAGAGAACATCTGCTGTTCTACCCAGAGAGGGAGCTCTTGGGTTTACTGCTGGCTGGTAATAGGCCTAGCACTGTAAATTTTCTTGCTCCATAAGATTTTTTGCATTCTTTCAGAGGAAAAGAAGCATCTTTATGAACCATTGTAAACATACATCTGATTTAACCAGATTTACCTGTGAACAGAGAAAAGAGACAGCAGAGATAGGTAATAAGGTGTGTCACACTGACTAACTATACAAACCAAAAGGGAAAGCACTATCTTTTAGATCTTAGACCTTCTACGTAGTTATTTCACACCTGCAACACTTGGGAACCTGTGCAGAACAGGATTTGCTTTCAGACCTCATGGCCTGAAATGATCACCAATTGTCTTTCATTTCTCGTATCCTCCTGCATTCTGGGAAACAAGTGTAACATACTGCTGATCAGTCTGGATCTTTTTTAATCAACCGATTCTTTCCTGCACAACAACTAGACGCATAATGAAAATACAGTGATTAATGGGTAATAGATTTGTACTGTTCAGGAAAGACAAGATTAAATCATGGGACTGAGAATCATTGGGGTAATGACCAACAGTGAAATAAAGATTATATGAATGAAACCAGAAAGGATTTTGGTCAGTTGCATTGTGGAAGGAATGCAAAAGAGATTTCACTGAGGCAATCTCTGAAATATTGCACAGGCAGGTGAATAGACATCTCTATATTTCCAGTAAATTCTTATCACTGTGATTACAATTTTCCAGGCATATGCTGGAGGACATGTATAAATAATAATGATAAAGCTCAGTTATTACAACATAGCCACATGTCATAAAAGACAATGAAATGGCAACCATAGAAGGGATAGAGGTTTTTGCACCCTCATGAGTTGAGTTGATGATTGAGTTAATAGAAATGGGACAACATTCAGTGGCACAAAACACAAAGCCAAGAATTAAGGAGTACTAAAGGAATAGTATCTAGAGTTTCTGCATCAAATCAAATCACCTGTTGCAGCAATTAAAAAAAAAAAAAGAAAAAAAAAAAAAGATATTGAGTAGAGATATCCTGTGACAGCCTGATGTGATGCAGTCATATGAAAACATCTTCTCATGAATAGAAATGTACCAAACAGTATTCTAGCAAGAGTTTAACTGGAATATAGTGTACAATTGCAGCTGCTCACACAAGAGAATTAAGCATGCTGAAAAGCAGAAAAAGGCATCTAAGATGCTTAAGAGGGAAGAAAGTTTTCACATGATCAGAGGCTTGGAGTACGTCTCTTATGAAGACAGGCTGAGAGAGAGAGCTGGGGTTGTTCAGCCTGGAAAAAAGAAAGCTCTAGGAAAACGTTATTCCAGCCTTCCAACACATAGAGGGGTGGGTTATAAGAAAGAAGACAGAGACTTTTTACCAGAGTCAGTAGCAACACGACAAGGGTTTAAACCAGAAGAGGAGAGATTTACGTTAGATGTTAGGGAAGATGTTCTTTACTGTGAGGGTGGTGAGGCACTGGCACAGATTGCCCAGAGAAATTGTGGATGCTCCCTCTGTGGAAGTGTCCAAGGCCAAGTTGAATGAGGCTTAAAGCAACCTGATGTTGTGGAAGACATCCCTGCCTATGGCAGGGGGGTTGGACTAGATGACCTTTAAAGCTCCTTTCCAACCCAAACCATTCTGTGGTTCCGTCTTGAGTTCCAAGAGGAACTTGGCTTTCACAGCCTAACAAAATGTTGCCTATCCATAATGCTGCATGTTAATACACCAGAGAAAAGCCATTTGAACTAATAGCCACTGCTGGCACAAGTACAAATGGGTATAAACTGGCTATTTGTAAATCTATCGTGAAAAGAACGTTTCTAAGCATCAGAACAACAACATTTTGGAACAGCTTTTCTAGTTGCAGCACAAAATTTAATGTGGTTAAACAGCACAATCACAACCTGGATTAAATTATATGATCGACCAACTAAGCAGAACTCTTATACATTCCTATGGCCTTTATTACTAGAGGGAAACATTATACAAGGTTTTGGGCAATTGAGGTATAGATCCTATATCTCTAGATAAGGTTCTGAGTTCAGTACACAATGAAAAATGCATTTGCTGCTGCTGGTTTTTCGTGCTTCACTTAATGCTTAGTTTCTGTGTCCGTTGTTCATTAACAACACTTGTGAACTTGATTATACTTTGGTTTTACTACTGTTTAGGTATTTAATTACATTTCCATCATTAAATATGCACTAATTCTTTTAATAGAATTTTTTTTAAAAATATTTTTTCAGTAGATTGTATCTTTCCAATATATTGTGAATCTTGTTTTTATAGTATCACATTTCAGCTTGGCATGCTGATATGCAATGTCCATTCCCCTCTCCTGTTAGGGTTTTATTGGTTGCTATAGTTACCGACCATTGCTCCATTCATGTCATTTATGTAAGCTAAATTCTTAGTGACCCTAAATCTGTTATCATACACACCCTGTTGATTCTATATTGTGAGATGTCAAGGCACCCAACATATTATGAGGAAAACTTCCAAAGAAATTAGTAGAGCTTGTCTGCATGACAGTCTGGATTCGCAGGGCTGAATCCCTCCATGCATTGCCATATTTTTACATCCACCTTAAGAGTAAATCAGCCAGGTCTTGTACATGCTGTAACACAGTCTATCTTGATATTTATTATTTAATCTATTAAAACATTTGGCTGTCTCTACACACAGTTGGGAGACCAATTAAAAGTCCAGAAAAACTATACAAAGTTTCTCATGCAATTAGACGTTTCAGGGCATGCTATTAAGGGCCATCTGTTCTCCTGGATGACTGAGTATGACTGAGAAATGAGATGTTTCCTTCTGTACTTGAGGTTCCGTCTGTCTTGATTCTATATTTGATGAACTCTATATGGGGGTGGGGACTGAATTTATTTATAATGGTCTTAATCTGTATAGCAGGTTTAGTATGACTAGGGTAGGATATTGAACTGTTTAGCTCTTGAGATACCCTTTGTTGTTTCAGTGCACATAACTCTCTTGAACATTTTTCTAGGAGAATCTGCACTGCTTTTCTGTTGTTTACATTTCCCCACTGCCTGTTTTTTCTTTTATTATCAGTGATCCAATTTTGCCATAGAATAAATGGTTACAACTAGAGAAAAATCACTGCCATTTTATGCATTTTGAATTTGGCTAGTAAAGCCAAGCAGATCTGAACAGTGCAGCAAAACATATGCTGTAAACTTATGAGAACTGGCTTACTTTCCCTTCGGTAACATCTGTGCAGCCTCACCAAAGGTAACGTACAACATGCTAGACTGCCACAAAACGTGGAGATACCCAAATTAATTTTTAATTTAGGTATTTCTGCTGTTCTGCCAGCTGTGATGTGCTAATACCCTTAAGAGCAGATTTCAGCTGTTTTTTATCAGTGCAGCTGGCTGCCTACACTTTTCCCTCTAAGTGCCTCTAAATCCTAACAGAGCAATGACACGCAGCAATACTTTTGTTTAACATTTCTAACAACAACTGATGACTTTAGCTAGAGTTTTGCATTAGCACACACACGTTTAAAACTTAAATCTGGCTCTAAATACTACTTCCTCTTCTTTGTATAAATTTATGCAAATAAGCTCAAAGGTCTCTTATGCTCTGCATACAGCAAAGTATTTACAAATCTGTGCCAAGCCAAGACATCTGGTCATTGTATTTTGGTTATAGCAATGTGGAGTTTTATATCTACTGTGCTTTCTTTGATACTTCACCCACTTTATGTACAGCAGCATGTACAGTTATATCAATATTCAAAAAACATGTTCACTTATTCACTCAAATGCAATATTTTTTGAAAATGTAAACAAGAAATAAGAGTTTATGACACCCTGTTGCACACTTAGCACTGCTAATGTCACTGCCCTAGCATCACCCTTAGGCATGTAAACCCTGGCACTTTCCCAGGCTTAGAGTTGATTTTAGGAATGGTTATCATAAACAGTTTAAAACTAGTATTTGACGATAATTGCAGGCACTTAGAATAGAAACATGTCACCAAAATTTAGATACAGTTAGCTATCAAGGAGTGAGTTAGTTACCTTTCATTCCCTTTAGTGAATAATACCAAGGAGTTTCAAATTACTATTGAAGTAATTTTTCCTGACTTAGAGAAGGTAATTAGGTACCTCACTTGGAGTGAGGTGCATCACCTAGAAGCCCACATTCCTCATCACTATGAAGAGCTCAACCTTAACTTCTCTTTTAATTCCTTGAAGTTAACTTCACTGCTCCCATATGTTTCCTTGGCCTGCAATGTGATGAACTCAGTAATTTTCAGCAACTAGTATCTGACTCAAGAGACTACTTCTTTTTTCTTTCTTGAGAAAAAAGTGCATGGATCTTTCTACAAAGAAAATAAAAGTGCAGCTACCGTGACCATGCAGCTACAGCTGTTAATGATGCACACCATAGTAAACGCGATTCATACAGTCATCTGGAATTTATTATCTACTGTGAAGGAGATGTGGACTTTTCTGTGTAATCAGAAAGAGAATATAAATTCCTTTTTAAAGACTTTTTCCTGAAATGAAAAGCCTTATTTTTATTATTATTATTATTATTCAAAGTGAGTAAAATTGTTTAAAGAACACCACAAAAGCTATTAAAACTTTGACAGATATTCTGGTGAAATGTGAAACTGGGTTTTTTACCTTCAGGAATAACATTATTTCACAATTGTGATAATTCTTTGATCAGAAAACTGGAAAAATTAGCTTTGATTGATTTTTTCTTCCTAGAATGTTTTTTTCATAAGAGAACTGCACAAAAGATCTCGAAGCATCAAGATTTGGCAAGAAATTAAATCATTCAGAAAGTGGAATTTTAATCGTTATAGGAGCTGTACTTAAAATGTCATCTCAAAAATGCGTTTTCATCTTGGGAATGGTCATGTTGGCTGTCTGCTCCCTTGACAATGATAATATACATCTGCTCTCACAGTTTTCATAAAATGGAGGATAGTATAAATCACTGCAGATTATATAATTACTGCCTAAAAAATACTGGCTTTATAGATGTTTTTACATTGTTTTCTATGTATTTTAATCTGTGTATTGTTCACGTGCTACAGTAGTGGCCTAGTTTTATCAAAATTTAATAATAATCAGAAATCCTTAATATGTTCCTTATAATTTTTATCCATTTTCATCATAAAAATACACATTCTGTTACAGAGAACAAAACAAAAAGAAAAGATATGCACATGAAAGTCAAGGTTTGAAAAGTATATATGTATGTAATTTTCCTGCTATACTATGAGCAGTATGGAGAAAGGTGAGTTTTCTGGCCCTCTCGGCTTTTCTGGGCCCTGGTAAAAGTATCTAGGTTTTTCAGGCTCCTCCCCTGTCTCAGCAAACTTGTTTAGAAACATGAGACATGTTTTCTCGTAATTGAGACAGTAAAGTCTCTGCTATTCAGTGGCGAGTGTAATTTTCCATTACGATACCTCACCTATAGACACAGCAGATCCTTTTTCTCTCAAGATTTAAATTAATTACAGGTTTTTATCCTATGTAAAAATTCCTTTGTGGTAACCTGTTGTTTTGCATGCTAGAGAGGAGGTCACAGGAGATCACCACAGCCTGATCTGGCTGCAAGGACCTGTGAGAAGTTCAGAGCTGTTATCAGTAACAATCCTGTTCATGGGGGAATTGCAGGCGAAGTCATTTGTCCCCCAATGACCCTTGAAGCTTGTGTCCCATCTGCGTCAGCCTGTGGAGCCGCAAAGAGCCTGGGTGTCTTGTGCCTGGTGCATTTCTCCATGAAGGATGAAGCCCCAGCAGCACAAAAGGGGTGCTCCTGCCTTGAGAAGCAGTTGTCCAAAATATATTTAGGGAACTTCTGCATTAGTGGTGTTAGTAGCTTTTTGGGGGTTTAAAGCTTTTTTTTTTTTTTTTTTGTAGAGGAACAAATGAGAATGGATTTGTGAAAGATCTCCTGTTAGGCAGAATATTATAGACTCTGTGTTCAAGCTGTATTTTAATTAAGGGCATCAAAAATAGAGTGTCATACAGACTGAATGCTAGGGATGATTTAAAGGCAGAAAGAAGGACAAGTGAGAGCTTAGCAAACTAATACAGGCTTGGAAAACAAGATTTGATGACCTTTTAATCACTGACTTTCTCAGTATGTAGAGGAAGATCATTTATTTTCCCAATGCTTCAGGTTTTTTCTGTACGGTGGGGATAATAAAACTGCTTGAAATAAACCTTTTAGGGAGAAATGTTAAATATTGGGAATTGCTTACAGCTTGGATCAAAGAATCACACTGGCTATTTACTTTGGGCAAGTAAATGCTATGTGTAGATACAGAATTTCAAAGTATAATAGGTCATGAAATCATGATATGGTAAGGCATTCCTCTCAGACTTGTGGACTTAAAAAGCCAACTGGACATGAAAAGGCCTTTGACAATCTTCAGAGGAAAGAACAAGTTAGCACCTTTAAATCTGAAAATGCAGATAAATACATTTTTCTTCCTTAAACCCCCTGTAGTTCCAATTAGGGATTCTACTTCTCACTTCCCTCCCAAAGTGTGACACAATGCTGCAATGCATTATTGAACATGCTGTTGTGCCTTACTTGACCCCAGAGGTGACTGCTTCTTGGAGCTGGATGAAACAAGTCACACAGATTCCTTGAGTACTTCACTGAGAGATTGTGACTAGCTTAATTAGAGAATACTCAAGAAGTGTTATGAGATACTTGGATTACATGCATTATGTAAGGCCAAATTAATTATGAGCATTAATATAATCTTGATCTAAAGAGTAATTTGAATAAGGGATGAAATAATAACAAGATCCTTTTGAGTCCCATACAGCATGCTTTGCTTTTCCATATAAAATATCTCCCACATCATTTAAAATGTTTTTGTGGAGCAGAGCAGGGCAGTGCCACTCAGAAGTGCCAGGAAAATGCACTGCCAGATGTGAGTCATTGCTGAACTCTAGCACTCGTTCCTTTGTTCACCTTTCAAGCACAAGACAACCTGTGCCTACTGCAGAATTGCCTGCAGGTGCCCTGATGGAACATGCAATGAGGAGCCTGCCAGACAAGGGAGGGTTGTTTGATTTTCTCCTGAAGTTTGAGGAACTCTCTTCATTTCCTGTGAACACCTACGGTGACACGGCACAACCATCCTTATCCTTGGGTGAAATTCTGGCATTTCTGAAGTCAAAGAAATCAAAGAAATCTTCCATTTTCTCTTTCAGTAGAACCAGGATTTCTACCACGTATGTTTCAGTGCCATGTTCTTTCAGGTATGGAAACACTGAAGTGCTGGAAATGACATGAATTTATATAGCCATGTAGTCAATTTCCCTACAAAAGTAGAAGAATCAGACTGCATGTAACTGACTGATCACGAAATCTGTCTTAAAAGTTGGATGGCCAGCATGGGTTTTCATTGCAGCTTTTTCCATGGTAAGTGTTATACATTTTGTGGATACCTAGAAAGTTTGGTACCACGATTACTTTAATGAAATCTGAACACAAGGAGATCATATTTCTAAGCCTGAACTTTGTATATTTCTAGGCTAGATTCTTTGATTAAATACACATATCCACAGTATATTTAAGACATCTATTCTAGGATGAATTGAGTTACTCCCTAGATCTGCGTTGACTCTTAAGAGTATCTGACTACAATTAGTCACATGAATTTCATATGTTCATACATATTCTTTGCAAGGACTGTAAGGTTTTAATGAAATGGGGCTGGAATACTAAATTATTTAGTGTTACTGAGCTAGTTACCACAGAAATGTGAGCAGAGAATTGTATTTTAACTTTAGAAGCAGTGTATCTCTGCAAAATTTTCACTTTGATTACTACCAAATGAAATACTTCAGTTGAATAACCATTTTCTTTTCAGGTATTGGACAAAATCTCTAACAACTACTCTTCATACAAGCACCACTTATAAGGCCAGAATTCCACATGCAGATTTCCTTTGAATGTAAAACTTTGGGTGACGGTCTAAAGCCAAGCATATAAATGGCATTCTGAACATTTAGTTCTAGTCCATTTATTTTTGTTTACTTCTGTGCCTCATTATAATGAGGTACACATTTTTGTGTTTCAGGGACTATAATTACTCGTGTCCATAGAGCAGCTCACCAGAGAGTATAATTATTGCTCACATTGCTCAAGGCAAGAATTAGATTCAAAAGTCTGACATGGTCATTACTCCTACATTTTAGTTTGTTCACCTCCTGGTAGTACCTAACAGATCACCTATGCCTGTCCTAATTTTACAGTACAAAGAGATTAAACTCCTGCCTCTGTATCCTTTTTTGTGAGGGAGATAGTCATACCTGAGAATGAAGCTGGCCATAGTCACAAAGACACAGGGCTGGTTCAGGGACAGCACCACAGGGCAGCACACAGGGCAGCTGGACACATGTGCAGCACCACCAACATCACAGACATGTCTGAGGCTGCAGAGATGTGACAGATGGTCCTGGGTGGACAGGCATGGAAGGTGTTCTCTTTCTTTGGAAAAACCAAGCAAGGTCTTGGGGCAGGCTAGGCATTTGCCACAGCTAGAGAGATTTATTCAGGCTGGAACAGACATAGCCATTCCTCATGAGCTATGTGTAGATCAAAAACTGGTTTGATATGGCTGCCAAAGACCCTTTCAAGAGTGGGGCTACAGCAGGGATGAACAGAGAGCCTGCACTGTATGCTCTCTGTAGGTGCCACTCATGCCCATGTACCTCCAAGTGTAACTTGCTCTAGAATTCAAAAGCACTTTTGGCACAGGAAGACACACTGGACTGTCCCTTACTCACCTGAGGAATGGGAGCAGGTGAAGGCTGCTGCTTAGCACAGGTACCCATCCACTGCTGTTACACTGGCCTGTGCACTGCTGACACTTCTGGTTTCTTCTGTTTTCTGTCTGGGATACCATTAAATTTCCTGAGAATTCTCATAGTTTGGTGCAACAAAAATCTTCAGGCTTTAACAGTGTATTGGGTATGTGATTTGTGCTATTATCTTGGGCTAAACCAAACAAGTTACGCCCAATAAAGCAACAAAAAACTCCAAGCCTCCCTCCTTTGCCTATTACCAGTGAATCCTGGGTGTCTAAATAATTTTAAAATATCTGATACTCAGGCTTTTTTTGTCTGCCTTTCTGTGAGTTTGTGTGACGACTTTCCTCCACAGAAGGGAGCCCTGACCATCTCAGTGCTATATTGCAGCGCATATATGCATACTTCCCATTATTTTGGGAACTACAGACAGAGCTACAATGCTACAGTTAGCCAAGATTTCTCCATAAGGCCCTGGCAAGGTACATGAGCCTAAATAGAGATGCTTACCCTGCTCTCCACCCTATGACTGAGTGAATAAAGAAACCACTTTTTTCTCTATATCCATACAACTAATTACAAAACAATAATATTTTTTCAGAAAATTGTATTCATTACAGCAATGTTGGAAGTGGAAGGGTGAGAGTGAGTCATTGTGAACACTAAAAATTCTGGTTTAATATCTTTTAGTAATAAATGTTCACAAACAAGCACAAATTAAGTTTGTTCTCTATATTTTAAATTCATTTTTCCTTTTCAGTTTATAAGATTCATGCTTCACTATATGATTTTAAGTAGTTTCATAAAATTGCTTCAAAAGAAATTATTCTGTAGTGTTTGCATATACTTTCATATATCTTTGAAATTATTTGCTCTTGTGGATGTTTTTAGTTACAGAATAAAGACTGCTTAAACTTTTATTGAGACAATTCAAGTAATTTCCTTATAACTAAATGAAAAACACATCATTAAAAGAAGATTTAAAGGCAAGAAAAAACTCTTTTATGAGAGCACAACTCTTGAATAATTACTTCAGCTCTGGCAGTGAATTTTTAGTTATTTAATGAAATCTTAGTATGCAGTACTTTATCCCAATGTGTCACGAGTTTTCAGTGAGAGAAAATGAACTTTGGTCCTAATGTGTACTCTGGGAGTGAGAGGCACATGACAAATATCATAGCAGGGCATTTTATATGTTATTTGCTCAGGTATCTTGGAGTGCCAATAACAGCAATTTCGGGTTCTCTCTCAGGCTGTGCAGGAAAACATGCGTCATTGTCCTTTCCTCTCTCTCCCACCAGTTATGGATCTCTCATGATGATACAGCATCCATGTGCCCAGGTCTGTCCCCAGCATCCCTCACTGTGACTCAGCTGCAGCTCCTCACCCACCCATGGTGCTGACCCGGGCCCTGCTGTGCCCGTTCCGTGCGATGCTCCGGGCAGCGTGGGGCAGCCGCTGCTCTGCGGTACCGCCACACTGCTGGCCCCACCTGAACCCCAGCGCGCACTGAAGTGTCTGCACTCAGGCTGCAACTCCTCTCACCTACCCTCAGCTTTCTGAAGGTTAGAAATACAGAGACTACTCGATTCTCTTCCCAGATAATGGAAGGAGACAGGAACAGCTGGCCAAGATTTCTCTGGGTGGACATCACCACTCTCCAAAAGTGTCTGTCCTGCACCTACAGGGACATCAGCTGGCTAACGCTAACTGCATGTGGCATTGCCAGGTCTCAAGAGTTTGCAGAGACAGAGCTTGACCTTAATGTGCACCAAAATTATTTTAGCATTAACAGAACCATTTTTGGCAAGCACGTTGCTCTACATAAGGAAAGATCTGCACATGGTCCTCCCAGCACTTATTATATTTCAAATGTTGCAGATTATAAGATGCAAGAGCAATATAAGTAAAAAGTTTTCTCAGTGATGAAGAAATATCATCAGAAGCCAGTGAAATACTTTTCCAAATCATTTAAAACCATTTTGCCAATAGGTCATATAGCATAGAAGAACTGCACTCTCATTATGTGAAGTGCTTCCTAATAAATAAGTGAACTACTGAGAAAAATCTTCTCTTTCATAACCTGCACAGAAAGAAGACAATGGTAATCAGTGAGACAAATAAATCTGTCAGTGTCCAATATGAAGTTCTTGTTTAGTGTCAAATTAAACTTTTTCAGTTTTTGTCTGTCACTATTCTTTTTTTATGTTAAAGATGTACTTGAATAGAAAACCACTTGCAAATATGAAATAATGTAAAATTTGATTAAATACATTCACCAGGATGTGATTTTGAAGACCTTACAGTTTATTGAATGGATTTTAAGCTCTTTTTGGAGGAAAAAGAAAAAAAGTTTCTTTCTTTCTTTCTAGCGCTACCAGTTACTTTTTTACAAATACACTTTCTGTACCTTATTTTTTCATGATGGAGCTGTTTTGACTGATGCCACAGTTTTAAAAGTCAGTGAAAAATCTATTTCACTGAAGTGGAAGCTGTGATTTGGCATTGTTTTTTCTTCTTACACCTGAAGCAAGTATAAAAGCATGTCTGTTAGAACATTTTGATCAACCTTTTTTTCCTGTTCATGAACAAAGAATTCAGGAGTGGAAGAAAAAGACAAAGGCTTTCTCTGTGACAGGAGACAAAGGCAGGGGGAAAAAACCCAAAACAGTAAAAAAGCCCCACCATTTCTCCTTAAAATCCTCAGGAGACCATCTCTCCCTCTCACTTCGTGTTTTGTGGATGGAGAGGTTTGTGCTGATTGGTGACAGAGTTGGGTTAGCATAGGGACCATTTACTGAAATGAGGAAAAGTAGCTCTTCAATCAAATACTTCCATATGTTTTGCTTTTTCCAGTGGCTCTTCTGTACTGTTTTCTGAAACAACATGACTATGTTGATTACTGCTGCAAGAAGATTATTACTGTAAAAATGTTCAACTGACAAAGATTTCAGAGTGTATATTATCAATTTGTATGAGTCAGACCTTTGCTGGCAAAATCTCAATGGAATTGCAAAATACAGTTTTTCAGCTCAGCAGACTTGTACCAGACATGCACAATTCTAAGCAGAATGCCAGTTCCATGCATCAGAGTGAAGGTTTTCAGCATGTTGCAAAACAAAACAAGCAACAAAAAAACTCAAACCAAACCAAACAAGCAAAAAAAAAAAAAGAAGTGTCCATTACAGAAGATGCAAAGCAACTCTCTCTGAACATGAATGTGTGTTCACACACACATTCACATACATACACACATACACATACATACACACACACATACATACACACATGGATGCAGCATCAGTCAGGCTTCTAATATCTACACTCAGAATTACAAAGAGGGACTGTTTGACATAAGAGCATACAAATGCCCATACTGAACTGAAAAGGTGGGGATATATTTTTTAAACTGTTCCCCTTACTGGCGCCACCGATATAACTGACGGAGCTCTCCTGTCTATCAGCAATTACTTTTTTAATTGCTGTAGGTGAAAGCTAGATTTAAACAAAAGCCTTGGAGGCATGAAATTTTATATAATACTTCAGTAAACAGCCAGTTCTATCAGTTTAGATTTAATTTACCTGTAAGGAAAGTATCAAAGAATATGGAGATTTTATATGAGCTGTTTATAAAAATTTAGAGATGGTAAAAATGGCAAAAAATCAAAGTATAATAGTATTATTGATTGATACAAAAAAAAAAAATAGAATTAGTGAAGAAATTTAAATTAAAATGACCAAAACTTCCAAAATTTTTAGAAGACTGGCTTTCTTCTGAAAGCATTTTTTTTCTCAATTTACTAATGCTCAATAAAACTGAAAAGCTATTAAGCTAAGTGAATAAACTATCAGAAGCTATGCACTTTTTGGTAAGTCTGCATATCCAGTTGGAACAACAGCCCTGCTGTCAGATGAGGAAAACTCACTGGTCTAGATAGGATCTTAGAGGAGAAATTTCAATGTCAAAATAACAAATGGTTTCCATGTAGCTTTAAATTTTTATTTTGCTTCCTTAAACTATATAAGGAGATGAAATTTTATTCTCTTATATACAGAGGAGGAGCTAGGCAAATTTAGCAACAACATTCTGGATAGATGGTTACACATAACATACTGAGTATTGCACTAGGATGTGACACGCTGCACATTGCAAATGACATAAATCATTAAATGTTATAATGTTAAAGGCCCTTAAGTAATTTATGCAATTTACCGACTGGTCCACAGATCAGTGTTTCAAGATGAATCTTATACTGCTATGGGTTGTTGAACAATGTCAGTGGTCAGTTCCCTTCTTTTCCCACTGCCTTATTTTGCGATTGTCATTAGCGATATTGCTTAATGCTTTATTGAACCTCCATTAGTCTGTTTTCTCATTATGTAGGTACATTTCTGTTCCCTGTAGCCAAGTACTCATAGAATAATATGAATACTATTATCTTTAAAATGTCGTGTCATTATGAATACTTGCTTAAGCACACAAAAATTGCTTGGGTTCAGAGGCCAGTAAATAAGGAGTCAAGCCAATCTCTGGTGCTATTGTCAAAGTCTTCTTATTTTTCTACTTAGGTTTGTGCATACATGGAATCATTTGATTGCATTGTTCAAAAAATGCTGGGGTCACAATCATAATTTCTGTTGGTTTTGTAACAGTATACACTCCACTTTCTCATCTTAGAAAATTAAGAAAGGAAAGGAGAATTGTGGGTTTTGTTCATCACTGTTGGCATAAAAAATGTTACTCCAACCTATTTGAAGTTCTACGTGAAAATTTTAGCACTAAGTGATTATCGAAATACACACAGAACAGAAAGGAGAATCCTATAAACCCATTTAAAATGGAAACACAAATGTCAATCACAAAAAATCCCATAAATTGTCAATTATTCCTTTAACGTCATCCTGTTTTATAAGGCAGCTGTGAAAGTAAATTACCTCCTTGTCGGAGGAAATACCAAGCCAAATGCAATTACTGTACCCTCTGATTTTAAAAGAAGATGCACAATGACAAAATGTTTTATTCTCAAAATGTATCTGACATTTTATTTTTCATCATGCCTGTTTGTATGTGTTACAACATTTATTTTGATGAAATGAATGGGAAAAAAAGAGGACAGTAGAAATAAAAATTGAAGTCAAGGCAAAAATAAACTATCTATAGTTTATTAGCTATTACGGTATATCAGCATCTCTCTGTAAAAAAACTAAATATCCCTGGCACTGGGATAATTAGCTGCTTTGTGTGACAATGGATATATAGGAGGCACTACCTCACCACAAACTGTATGCACTTTCATTGGTGGTATCCAGTCTTCTCAGGTCCATGCAGCCCAAAGTCCACCTGGAGAGAAGCTCCAGTTACAGCTGCAGATCACATCTCTGTGTCCCCTGACCTGGTCAGTCTTGTCACATGAAATCTTCAAGGATAGCATGAAGTAACTTGTGCTTCTTTAGAGATGTAGGCCAGGAACAGCACATCCTACCTGGGGCCAGTGCAAGCCGTGTTTGCCTTATCTTTTTATATCATGATTTCCTTCTGTCACCCACTGATTCAAAGAATGTAACTAGACTAATACTAAATAAGAAAACATAAGCAATGTTATTGTACTGTAAATTCCTGCCAGTGAATGGAAGATGGATAAACAGAGACATTTTTCTCCCGCACATTTGTAATAATAATATCAATGAACAATATGAGTTGTATTCTTAGGCAGGTTGGGGAACACAAGCAACTGTGGCTGTTCATTATCTCATTTACCCCACTAGTCTTTGCTAAACAGGCACATATTCTTGTATCCTCACTGCACAGACAAGACAAGATTGATGGAGTTTAAAAAAACAAACAAACAAACAATCCCCCCCCCCTCCCCCCCCAAAAAAAAACCCAAAAAAACCCAAAGACAAATCCAGAGGGACCACAGGTATTTATTTAATCACAGGACGATCTACTTGATTTTCATAAGGTATTTACTCACTTGAATTCAAACCATTCATAATAAGGAATAAGCTGAAATTTGAGAATTAGACATCAAAACAAGTCTGTTTTATCCGCTGAAGTAAACTGAAAAGAAAATTTCAGTGTCTGACACACTCTGAGGTAGAAATCCTTCCTCTTAGTTACCCTCCCCCAATGGTCCCTCCCAACCTTGTCTCCAGGAATACATCACATGAGAAAGAAACTTGTCAATTATCAAAAATTTTAATTCTAAGACTGCAATTAAACAGCAAATAGAAATATGTTTCAAAATTAATGCAGTTAAGAACTATAACAGTAATAAAAGAAGCCTTATGCTTCATTTCAATATGTCCTCATTTTAGTTACTGGCTTGCAATATCAGCATCATATTAGAGTCTAAGCTACAAAGACTTCAGGATAATAGATCTTCCTTTAGGCACCAGCGTTTGAAGGGAGAGGGACAATTTAATATTCTAAAATCAGTGGAACTGTGTGGGCAGTAAGGAAGAGGGGCTTATCTGTAGATTTACTGTGAAACAATTACACTCCTGCAAGCTCTAAATCCCTCTCCTACTCACAATTAAAGGCATAGATAACTTCCTAATGTACAGCAGCTGACAGATCAGAAGATGGAAAGCCAATATCTATCACTCTCTGTTTACTTCTTACTTTGTATGGGGAAAATCAGCCATATGCAGAATCCATTTGGGATAAAAAGAGCTTGGGTAGCAGTACATAGTATGAAATGGTTTCATCCATCAACTCTCTTCAGAAAGACAGGACTGGATGTTTCATTTGCAGGGCAGAGGAGGATATACCAAAGGAGGAAGCAATCAGTTCAATAACAAAGGGAAAACTCAGAATTTCAAGCTCCCAGATGACTTCCTGAAAGGCTCTTGCACAGCTCCTTATTGGTTCTTTTGTTTGTCCTCAGAAAGGCAATTGCCTGAAACTTGATTTCAATTTGAAAGCTTTCATTTATAAAGAATGCAGTGCCAAAGGAACCGGTGTGGGATATTAACCGGTACAGTGAATCAAATCTTGAAGACTTTCTTCAGAGTTTGTGTTTTACAGCCTACAAAAAACTCTAAACCAGACCTGGCAGAATCTTTAGCACTTCAGAAACCCCAACCTCCAACTTCTAAACAGTTAGTACATACAAATTCAGTTTATGTCACTAGTAAAATTAATCCAATCCACCAACAAAGCTTACATTTAATGCACATTACTGTTCTCTTATGTCAGAGAAAGCTATGAAAGCCTTCCTGCTGAATCCAAAGCATCATATGACTCTCCTAAAGCTCTTTGGAGGCAGAGAGACTTGCCCACTGCAGGAGGAGGGATTTACTGCCTGTGAACTCAACATCTATGATGCTTGGATTGTCAGCTTAAGTACTTTAAAACTTTCTTCTGTGTCCTTATTTTTCCTATTAATCTCTTATGCAATATAAAAAGAAGACTGACAAATAAACTGTGCAAGTAGGAATCCAAATGAGTAGTTTGGCTTGCCTCCAAAATATCAGTAAAAACATCCCCACTTTCACCTTACTTTTCAAATTTCTGTATTCTCCCCTCTTCCCTTCTCTTAATTTCAGGAGAAATTAAGGAGATTTCCAGCTGATCCTTACTTGTCATAAAGATTTTGCAAGGAATATTTTAAGGGGGATTTAATTAAGATGGCTAGTAATAGCTTACTTTTGTTAGTTCAAGCACAGCATCACCAGCCAGGCAAGGGAGGGGATTGTCCCACTCTGCTCTGCACTGGGGCGGCCTCACCTCAAATGCTGGGGGCAGTTTTGGGCACCACAATGTAAGAAAAATATTAAACTATTAGAGAGTGTCCAAAGGAAGGCAATGAAGATGGTGAAGGGCCTTGAGGGGAAGCTGCATGAGGAGCAGCTGAGGGCACTTGGTTCAGCTTGGAGGAAACTGAGGGGAGACCTCACTGCAGTTACAACTTACTCATGAGGGGAAGAGGAGGGGCAGGCATTGATCCCTTCTCTGTGGTGACCAGTGACAAGAACCAAGGGAATGGCCTAAAGTTGTGTCAGGGAAGATTTAGGCTGGATATCAGGAAAAGGTTCTTCACCCAGAGGATGGCTGGCCACTGGAACAAGCTCTCCAGGGAAGTGATCACAGCACCAAGCCTGACAGAATTCAAGTGTTTGCACAATTCTCTCAGGCACAGGGTGTGACTCTTGGGGATGGTGCTGAGCAGAATATTGATGGACTCAATGATCCTTGTGGGTCCCTTCCAACTGAACATATTCTGTGATTCTGTGACTGAGAAGACCTACACCTTCCTCCATCTGCCAACAATTCTGGGTCCAAACCCCAATGCCTGATGTTTGAGACTTGGTGTATGTGCAAAACTGCATGAAACAACTTGCACACACAGCGTGCATTTGTCTGTCTGCTTGCCTGGCTCAGCAACTACACAGAAGCGTGACAGATTCCATCTAAGAGCTGGAAAGCAGCAGGTCCTCTGTTGACCTCAGAAGGATACAGTTTCCTAGGCGCTAACCCAAAGGCCCACGGCTCTAAGGGATATGTGAAAGTAGCTGAATCAAACCCATGAGAAATCTTTCTTGAAAAAAGAGTCTATTCTGCTCATCTCCTGATAACACAAGCAACACCTTGACCTCCAAAACATTTATCTAAGGGAACATATTATCTCAGTCTTCAGAAAATCTGGGTACCTTTCACAGTGTTAAATCTCAATGACTGAAATGAAGTCAAAACTACTGTGTCAGTTGTGCTCCTTCAGGATTACATTTCAGTGAGACTGATGCAAACAAGTAATGACCATGGCAGATATTGGTCAACAAGTTACTTTCTTTTTATTCACTGACCCATAGCTGAAGTGACTGGAAATCACCCTCCCAGAAAACGGTATCAAAAATGCAGGAGCAGCTGTTTAAGTCTTTGCAACAGTGTTTTTATTTTTTTAAAGAAAAGATGCTTGCTTTGATCTTACATATGTGTATCATTATTTTTTTAGTCAGTTCAATTGTACCTAGTAGCATGTTTTTGTGCTTAAACATATTGTGCAGAGACTTTCATAAAGGAAAACAATAAAAGGAATTGTAACAATTCTTGTTTCCAGTTACTATAGAAGAAGTTTCTACAGTTACTTCTATCCAGTTTCAGAGTCTTGGTATTAATTTCAGTTGTTGTTATTAGTGACTATTTAAACAAGAAGACACTTTTTTATAGGCTTTGGGGGTTTATTTTAATGTTAGAAATCAGAAGACAATGACCTGTTTGAACAGAATAAAAAACACACTTTAAAATGAGATGCTACTGTATTTGGTGTGTCTGAGACGGGGTTAGTTTTCCCCACTGCAGCCCTCATAGTGCTGTGCATTGTAGGGGATCTAGAAAGGTGTGGATGACACAGCATCAGCACTGTCCTCCCAAGACTCCCCTACTGCACCCAGGATATTGGGGGTGGGCAAGGTCTTGGGAAGGGACATGTCCAGGACAGCTGACCCAAAGTAACCAAAGGGTTATCCATACCATAGGACATCTGCTCAGCAATAAAGACTGAGAGAAGGGGGGAGGGGAGTCCATTAGAACAGCATTTGTCTTCCAAAGCAACTGATAGTCATACTAAAGCCCTACTTGTGAAATGGCTGTTTATCACCTGCTGATGGCAAGGACAGAAGAAATCTTTCAATTTTCCATTGCTTTCATGTACAACCTTTGCTTTTGCTTTATTAAAGTGCCTTTACCTTGAATCATTAATTTTTCTGCTTCTTATTTTCTCCACCTGCATCTTGTCATGGAGGGAAGAAATAGGGTCTCTTGGAAGGCACCTGGTATCCAGCCCAGGTCAACCATCACAACTATCAAATATTTTTAGCATCTTTCAGAATCAAAGGTGCATTTACCCTTATAATTTTCATCACATGTTTTTTGGTAGTATTTATAATTAGGGCATTAAAGAACTCCCTACCAAGCATGACTGCTTACTTTTTTTTCTCCATTTGAAATAGTTAGCAGACTGTTCAATGTGATAATCATCATGCAAGAAACTTTAGCTTCTAAGTGATCCCAGAAATCAAAAATCAAACTAAGGGAAAATAATGAACTGCATGGGAAAATTTCCAGTGCACAGATTTACCCTCTAGGTTTTGTGGAGGCTCAAAATTATTTTATGGTCTTATTATTTCTTTGTTTTAAATTGAAAATACAAATCCATGCTTTATCATTTTTTCCTTTAAGTTTCAACTGTTTTAGTCACCTAGCAATCCAATGTTCATGATTTTCTGATATTGATAAATCATATTTCCTTGAAATGATTTCCCATTAAATCTCACTGTCTAAGCTCTTATAAAAGTCCAATTTGAGTGGCATTTATGATTTTGTAGTGAAGGACCTGTCAGTTTTTTAATTATAATGTTTTATTTTCAAGGACATTTACATCATCTTTTAATTCGTTCAGAGAAAACGGAATGATTTTTTTAGTTTCCTATATTTGAAAGGATTTCGCAAGGTTTTCGTGAGCTACTTAGATATTTCACTGGGGCTTTCTTAGCCTTGTGGTACAAGTTAACTGCATTTAAGTAATGCAACTGCAATTTAAGCATAGAACATCTGTATGGGATGACATTTGATGCAGTACTCAATAGCAACTCTTTCACTTACAAATGGTTTAATATCTTGTGAGTTCTGTTAGAAAAATATAAGTCTCCTGGAAACGTGCAAAGAATTTAGGTTTGAGGAACAGTAGCTTGGACACATGTAAAAACCTACTCTATTTAATTTATAACCAATTTATACAAGCACCCAGTTTTTCAAACTTGAATTTACATCTCTGATGCATATATGTATATATATTTGGAAAATATAAACAGTGATGCTGTATATGACTGCAGCCTGACTTACAGCTGTCATTTTACCAAAGAAGGAGAAAAAAAAAATTGCATAATTTCAACTCATCGAAATAAGTCCTCAAGCAAAAAAAGTGAAGTAAGGCTCTCTAAAATCTAGTTGATGAGCTTTGAGGGTTATATAAATGGAAAGCAGTCACTTTTTAGAAAGGCAAATTAATAGAAATCAACTTCTCTTTGATGTCTCCAAATTCTTTGTTGCTTCAAGTTCTCTGTCAGCTTTATTGAACTCCTCCCTTTTGCTTTATTGAAAACAGTTTCATTTTACTATCTTTCTTACTCTTACTATGTAAATTTAAAAGGGTGGTATTTTCTGCCAATGGAGTGTCCAGTGGCTATAAGCTGACTTATCTCCTGTGGATAATTAGCTGAAATCATCTTGACTATGATCAATAACACTTGGAAGGAAAGATGGTTAAAAAACATTGCCTAAAGATTACATGTACAAATTGCACTTTTTCTCTTGACGTAACAGGCAAGGAAACCTAGTGGATGATCTTGGAAACAAATATTACCACATTGAAGAAGGCTAAATAAATGAACATCTATGAAAGCAACTAGATTAAAAAAAGGTAGCAAAATTTAAGTCCAAGTTAGTTTCTAATCAGTATTTTTCTTAATCACGTGAGTAAAACAGGACAACTGACCTCATTAGATAGGGTACTAGTAGAGAAGCCAGAGACAAAAGTTTAGTTCCCTTTCTCTGTGGTTGATCTCCTGTCTCACTCCGTTCAATAAAATTGACGCAATGGCACATTCTTCCCAAAAAGATACAAGCAAAACAGAAAGATCATAGAATCATAAGGTTATAGAATAGTTTGGGTTGGAAGGGACCTTAAAGATCATCAAGTTTCAACTCCCCTGCTGTGTGCTGGCACACACCTTACTAGACCAGGCTGCTCAGAGCCCCATGCAACTTGACTTTGACGGGGCATCTTCAACTTCCCTGGGCAACCTGTTCCAGTGCCTCACCACCCTCACAGTAAAAAACTTCCTCCTGACATCTAATCTAAACCTACTCTCTTTTAGTTTGAATCCATTCCCCCTTGTCCAATTAACACAAGCCCTTACAAAAAGGGCTCTGAGTCTTTCCCTCTCTGTGTTTCTTGTAGGCTCCCTTCGGGTACTGGAAGGCTGCAATTAGGTCACCTCAAAGTGTTCTCTTTTCCAGGCTGAATAAACCAAATTCTTTCAGCCTTTCCTCATAGGAGAGGTGCTCCATCCCTCTAATCATCTTCAGAGGTGGCCTCCTCTGGGCTTGCTTCAATAGGTCCTTGTCTTTGTTATGCTGAGGACCCAAGAGCTGGATGCAGTACAGGAAAAAAATACTGACCAGGAATGAAGGATGATCATTTACAGCAGTAATGAAGAGCTCAACAGTGTCTACAAGCTGAAACAGGACACAATGGAGAAAATATATGCCAGCAAGTAAACTCTAAAAAAACATTCTAACAGCCTTTCCCACTGCACTACACGAGACACAAAACTGGGCTTGATAGACCCTTGTCTCACTTACTGAGGTGTTCATTGTTTCCAATGTGTGCTTCTCTCCTTGGTGTTACTTGCTACTTGCCTTAGTAGTTAGAGAGACCCAGGTGAAACATATTGATTGACAGCCTAAGGAATGATCTGTGGGACATTGGGACCATCTGTTTGGCTCAGTACTGACTTTAAACTGCACTAATTCCCAGAGCATTCAGGCAGTCTATCTGATCCGTTTTCCACAAATAAAATGTAAGTAGCAAGGACAAGCTCATCTTCATGAATATTGGCAGAACAACTTTTACCCCTGAAAACAAGTGTAGAAATAACTTCATATGAGGAAGAGAGGGTTTCTTAGTGTATGAAGAAATGCCAGTGGCAACACAGGTTTCTTTAAATTTTGACAGTACTTCAAAAACTCTGGACAGTCTGAAACATTTAAAAACTGAAGACATTTAATAGCAAGGAATAGTGTTCTGAGGGCTACAGAGATGAATATTTCAAATGAGGAAACAAAGGGGAAAACTTTTTTTTTTACATACAACTTTACTTGCAATGGCTACAATTCTGGTTGAGAAGGTATTCAATTTCTATTACGACATTTAGAAGTTTAAGAACATGATCTGTTGTGCTAATATTGTTCATGTTTGTTCAATACCCAACTATAAATTATTATCAAAGTGTTGTAAAAATCCAGTCTGGCTAGTTCTGAGGTATGGAATACAAGCAAACAGATTTCTGAATACTTTGAAAAATGTTTAGGTTGCCCTTTTACACTCCAGCTCATGTAGCCTTTACCTTGACATACACCCGCCTTTGGCATGTTTGAAGAAATCTGGTTTTGAAATAAACAAGTCATGCATCTTAGAACTGCCTGCCCTGGTCACAAATATGCCACATTGCATATTTATTGACAACCACATTTTCTCTTGAGAGAATTATATTCATATGTGCACGGCTCTCAATGTATTCATGCACATATCTGTGTGTCAGATATGGGAATAAAGTATAAATAAAATATTAGAGTTGAAGAAGAAATAAAAATTATGAAAGCTATTGGAAAACAACTCCTCTTCAAATGCAAGATGCATGGGAACACAAGAGGATCATCTCCATAAATACATTTCTTCATCCAATTTCACTTTAGGTTCTCACAGATCAGTGCAGAGCAAAACTTCTGATTAAACTTCAATTTAATTTTCTTACAGACCTTAAGGAAATTATATATAAAGCACATATATCAAGTATCACATGTACTCCACACAACTCCTATTTCTTTATTCTCAGATATGAATTATCCAAGTAACCTACAGAAGAATTTCACTCTGCTGAGTTGCTGCTTTCATTGTTTCCTAAATCCTTGAGACAAGAAGTTATATAGTCAATCAAGCTTACAGTAGAGAGCAAATGAATGTCACAGCTGAAATGAGGAACTCTGCATTTATTTTACATAAAAGAAAGATTAAACAGTGAATTATTTCAACAAAAGTCTAGAATTTAGTTAGAACTAAACTAAATAGAACTTAGAAGTGAATTTAGTTCATTTTATGAACTATACTTATACAGTAGTTTCCATGGATTTAAATGAAGAATCCTTCTCTTTAAGAGGGGTTTTATGTTATTGTAAGTCATGACAACTACGTCTAGTCCCCAAAATTACACATGTAATAAAAATTAGGTTTACTTTTATTGCAGCCAATTCCTTTTAATCACTTGTTTTCTTCGTAATTACAGGGTTTGACAATCCTGGCTTTGTTGGTTTTGTTGTTTTTTTTTTTAATATACTTTTTCTGATGTTTTCTACTCATTCAGCAGAAACATGATTAAAGACAACACCAATATTTTGGCAGATGGGTGATTACCTCTTAAAACCTCCTATGGAATGCCTGTTTGTAGCAACTTATGGGCACATGCAATTTTCTCCCCTTAAAATATGCACAGCTCAATCTTTCTCATTCTAATGAACAACCTGAATCCCACAGATGGACTTTCAGATTTCTGGACAGTTGCATGAGGACATAACTTGTAAAGATTGATTTAAATTTTAAATTGTATCACTTGAGTCACATCATGCAACTCTTAAATGGCATCTTCATTTGTACCTACTGGTGCTCACGTTTGTATATCACCACCATTTTATATCGGGCATGGGAACCATGGTAATGTGACCCTCTCATGTTGGAAGCAGATGCTCTTCTTCTCTGAACCAACAGCCTAGCTGCTGGGAGACAGGATTTATGTCAGTCCATGGCCCTTCCCTGATGAGTGCCTGGAGCCACAGGAAGCACAGGTTAAGGGTTTCGAAGCAGATACAATCCTGATCACAGCTACCTAGATCTGTTAGAATTATCTACAGGTCTTCAGCTGTAAAGCCGCGGGACCACTGACCCAGGATGTGTGATGGGAGTTTTCTGAGGGAAGCAAAGTTTCATGTAAAGTTTCATGTAAAGGAAATCTTAGGAAGCCAGTCGTTATAGCTGAAACATATTCATCAGATAAATAAAAAGACTTTCTTCGGCCTCTTTACTATAACCTGGTCACCTTGTAACTTGTGTACCTATCTATCCATCTATCTAAATGCATGTATATTTATATATATTTGTATACAGGAAAAATGAATGAATTAATGGTTTAAGCTTGTTAAATTCAGTTAGACATATTTACAATTAGAGCAAACTGACAAAACTCATTTTAAGTGAATGAAATGGTGACAATTTCATGGCTGAGCAGATGGTACTCCCTCTCCTCGCCTACAAGAGCAGTACAGTATTGTTTTCAGGAAAGATAATATCATAACTTTAAAGGCTAAACTGGACTGCATAGATTTATTATGCACTATTTATGTGTCCAGCCAGCTTGACATGCCAGTCCATGACCATGATGGTGCCACAATATAGCACAGGTCCACAAAACAGCTTTCATGTTGCTATGCAGTGCAAAGATTGCGGATTTTTTTAGTGGGAGACTTCTCAGCACTACTGCCAAGATCTTGGAAGAGATGAAACCGGAAAAGGCAGGTGCCATGGGAAAGATTCTTGCATGAATCAAAAGTCTTACCTGTGTGTAAGACTGCCAGACCACATACTGTTTTCTCCAGTGTAGATCAGATCACGTATGTCCACATATGGCTAACAACCTCCAAAAACTCTCCTGTGATTTTACGTCTGGAATACTAAAATTATTACAAAATACGGATAATAGCTATGCTAACCAGTTTCTGTTGAATAACTCGGTGGTCAGATGGCTGGCACATACAAACTCCTTTCATTTCTGCGTCAGTGTTAAAGCCCACTTCTTTCACCTTGCAGCCCAATTCACCAGGTTTCAGTCAATCTTCAGGTGGTCAGGGAGAATGTCAAAGCAGAATACTGAGTTTGGCTTGGTTTAGTTTGGTTTGGTTTGTCTCAGTTCACAGAATCACAGAATCACAGAATGTGTAGGTTGGAAAAGACCTTCAAGATCATCGAGTCCAACCCAGCCCTAACACCTCAACTAGATCATGGCATCAAGTGCCACATCCAGTCTCTTTTTAAACACATCCAGGGGTGGTGACTCCACCACCTCCCCAGGCAGACTATTCCAGTATTTAATCACTCTTTCAGTGAAAAACTTCTTCCTAATATCCAACCTGTATTTCCCCTGACACAGCTTAACACTGTGTTCTCTTGTTCTGTCAGTTGCTGCCTGGAGAAAGAGGCCAACTCCCAGCTGTCTACAACCACCCTTCAGGAAGTTATAGAGAGTGATAAGGTCACCTCTGAGTCTCCTTTTCTCCAGGCTAAACAACCCCAGCTCCCTCAGTTGTTCTTCATATGACTTGTTTTCCAAACCCTTCGCCAGCTTTGTTGCCCTCCTCTGGACACGTTCAAACGTCTCAACATCCTTCCTAAACTGAGGGGCCCAGAACTGGACACAATACTCAAGGTGTGGCCTCACCAGTGCTGAGTACAGGGGAAGAATGACCTCCCTGCTCCTGCTGGCCACACAAATTCCTGATACAGGCCAGGATGCCATTGGC
>VXBB01007325.1:356828-384779 GCA_013399915.1 Illadopsis cleaveri | reverse complement strand
GCAAGCTCCTCTGCCAGCTCCCTCATCACCCTGGGGTGGATCCCGTCTGGGCCCATAGATTTATGAGTATTCAGACATTTCAGCAGTTTTCTGACTGCCTCCTCCTGGCTCGATTTGGTTTGAAAGAACTTCTAGAAGGTGTCTACTCAGTCCTATGTCCCACTTCAAGTAATACTATCACCAAGACAACACTGCTATTACAGCTCTTCCATCAAAGGAATAACTCTTTGGATGAGACAGCACAGGATCATAGAATCATTAGGAATCATTGGAAAAGACCTCCAAGATCATTGAGTCCAACAATTCACCCAACACTGCCAAGTCCAACACTAAACCATGTCTCGAAGTACCACATTTGAATGTCATAACCCCTCATGCATATGTAACCCCTGGTACATAACCCCGCATGCATAACCCCTCACATGAAGGTCATTTCATTTCTTATGTGAAAATAGGGCAAATTTCAGTTGTCTCTAAAGACAAATACACACTACCTGGACCAGGGAATCAAAACCAGAGACCTCATCTTCCTGCCTGGTAATTACTCTTTCACCATATTAAAGCTCCCTGTAGCCTAAAGACTATTTATTTGAGAGCATTTTTGGCAAAAGTTATTGAGACAAATCTCTTCCAGAACACCACCATAATTGCTGAGTGCAGTGCTCCTATGGGAAACAAGGTGCAAACCACATCAAGAAAGAAATTCACTCTGTATCCTTTAAGCTCTAAGCTGGTTAGACAGGTGAGGTGCTAGAAGAAATAGCACAACCACTGTGTCTCAAGTGGGCACCTGGCCTTTCTAGTGTGTGAAGTGTGATTAAGTCAGTGTGTTCCAGGAAATGAAATTCATTTCATTGAAACTTATGCCTGACCCAGCTGAGTCAACAGAAAGAAATGGAGATTGTAACCCATGATTCAGCTGACACTTCATGCTTGCAACAGAGGAATGCTAAACAAAATGTCTCAGGACTCAATCACAATAATGTGGATATTTCAATGCACTCAATTGTCTATATTATGAGGCAGTTAGCAAGGACTGCTCACATGTTGTGTGGTTAAAGTTCTGCATACAGAAGTGTAACTTGTATTTTTTATATCCTAGGACAGCTATATCATAGCAATTACCTGTTTATCTCTTTGCCTTTTTATGAACTTCATGAGGAAAACCTTGTGGAACTACAATAAAAAGTCATAAATTAAAGGAAAACTTTTTATATGTTCTTGCTCTAATTCTTCTTTCTTCTCAGACGTCTGTTGCTGTATACAAGGAAAGTCATGCAACACTGTTTTGTTATTCTTAGATAAATGATGAAATGTAAATGCAGAAAATTATCTGCTATATTGTCACATTAATTTTTAAGTATCATTCTCATTACTTGCTAACATGCTTTTATCATTTTTCTTACCCAGTGGAGTGAGAATCTTTCAGTACTAATTTCCAGACAGTGAAATTCTTTGAGGGAAAGGTTTTATCTGTCCATAGGATGTAGTGTAAAGAAAGCAACGGAATCTGTTGTCACTAATTTTATATAAGTGATGACAAAGCACTATAAAATATCTATTCATAAGTAATGGTATGATGCCGATAAACAGTAGCAAGTTTTTAGTTTCCCTGTTCTCCTCAAAGCATGTCTAACTTTTTATATTGTTCTTATAGAACAAAGTTTTCATTGCATCTGACATTGAAATGTGATTCTTTTTTTCCTGATGATAATGCTTTGGTTCTGAACAGAAAAAAAAGATGTCATTGCATAACTCACTGAACACCCTTGATCAGACGATTTGTTTAGAATTGCAGATTATGCTCAAAGGGACTGCTTGAGCCATATTGGTTCCATCAGAATTACACAGAAAATAGAGCCATCACAAACACGTTATAATCTGGTTTGAAAACAGCTTGGTGCTGAGTAACGAAGAATTATGATGCCAACATTTTTTATTTTTAATTAAATATAGCACTGAAACACATGAAAAACAGGCTCAAATGAGAAGATTTTGATGCTCCTGCTAATGATTTTCACATGCTTTTTAAAAACAGTGTATCTCTTGCCCCATCTCAGCTAAACAAAATTGCAGCTATGGTAGTTGAGACAGCACGTTTCATCTGTGTTTTCAGATACTTTCAGTTCTCAGGTAAACAGATATAAAATATAAAAATGTCTTATAAATTCTGACAGACCGTAGTTCTCCAAATGAAAATATACTCTTCCATGCTCAAATTGTTGCTGATACTGTACCCATCCAGTAAGAGCAGGGCATGCAACCCTCTAGGGTTCCAACAGCATGCCTGTTTGACAGTAACGTAATCCATTTGCTTTTAACAACTGATTGAAGCCTGTGGTTTGGGGTTTGTTCTTAGTTGACCACTCAGTTGTTTGAAATCATTCAGCATGCAGATCGGTTAAATACTGAGAACTCACGACCTCTTATGTGATTAAACACCTCACTGCTTTCACGTTTAATTAATAACAAAAGCAGCTAATTATTTTGCATGACCTTTTGTCACAAAGATATCCTTTGATTGTTCTTGAGATCAAAAGACATATCCATAAAAAGATAAAAAGAATTTATGTGCAACTAGTAGAATCTAGTAGAATCTAGAAACTAGTAGCTTCTTTCACAAACTACAAACTGCTTATTTCAAACTGAAGCCTCATTTCACTGGTGTCTCACTTGAGATTACATACAGTGCTAATCACCCCATGTCTGGATAACTTTTTTTTTTAATTTATTGGATATAACATGAATTTGCACCATACATGTGCATGTACACATTGTTCATTTATGAAACATTAATGTTAGATTTTGCTGCTTGGATGCCACAAAGAAATTCTTCACTGAAAAGGTGGTCAGGCATTGGAATGGGCTGCCTAGGGAGGTCGTGCAGTCACTGTCCCTGAAGGTGTCCAAGAAATAACTGGATGTGGCACTCAGTGCCATGGTCTAATTAACAGGGTGCTAATCGATCAAAGATTGGACTTGATGATCTTGAGGGTCTTTTCCAGCCTTAATGATTCTATGAATTTATGTAATCACTGGGAACACTCACTGTTAATGCAAGTTCTACACATGATTTTTGGAAAGTGTTCTTCAATAAAACAGGAACTCACATCTCAGTGATTCTGCAGTTGATTGTGCCCAGATTTTGCTGCTTTCAGATGAACAAAAAAGTTGTTAGAGATGCTCTGTTAATGGTGGGGGTGCACCAGCTTTTTCCATCTTGAAAAGACTGGGATGCTTCAACTTATTTTAAAAGCAAACCTAAAAACTGCAGTAAGTTGTACTTTGGCTGGTATTCTGAAAGTTGTGCACAGTAACTTTGCAAGTTTAAGAAACATCCCTTCTAATTACTAGTAGCTCCAAATTAAAAATATATAAAAATGGAACTGTGCATCTAAAACTGAATTTATACAGCTCTTCTTCTTCATCATCTTTTTTTAAAATAATTTTTAATTAATGTAGTTTAAGTACAAAACAATAAAGTGAAAAACATCCCTCCAGGAAGCTGCCTAATGGCAGAAAGCCTCAGGATTTTAGGTGCTTCTCAATAAGCCTACAATTACAAGCAGAGTACTCTCAGAAAAAGCCAAGCCACTTTCTTTTTTAGAACAGTAATAATGTTGCACCTGCCTAGTTCTACTTTTTAGATTCAGCTCTCTGTATACAGGTGACAGGTTTGCAGGTAAAAGCACTGATGTCTCTGAATCTTTTATTTTAGTCTCGGCTGAAAAGATTATATGAAAACATGGATGTTCCAATCTACATAATGAGTGTACAGTTTGCAAAGCATCTGCATCACTTACATGCACAAAATATGCACAGAAAATGATAGTGCAGCTCCTGATATGTCACTTTTATAGAAGACTGGAGAATATTTTGTTATTCTTTTTCCCTTGAGTTTCACTGAGAAATAAGTAGTGCTGTCAGAAAGAAAATGCTCTCTAACTCATTCTGCCTAATTTACTTTTATCATTTGAAGTCTAAAATGAAAGTTCCAGTTTGTTAACAGTTCTCTAGTTCAGAAGGTAAATCTTTGAAAATAATAAAAATTTTCCACTATGTATATTGATAAAAAATAAGTTTTTTGAAGAACATGATAAAAATAATGCTGCTTAGATTATTCAAGAAATGGGGATGAGGGTTTTAAAAGTGAGTATTGTTTGTCACATCTGAATACTTCTGTGTTCAGAAAGATTGACTCCCCTCTACTTAAAAACTTGATGCATTGTGATAAGCCTAACTGCACCTAATGCATATGACTTCGTTAATCATTTCTTCTCTCTCCTGTCCTCCCTCCTCAGCTGCCTCAACCAAGTATTAGTAAAAATTTCTTCGGGCTGTCAAGCATTAGAACAGGCTGCCTAGGAAGTGGTGTAGTCACCATCCCAGAAAGTATTTAAAAGACGTGTAGATGTGGCACTGAGGGACATGACTGAGTGGTGCACTTGGAAGTGCTGAGTTAATGGTTGGAATCAATGATCTTAAAGGTCTTTTCCAGCCAAAATGATTCAGTGATTCTATGCCTCTATAGACTCCATTTCCGGCCAAGAAGCCTTATCACAGCCTTTTCAGCACAGTTTGTGTAAAGAACATATTTTTTCAAGCAAAGATAATTTCTTAACTGGTGAGCCTGGCTCACAGAGTTTCCATTAAAAGGCAGCTTCTATTTGCAATGCAGTGTTAAATAAATACAGCTCTAAAGTTTCGTGATACCATTTCCTCTTAAGATATTGCGCTGGTTTTGGGGGGGGAGAGTCAATTTTCTGCATAGTGGCTGGTATGGGGCTATGTTTTTGGTAAGAAAAGTTTAAAGAGGAAAATCAGCAAAACATGCTGAGACATCTTCATGCAATTCATAGCAATAAGAAGTGTAAAAGTGTGGGGGGTGTTTTCGGGTGACCCAGGTGATGACGGACTCTGCCACCTCCACCCTGAGCAGGCCCAGCTGTGGCCGGACTCGCTAACCACAGCCCGGCTCCCTTCCTTCCCTGGCGGAAGCACTTTCAGATGTCTCCTGCGGGGTTCCATGGCGTCCCCCTTCCCGCCCCTTCCCCGACTGAGGTGGCCTTTGCAGCCAGCTGGCCTTCGCGCTCCCTTCTCAGCCCAGGCCCGGGAAGCGAGGCCCGTGACTCCGCGGGCTCTGCCGACTGCCGCAGGGAACAGCCGTGTTCGGCCCACATAGACACGAGTGGGAGCGAAGGGCCCGCACCCAGGAGCTGCCACCGCTGCGCCGCGGGGCCGGGGCTGTGCCTGACCCCAGCCGCGGGGCAGAGGTCGCGTTCGGCCCCAGGCCATGGAGCCGGGGCACGGCCCCCGCGGCGCGGCCGCCGCCGCTGCAGGTGGGTCGGAGCGGGAGGCTGTCCGCCCTGCCGCGGGGCCGGGGCTGTGCCTGACCCCAGCCGCGGGGCAGAGGTCGCGTTCGGCCCCAGGCCATGGAGCCGGGGCACGGCCCCCGCGGCGCGGCCGCCGCCGCTGCAGGTGGGTCGGAGCGCGAGGCTGTCCGCCCTGCCGGGGAGCCTGTGAGGGGGCTCCGAGAGGGGACACCGGCCCGGGGAGATGCCCCCAGCCCGCGATGTCAGTGGCCTTTGGTGACAGCCATCATGTGCAACTCCTGTGCTCAGGGGTGGGGGTCTGGGGGCTGCCTCGGACAGCCCCCTGGTTCCCCTGGGACAACCACCTCGTTCCCCTGGGACACACTCTCCGTGCGGGAGGCCTTCCATGGGCAGCCTCAGGTGATCAAAGAGTGGTTTCCTGAGGAAAGATTGAGTTTTTTTGGGAGGAAATGGGAACCATCTCATGAAAATTGCACTGCTTTGGTTATTAATAGTGAAGAAAATTAGCTATTAATTACTTGTCTCTGTTTTTATAAGTTACAAATCTGCAGTTTTCTCCTGTCCGTTTCACCTAGGTCGCAAGGAAAAACGCTACTGTGAAGTTTTGTTGGATGGATGCTGGGATTCAATTAATGTTGTTAGTGGTCCTGTTAAAAAGAAGGTTGTGTGAATATGTAGATATAATAGAATATCAAAGAATATCAAAGTTATCAATATTTTTACCTGATTATTTCTAATGTCAGTGAATTGAAATGAGAGTTTCTGATCACTCGGACCTTAGGAATTCAGTAATTGTAGGGCTTAGTCACTTGCATTTCTCTCATTCCCCGATGGAAGAAAGCAATGATTAATTTTTTATTGTCACAGATTGGCCTGGAGTTTCAGGTCCTCAAAGATCATCTAGTTCCAACCCACCTGCCATGGGCAGGGACACCTTCCACAGGTTGCTCAAAATCCTATCCATCCTGGTCTTGAACAGTTCCAGGGATGAAGTTTAACCCCAGCTGGCAATTAAGTACCACATAGCCTTTTGTTCAGTCTCCCCACGCAAGCAGGGGTAGTCATAAAGGAGAGGTAAACCTAATGGGTTGAGATAAGAATAATAATTGAAAAAAATTATAATAGTGATACTAAGTATGCTAATAATATTATTAATGAGAAAAATTGTCATAAGGAAAGGAAGAGAGTAACAAAACCCAACAAAAACAAACGATGAACATGGTTGCTCAACTCCTGATAATCAATGCCCAGCCCGTTTCTGTTCAGAGATCCCAATATTCCTTTGGCCAGTTTGGGTCACTTGTCCTGGCCTTGCTCACCTCCCAGTTTTCAGTGCAGCTCCTCAGTAGCAGAGCATGACACTTTATAAAGTTCCTGACTTAGGATAAACACTACATAGCATTAGCCAAAACATCAGGATGTTATCAATGTCATTCTTATACTACATCCAAAACCCACAGCTTTGTAACATCTACTAAGAAGAAAATGTCCCAGCTAAAACCAAGACTTGCATCCACAGCTTCTCCAGGCAATCTGTTCCAACGTCTCATCACCCTCACAGTAAAGAATTTCTTCCAAATATCTAATCTAAATCTGCCCTCTTGCAGTTTAAAGTCATTCCCTATTGTCTTGCCCTTGTAAAAGTTCCTTTCCAGCTTTCTTGTAATACCCTTCAGGTGCTGAAATGCACACTGGAGCATTCTCTTCTCCAGGCTTCATCAACTCAACTCTCTCAACCTGCATTCAGAGCAGAGGTGCTCCAGCCTTCTGATCATCTTCATGGCTTAGATGTTGTCTTAATTTGAATAAACCAATAATTGAGGCCAAGTTAAAGTGTAAAAAAGTACTTGTCTATGGACTTGCCTGTGAATCCTTGGCAAGTCTTTTCAGTGGTTTGCTGTCTTTTACAACCTCCAGTGCTTCATAAATTAATATTTAGACACTACATATTTAAATGTGGGTATAGTTATGTTAGTATCTATAGTATACGTAAGGATTCCTTCTTTATTGTATGCATTTTAGTGTAGTGGATTCCTAGCAGTATTCCCTCTTTTCCTTGTCCTCTATTTCAAACATTTCCTTACTTCCGAACCATCTCATCTTTCTTTCTGCCTATACTAAATTTCTGTTAGAAACCCAAAATCAAGGTTTTTAAAATACAGTGGATGCACTCTGGAAGGTTATGTGAATGAATCCGTATCAGTGAAGGATACTGATCTTATAGATTTAAAAACTTGTGGAACTGTTCAGGTAAGGGCTGAAAGTGTGAAACTGAAAAGGAAATTATGGTGATATTTTAGTCACTATATTTTAACATGGAAAGAGGAGATATGCAAAATAGTCTTCATATAATCCTCCAAACTCTTGATGATTGCCTTTTTTTGAACTCTGCTTTGAAATTCTGCATTCAAAAGCTAATAGAGTCGTTGCAATAGGTAAAACTGGGGAGATAGGACTGCTTTCTTGTTGTAACTTGGCAGTGTATAAAGGCTGGGATTGTTTTCCACAGTCCCTAATGCCAACGGTAAATTTACTCTTTGTGTAATTATTATTAGCATATATGAAACTTTGTAAAAGAATAAGGGTCTGAATTTCATGGTTTCATGAATTTCATCTCATAAAGCAATAATGAAAAGTATATCCTCAGTTCCCAAACCAAACGGATTTACACCCAGCTGATTAAGTGAGCACAGTTCTGTTTTGGTAGTGGAAGAAATCTGTGCTGACATAAGAATAGATAAATTTACACCACTGAGTTATACTTTAATTTCTGAACAGCAGGTTTTATAGAATAAATTCCCTATTCTGGAAACATATTTGTGTCTTTAGTAGTCAGAATAGTGAAGAGAAACATGGTGATGGTACTGTGTGCCAGATTCACTCTATATTGCTATAAGTGACACATAAAAAAGGCCTGTTGGAGGAGAAAAAGGAGAGTAAAAGGAAGAATTCTCAGCTTGTAGGGAGAACATATACACAATTTTAAACTACCATAAAACTCAGGCTTAAATTATTATTTTCAAATGATCTTGTTGAAGAGTGAGGCAAAGAAACTTCAAGGAGCCAAACTGATTTTTTTATGCTCATATAATTCTGAGCATACTAGATGTTTCTCATGTCCTTAATTTGCACCTATCTGCTATTTCATGTATTGTAATGTATTCACAAGGGTATTCTCACAAACTTTTTTCCATGACTTTTGGATTTTCTTCTAGAAAGCTTCCACCCCGCCCCCCCCCGCCAGACATATCAAAAAGATCTAGAATTACAAACTTCTTTTAAGGGGTGCTGCTCCCAGCCTTGCAAAATTTCTCATTTGTTAGGTGCCTTAAATAGGTCTTTGAAGGTCTCAGCTTTAGCTGCCTGTGGTGCTCCAGCTCATCTCAGTGCCACGGGCTGTCCACAGTACATGTGTGTGCATCTGATGCAGTCCTCTTAACCCTCTTTGTAGTCTGTGGTGGGAAACAAATGTTTCTGGGTCATGACTTCACCACAGAATGTACAAATGACTTGGCTTATTTTTAACATTTGAAATCTCTGTTTCTGCCCATGGATAATAAAAGAAGTCTAGACAGCTAGCTCAGTTGTAGCCATCTAATCTGTGGGTTTCTGTAGTTAAGAGAGAGAAGTCCTACGTCAGAAATGTTACTGAAATCCTGAGGAATTATGCTTGCTTATGTTCTTAAATTCTCAGAAATTATTGAAATTGAGGAACATTAGTAAGTGCTAAAATTAATTAGTAACTCATTAATGTTATTTGGATTTAGAGAATTTATAAGATTTGATTTTAGAAGCTAAAATTATTTAAAAGTTAGAGTTTGAAGAAATACATCATGCTACATTTAAGTTTCCTTGTGCTTTTGACATAAAGTATTTAAACACTTATTATTTTCAGCATTGTTCTACCATTTTGAATTTATTTGAAAAAAATATACTGGAGTTATTGTTAGGCTTGTTGTAGGAAAAGCAAGTTCTTCCTGCATTGAGTATAGTCACATTTCATATCTTTGTGCATTGTGAGCGTAGGTTGTTTAAAGATGACACTGTGGAGTAGCCTTGGTTTATTATACATTTTACAATAAAAGTTGCTTAATTGGAACACAAGGCATACTTCAGTTCATCTTGATTATGTAGCTGTCCCATTATCATTGTTTATTACATACACAAATGACATTGTGCTAGGCATCCCAATTAAATCAAGTTTATTTTATTGTTGCTTAATGTTGTGGCCATATGTGTCTGAACTCAGCCCAGTTCCGCCAGAGCAATTGCAGCATTTTGTGCTCCATCATAATGAGTCAATATCTTGGTTTCTATTGTATAAAGCAGATGAGGTTACAAAGATGTGGGTAATTTTTTCACTTTTGTTTGTACTGTTTAGTTGACAGACTAGTTAAAGTGAAAATCCTGCCAGCAAAACAGTTTTTCCTTGAATGTTTGTACCTTTAAGGACAGACCATACTCTTAAATTTAGAAGGGAAAGCTTTTTTTTTTTTTTAAATATTTAGGGCTGTCTGAAGATTCTTAGTTGTGTAGTAGTGCTGACTGGCAGTTTGTTTCTGTCCTGATAACTCCTCTTTTTAAATAAAAATTTCATGTATGGAGAAAACTGAGCCCTGGAATACCCTGGAAGTTACATGAATTAGTCTATTTTGTATCTTATGCTATTAATTTTAAAAATTATTTTAAATTCATATGCTAGTGGTCTGAATAACAAATGAATGTCCTGATGTAATCAATAAGGTTTTGTCTATGACATTTGCAGCAGTTTCTTCCATTATTAGCCATGAATTTCATGGCCAAACTTGGAAATCACACCTAAGGTCTATAATCCTTTGACATTAATAAGTATTACTCCACTGTTTAATTATTCCAAGTGAGTTTAGGTTTTGGGTTTGATTTGAGGTACCCTATAATTTTAAATAATAGCATAACTTAGCTATCGTCCCCCCATTTCTCTGTGACTTACCTGTTTCCAAGGTCTGCGAGAAAACTGTATGTACCACTCCGAAGAGTCGATTATATAAAATTCACCTCCTTTATCCATAAACATCCCTGAAAGACTTCTCGAAAGCTCTAGAGTCAAGCATTCCCCTTCTTCTGCAAATGACCGATTCCTTTGAGTCATTAACCCGTAACATTGCAGTTTCTCCATATGAGCTGCTGTATCAAATGCAGCTCCAAAACAGGACTGGCAGGTTGGTGGATTAGGGTAGTGATTATGAGTCAGATTTATCCTGGTTCTTTCTGTTATCCTGTTTCCTGCTTATATCAAAGGTCTTCAATGGATCTTGCACCTCATCTCAGTTCCCCTTGGTTGTTTTACACAAAGCTGTATGGGACAGTTCATCACTTCTTTTGTAATTATTTCAGCAGGTGAATAATTGCTCAGCAGTCTTCCATGGCTAGGATCTCAGCAGGTCTGTGGATTCTCTCCCTGCATGAGAGCTGGAAGCATAGAATGTCATTCTTGTATTGGAAATCTGTAGACTTAGCCCTGTTCAACAGTATTGTTAACTCAGCATGTCCTCTGAGTTCTCTTCCAGTACCAGTTTGTGGACTGAGGGGTTTGCGTAGGGAACCTGTCAACAGGTGGTATCTGTTGTTAGGGTGCTGAGTCCTGCTTCCAGAAGAGTTTGCAAGGGATTACTGGTTCCCTCCTTAACGCTGAGTAATCACAGGAATGGAGCTTTGGTTAATTCTGTCTCTTTCTCTCTCTCTTTATGTCAGAAATATTTTGGCATTAGCAGCTAGAAATTAGACTGGTGACTCCTTTCTGCTCTTGACTGGGTACTATTCTCAGTCAAACAAAGTTTTTGGTTTAGTTCTAAAACTTTTTTCTGCCCAACCAGTGGTGTAATTTCTGTGCTGATAGGAGCAAAAACGTTATTGATAAAACTCTGTCGCTGCCAATATGCTTTCAGTGGAATATATTTGGTGGTTCAGCACTTCCTGAGAGCAACAGATTGCTGTGCAATTTTTGCTAATGCACAGTTGGCCAGCATCCCCATATTTCTAATAGTGTCATCCGGTGTGTTATTTTCTAGAAGACTTACATAGTAGTTTCTGAGAGAGCAGTTGTCCCTTTTGGGGTATGGTGAAAAACCTCAATCAACTCCAAGAACTTCTGCTTTTCGATACACAAACTTCTCTTTTCCTAACCAGAAAAGAAATGAAGAGAGATGGTGATAGTGTCAGTAACAGAAAGCAAGTGAAATAGCTGTATATTCTCCATAAAATCTTTAAGAAATCCATTCTCTCTGGAAATGCATGCAGGAATATTGCTATTTGTTACTAATTATCTGGTTTTAAACAAGAGATTTTGTGATTCCAACAGAATGACTTCTCCAAAAACTGTGCTGTGTCTTGTTCCTAAGAAGAACCAGCTTTGTTCTGTGATCTGTCCTGCTGTTGGGGTTTTTTTGTAACAGCATCTTTGCAAGTAATTTTTCCAGAAAAGGAGTATTTTTTTTCCTCCAGAGTAAGAATATCTCCCTAAAGTCATTCAGTGTAAGGCAGTCCTACAGTAGAAGTGAGTCTGTATGTGATGTCAAAGAGGAAAAGGCCTCCCTCCAACTCCAAATTGCATTAATGCATTAATTAAATGAATGCCTTAAGTGTTAAGGTGGAATGCTGTTTAAGATTCTCAAAACAAAATTAGGTAATGGTTTATGTGACTTGCTAGGGACACATCTGCTTTAGAAAATAGCTTTTTGGGATGTTGCAGTTGAAAGATCATTTTGCTTGTCTCCGTTGTACTAAGTTTTTTGTTTTGCTTAAAACACAGTAGTCCCTTTCAAAACCAAATGAAAACTCTTTATTTTGATGATAGGTGGACAAAAAATGTTACCAAAGTAGCCTTTCACACTAGTAGAGTAGTGGTAATATGTCAGTGGTCAGACAGCAGACTTTCCTTGTGTTTTCCTTGTGTGTGTTTTCCTTGTGTTTTCCTTGTGTTTTCCTGTCCTGTAAGGAAAAAATAGAATATGATAAATAAGGCATTGATGGTGACTCTGATGATAAAAGGCACCTGAGCAACCATGAAATGCTGGAATAAATACCACTCCCTGGCCCATACTGGAATGTTGGTAATTTTGCAACTTCTGTGAATGTAATTTAAAGGAAAATACTAATACTGACAAAGAATTGTATGAAGCAGAAAGTAAATACATGTTTGTCCTTAAAAGGAAGATGAATCAGAAAGCTTTGGCAGAGCAGTCTCTGGAGGTACCAAAATGTTCGATGAGCAGTGTAAGACATTTTTCTGCCTGCCCTAATTTATCGTTCTGCTCTGCACAGGGACTTTGTAAGAATGGAGCTCGACAGACACTGTTGAGTAATATCTGGGTGACATTTCTGTTGATGGGAAGCACCTTTCCGATTCAAAGCCAAATATTTTGGATACCTTACTGTTACTATTAATCTTCTTTCTGTGTGGTTCCATGTATTTCATTTTATTCACAGCTTTGAAGGCAGTTCAGTTACTGGCATGCTTTTGTATTTGTAAACATTTCCTTTCACGTTTAAGGCAAGCAAAAGTCTTACACAAGTTAGCTGTCCCACAGAGGTGCTAATCCTTTGAGAGAATCAATTTCTGCATTTTACTGAAATTCTAGATATGAATTGAAAAGTTCTGTGAAATAGATTTTCTTTATCAGAAATTTTGCCGAAATACCATTTAATGTATAACTGCTTTAAGTAAGGTATATACGTAGTATACTTCAGTTTCTAAAGGCTTACTATTTAATTAGCTTTAAGAATGCACTGGTGGCTTAGATTAGGTGATTTTGCCCGGACATATGACAGGAATGGAATGTTTCAAGTGAAGAAGAGTAGCTTAAAATACAGCTGTAGGTAAACAGATCCCAAGGAACTTTTACACTCTTGTCCTTTGTGGTCTGTGCTATGTAAAGTGTTAACTGACTGCTGCATCTGAATGGACAGTGTGCAAGGAGTACACAGGGATTTTTTGTGCATTTCAGAAGTATTTGAAAGGTGAAAGAAATACTTAAAAAGCAGTTCCTTCTGCAAGTGTCCTTGATGGATAAATGAATATAGGATAATTTATAACTTACTATCCGAAGTTGAGTAGAAGCAGAGGAAGAAATCAGCTTGGTGATAGCAGATGATCTGGTGAAAGGACAACCAAAAATCTCTTTTTCAGACCTGTGCTGTGACTCTTTCAGAGCTGCTCAACACAACTTATTAGTGCTTAACGTGCAGTTTTGATGGATAACAAGAAAAAATAGCACTGGGAAAAAATCATAGATATCAAGGTCAGGACAAAAGTGTAGGAAGTGATTTTTTTTTTCTTAAATTATTATTTTGGGAGTGATATTTTTTCAGGATAAGAATACATCAAACAACTGAATGAAAATGGTGTGGAATTAGGAAAAAAATGTAACTTTTCTAATTGAATAGGCTGGTTTATATTAGGTGGTTTTAATTTAATCTTTTTTTCCTTCTCTCTTCCTAGGCCCTGTGCTGTTGCACATGATGTAATCATCTGTTTAAATATTTTGTTTCTCTGACTCTTAAAATGCCCTTTGTCCCATCCTCACTGTTTGTAACAGAGCTTATAAGATTGTCTTCTTTGCTTACCTTACTAGCCACTTGCATCACTTTGAAGCTGTCTGTTTAGCTTTCTGCAGGCTTGAGGCTTAATGTATACTTAAAACTTCAAGGGCACCAACACCAAGTGTCCAAAACCAGAGGCAACCTCAAAGCCGTATCTTTTGAGCACTCCAAATTAATTCTTCTGTCATGGGTTTAGAATTTTTTTGTGGGGGAGGGAGTGTCAGGGGGAGTTTTTTGAGGTTAGTATTTTTACTTTTTTTCATCCTTGTTTTAGTGGAGATAACATTTGCAATGAAAATTTTGCTAGGATAAGCCTATTTGAAGTGCTTACTATTTCTGCATTTATTCTCAAATGTTGGCTGAATTTTATTTTTAAAGCTGAGTGCAGCTCATGTATGTTCTGTTCTCACATTGTGCACAGATGCTTGTATATCTGTTCTCCTTGATGATTTAGGAATGCACTGGAAATGAAAGAATTGGGCTCACTGTTGAACAGTTTTCAAAGCCAGGAAAATATTGTGCATCATTTCCTTAATGAAGTCATAGTAAAGTAACCTTTTTGTTTTCTGTTTTTCTAATGCAGTAGAAATCAAAAACGGAAGAGAAAATCAAATTTCTTATTTGAAAATATCAAAACTAGCATTGGCCTTTGCAATTATCCACTCAAAACCACCAGGGAAGAGTTCCAAAGAATACACAGAGTACCTTGCCAAAACTGTATCTGAACAAGATTTTGGATGGAAATGGAAAGTGGAAGTGCTGGAAGCTGAAGTTCTTCGATTACGACAGGAACTTCTTTTGACCAGGATCTCTCCAAGATTCTGCTTGGAAAACAGTAAGTTACTCAAATAATTTCTGGCTATGTTGCAACTGCAAGGAATCAAGGAGCTTTCCTGTTGCCTCTACCATTTCTTGTACCTAGATGTGAGAGTCTTCAGAGTACAGTTTTTTGGTTTTCCCAAAGTTCTGAGGTAGTGGAACACTTAGGTCATTTGTAGTGGGATTGTGCTTGAGAATTTGATGCTTATGCAGAATTTATGTATTTAACCTTCAGAATCAATGTGTATTATACAAAATAATTGCAGATAAAAATTGTCAATACACAATGTTACCCTATAACCTTGGAAATACTGGTTTGTAAGAACTAGTTTGTATTTACATTTGGAACATGTCTTAAAGACATATTGCATATTTTTAAACCACCCTACAGATTTTAAGATCAGAATTTAAGTCTAAAGAGTTGGAAGCACTAATCCCCAATAGATGTAACAGGAAGGTAGGGCAGGCAAGGGACTCTGTGTGTATCTGTTGCTTCTGAGAGTGTATTGAGACTGTGGATACTGTGCATGTTTTTTATGGCATATGGTAAAATATTGTGAGTCTGATATTATTGGATTCAGGAAAGCTTTTAGTCAAAGAAGATTAAAAAAAAGATGGTCTCAAACAGCACTGTGTCTCTGACTTGTGCATGTGTGGTAAGTCATTCTCATTTCAAGATACTGGTGGCACTGTGTGAGCTTGGAAGTCAGGCAGTGGAGAATGTTTCCAGGCTCTAGGGAGATAGTTTCCTGGGAGATGGAGGTCAAAACGCTCTGGGCTGAAGGAGAGAGAAAGTTCACTGTTGAGGGGATCTCTAAAATCAGGATGTATAGCTAATTGCTTTATGACATGAGATTTTTAGAAGGTTCCCTGGTGGAAGACTTGATGAGGCTTTACCACACTGCCTTTGTAGTGAAACAGTAGTGCCTTTGTTGCCTTGCCTAAAGACTTCTAATCTGTAACATTGACTGATGGGGGGATCATTTAGACTTCAGCTAGAAGCTCTAATGGTTTATGTATTTAATTAGTATAATAGACCTTTCTCTACAGGGAAGTGATTTAATGACTATTCTTACTTTGTTAATGCCTGTGTGTCTATTTTCTGCAACCTGTTACAAACATGACATTTAAGACTAAAAGTAACTTTTAAGATGCAGTTTCCAACAGGTGTCTTATATTTTGAAGGACTGGCTGCATTTTATCAGGAGAAGTTTATAAACATCTAATGTCTGGAGAGGATATTTTAATTATGGATTAAGCAGAACACAGCAAACACTACCAATTAGCAAAAGATAGCAAACAAAATCAATTTACTTGTAACTTCTCTATTCTAAGTCTAACTTTTGAAAGATACTCCAAACTCTAAATCTTAAATGTGAGATAGGCAGAGAAAACTGTCTCTGGCAGATAACACCTCTTGCAAAGGATGTTAATTTTCATCAGCCTAATCACACTGAAATTTGTTCACAGACTTAAATGTGATAATCTTTTCTAATTTTAGATGTCTTACACCTGCACTGTTTCCACTGAGTGTGCATTCATGATTACAGTTCCACTGGACACAAATGCTTGGTCACTTGCTTTTGAGTAAAGAAAGATTGTTGCTGATACCTGATGGAATATCTGTTGGTGAGATCTACACACTCCTTGGGATATCAAGTTGATGATGTATATTAATAGTAGAACATCTGTGGTTGACGTGTATGGGAAGATGGTTGTAGAAGCAAGGCCTACCTGAAATAGGGGCCCCTGCACCACTGACATCTTCTGCCCCAAGATAAAGAAACCACCTTTCTTGTGTGTTGTGCCAGTTTGGAGATTTTTCAAGCCCATGGAGAGTAGAAGCTAAAGGGTGGCTATTGCTGAGATACAAAGGCACAAGGAGCTTGAATCTAAGTTAGGAGAAGAAGTGATGATAATGAATGGTGTTTCTTCCTTTCAAGTGAAACCACTATAGATGCATCAAATCATCATTATGGTTTCCCAGCTTTACCACCTAATATCACACCAGAGGTATGCTCTTTAGGGCTGAGGATGATAACTAGGATTGTTCTTAGCTCCAAGTAATCTGCAGATATCATGGATCCTTTTCCTCCTCCACTCATTTCTCCAGCCTCATTTCTGGCGTTGGTGTTCTGCTTAAAATAATGCAACCTCTTAAAAGTATTTCAAACCCCCAGCCTTTCTATGGCTTTCTTCTGTTTTGATTAGCAACTCTTTGGATACAGGAATATCTGGGTTTCACAAAATCCACCACCAGAAAGTCTCATGCAGTAAGGATAACACTGCATTTGTTCCTGCTGGTGCCTCTTTAGAACTGAAGAGTTTGAGTCCTTCAGCCAAGGTTCACTTTGCAGCTGTATCTTCTCTGCTTTGCATCCCGAATGTGAGAGTTTGCCTCTCCCACCTGCTGTTTGTAATAATAGTAGTAGGTCTTCAGGAATGATTAGAAACTGACCATGGAGTTTTATTTCCCTGATGTGAGAAATTTGTGAGCTCTTTGAAGCTGTGGTACCTATTTTCCCCCGCCATATACAGTTGAATACAGTAGAGATGTGCAAATACATGAAGGATAAAGAACAGAGAATCCATTTTTAAAAGAAATGATGCTCAAATTTCTTTGTCCCACCTGAATAGTTCTTTGTCCTCAGAGACACTGAAAAAGTTGTGGGTTCCTGACTTAGGGGAAGAAGCATGCTTTGCTGCAGGTAAACTGCTTGGTGGTATGAGTTCTTACAAATTAATGTGTTTTTTAATGAAAGTGCAGTGGTGAGTATTCACTGACTGTGCAGTGTCTGGAAATTCCTTATTTGACTTATTGTTCAGTTGTCTTTCTGAATACAAGGACTCTGTTCCTTGGTGGTGCTTTTGGCTGTGTGTCAATCACATGAGGAGGAGGAGAAGCAAATGTTTTGCAATTATCTGTTATTTTGCACCTTGACAGTATTGTACTGACAACTATGCCCGTGGGTAGAAAAAAGAGTCAAATTTCATGTTAAATCAAAGTTTCATGCCTTTCTTAGATTCAGATTAAAATTTCACAGAAAGGAGGACAGAAACTTCTTGGTGTTATTCTAAGAATAAGCAATTATAGTATTTGAGCATTCTGTTGTCACTTTTCTTTGAAGCAACAAGAAAAGATAAAGGGTCTTTCAAAGCACTGGTGAATTGATAGGTTCATGGATTGAAGCACCTGTCCTATAACACAAATTCCTTTGCTCTCATCAGTTCATAAAATCCATGATCATATTGTGTCTTGGCTGTCTGTGTTTAAGAGCTCTGAAAAGCCAGCAGCTGTTACTCGAAACCCAAGAAGGCATAAATGCAGTATTCTACCCTTTTTTTTGTATTTTAGGAATGACAATTTAGAGGATGGATGTTTATTACCTTGGTTACGTCCAGCTAATACTCTTGAAGGTTCAAAATTGATTATCCAGGGTATATGCTTAGCAAAACTTGCCTCAAGTATGTGTTTCCTCTTCCCTTCAGACTTGGTTCAAGTTATTCTCTTCTTATGCAGTGGGTAGGAATTTACTGAACTGCTTGCTCCTCTAATTAAAATAAAACCAGATTCCCTCCACCCCGTACTTTTTTAGAATTAGGTTACTCTTCATTTTATAGATCATTTACAGTAGAACTTCTTCTGCCATGCCCTGGAGTTCCCTCCTGTTTTTAGTCTCCACAGTAGCACATGTGCCAGCCACCCTATCACAGAGTGTCTGTGTTTAGGGAAATGGTGACCTCTGAGTCACAATGTGATTAACCTGAACATCTGATTTTGAACTGCATCCTGGGGCTGTGTTCTGACTTTCAGGATACTGTCCCCTAAATTCTATTCCCTGTGTCAAAGAAGCAACTTGTATCTCTTTTGGGAATAACACCCAGAGGAAAAAAAAAGAATTTATCTCCTGCTTCACTCCTTAACTTGGTGTGTTTCTTGAGGCATTTAGTTGTATGTGTGGAAAAAGGGAACAACTTCCTTTGTAGATTAGTATGAATGAAGACTTCAGTCTCATTTCTTCTCCCTGGGAGCTTATAGAACTGGAACCAGCCAGTTCAACAGCTGAAGTAAAACTGATTATAAGCATTACACAGCTATAGTTTACCAGCAGCCTTGCTTTGGGCCACAGAAATCAGCCTTCTCTTCCCTTTCCACTTCCCTGTAAGTCATGGCTTGGGAATTTCTTGCTCAAAAGGGAGAGGCAGAAACTCTAGGCGCTTATCTTATACCCTAGGATTTCCTTGGTAGGCAAAGACAGGATCAAATAAGTCCTGCATTGATGATGGCAGGAAAATTGATGACCAGTCAAAATGTTTTCTAAATAATTGGATTTGAAACTTCTGAAAGGGCAAAACTCTCCATCATGACTTAAGAAATGTAGCTTGTGATGTTTTCTCTGACTCCTTACATTAAAGGGAGTGATGAGTGAACATAATTGATACTAGATTTTTAAAGCTTGCTTTCAAAGAGAAACCAATCAGATTAATTCAGAAAGGTCAGACCAAAAGCTGAAGATTTCCTCAGTGAGTGTGTTATCTGCAGCCTTATAAAGGAGTCTTTCTTGTTAATGGAGATAACAGCAGTCCACATCTAACTGAATAACGATACAAACACATTTGTCTATTAGGGAAAATTATTGCCCTCCCCAGAAGACGGATGAAATAGTGTGAAATGTTTACATGTGTTGTAAATAGCACCTAGCAACAATTTTAGTTCCTATGACATGGTAGTAAGGTAGAGGACTACAGACCAGAATTTCCAAGTTATCATGATATGTTTAAGGAAAAGCTGTCTTTTCAGGTTGGTATGTTTAAATGAGCTGCTATTACAGATTGCTTTGTCCTGTCATCACTTTCCGCTCCTGGTATTTGGAAGGAGTACAAAAGCACGACAATTGCAGAGGAGCTGTCAGCCTCTGAGATGTATATTTTACTTCTTTCTTTTTCTATCTTCCTTTTTCTAAGGTCAGAGGATTCTCCATTGGGCAGCAGTCAACTCTTAATTTGATGTTGCCATGGAAAACAGTTGTGATTATTTTTTTTAGGTGCTTAGGGACATGATGATTCTGCATAAAGACATTCTACCTTCCTACTTCTTGCCTCCCCATCCCCCTAAATAAAAATAGGTGTCTTTCTCTCCATACAGATCCATAAGGGTAGCCCAGTGTATCATCTCAACATTTTATTCTCTAAGACATAGGGGTGTCAGACAAACAGCACTTCAGAAATGTCATTTGACATCTGAGGTGTACTGGTGTACTCCCATGCGTCTACCAGAGGTAATAATGCAAGTAGGCAGCATGGCAAGGAATGTCTCACAATCTAAGAAGTATTTTGTGTTCTTTCAAGGAGAACGAAGAAATGAGAGCATGTCTGTAAGATAGCAAAAATGAAGTTAAATTGTGTTTAGCACAGATTTGTAGGAATATGGCTCTTCGAATATGGTGATGAGATAAATCTGTTCTCCATAATTGTATTGACACAATGGGGAACTTTATGAAAGCTGAGGCCTTTTCAGGATAATTAAATAAGTTAATTTGCAATCTGTAAAAAGCACCAGCTGGAGTAGTGATTCATTGAAATCTCAGTACTGCTCCTTCCATGGAGAACAGCTCTGTTTTGGTTGTGGAAACTTTCTCCTTTTGAAAGCACGTGCTGCCTATCTTATCCAATGGCATTGCTACAGCTGTTCTAAGCACATACTTCAGGCAAAGGGACTCAAGAAGCATCCTTTTCTTTCCAGATCTCTGTGTAAGGAACCCATTCAGAGGCAAAACCAACGCAATTTTCCCAGCAAGAGAAAGGGTTTGTTATTATTTTATTAATTTGTTATAAGATGCATAGTGATTATTAGGAAAAAGGTTCATAAAAGCAAGTGGGATTCATAATTTAGTGTAGAATAATTTCTTTTCTTCTGAGTAACAGAATGATAGTCTTGGGGAAAACTGAATGTATATAGTAAAACCAGGTTAAGAAGCGTGGCCATGGCAATTAGGATACTTTTGCCTTTTAAGTCTGCTGTGGGAAGCTAAAAATCAGTCAGTTTTTTTCCTGGAAGTACAGAGTTACAGAATGGTGGAGGTTGGAAGGGCCTTCTGAAGATCATTTCGTCCGAGCCTCTTGTCAAGCACAGTCACCTAGAGCCAATTGTGGATTGTGTCCAGACATTTTCTGAGTATCTTTGAGGATGAAGATTTCACAAACTTTTTGGGCAACCTTAACCCAACTCAAACTTAGAATCTAGTTCCTTGAGCAGATCTTTGTTTACATCCTTCTGGGCATATATAAAGGCAGGAAAGCCAAGCATTTATACCATGTTGTATTCAAGAAAAGCGATGTTTTTAGGAGGGCACACTTTAGCTGACTTCTTAAGGAGTCCATTTTAGCTTTCATCTCACTAAGTTGCATCCAGATCATTGTGGTCTTCATTGGCTGCTATTTCCTGTCTCTTAGCAAAGCTCAGTTTGTTTCATAATGCAGAGCATTTTTGATAAGACATAATGCTTACAATTTAGTACTACCAGTTTGGTCAGGTAGTCTTTAGAGATAACATTAATTCATTTAGTATTTTGAAATATCCCCTATCTGGCTTAGAACTCAAATTTCAGTCATGTCATTGAGATGGCCAATATTTTAAAGCTTGTCGGATCTTCTGTTGTCATAGCTGGTTGATGAGCGTTAACTGAGCCAAATCTGTATGTTTGTCACCTGATTATTTATCCTTTCATATTCTTACTGCAAGTTTGCTTTATTTGACTCGAACTACAGAAGATTTGTGCTGTCATCTACAGAGATCCCTTAAAAATTAATGTTCGTACCCTCAAAATCCTCCTCAGTTCTTACTGAATTCTAAACATTTAGACGCTTTATGTAAGCAAAATCCTTAACAAATTGAAGTATATGCTTCTAAGCCTTTAGAGAAGCATTTAAATCCTAGCATTGAACAATTGGAGAATTTTACATACTCAGTCCTATATTAATTTCTGTGAAATTATCCTTAAATGGGATAAAATGTGTCAGCATGCACCTTTAGTGTTAAAAAGTGTAAGAAAGCACTTTGCATTTAAACAAAAGTCCTTTCTTTTCCAAGCCAGTTATAAAAAAATCCCCACAGAGATGCAGAGGCAAAGTGTGGGATGCAAGGCTTCTAAAACTTATTTGGAGAATTCTAATACAATTCTATAATAGTATTTTGGCATTATTATTATGGAATAATGAAAACAGAATTTTGGCTTAGTTCCAGGTCAGGACAACAATGGGTTGCTAAACACATGAATTCACAAAGCAGAGAGAATTGTTTTTTCCTCGGCCAGTCAGCTTGGTTAGCAATGAAAACAACAGAATAGAGACAGTGTTACACGTGAAAGAAAGGCAAAGAAAAGCTGTGGGTTTTTAAATAAGAGGATAAATTTGATTCATTGTTTATGGAAAGTGCACTTCAAACAAACCTGTCAATGAAAATTAAATGAAGAATAACAGAACTCTGAAGAAATATAGATGTGGACATAATTTCACTTACGTTTTCATTTCCTTTTAGAGGTTATTGACTGAACACATACTTGGAAAGCAGAATGCCATATCATCGAAGAGGTTTCTATGAATGTCTCATTTTCAGCTGTCTCTTGTTTTTTCGTTTAGAAGTAGAATTGAGACTATCAATTGTGAATGAATTTTTAGAGAACTTTACATGTCTGATGTCACTGGTTTTGATTTTCAGATGATAATCCATGTATCTGCTTATGAAATGAGAGAATATAAACGATGTCTAATGTTTGAAACTGAAGTAATTTTTTCTTTGCGGAATTCAGATCATATCTTCACATTGCTTCTCACCTCTGCCACCTTCAAGCCTGTTTTCTGTTCTGCAGTCCCTGTTGGTGGTGGAACTGCTGGCAGATTAAGTTTTTCAAAAGACTTGAAGATCATTTTACCATTTCACAGCAGTTTCATCAGTTGAGGCCCCTTCTTCCAGTTTTTAAATTTAGAAGTACATGTAGCATTTGGCCTTTCTCATTCAAATGTTCTTCAGTCTGAGGCAGCCACCAGCAGAGTGTCTTAAGAAAGCATCTTCCACCACCCCAGCTCCTACTACACGGATCTTACACAAGCTGCCTCTTTTACTGCACATTGAGAGAATGAATGTGGGAGATGGGATTGACGTTGGTGTTTTCTAGAGCTCTGCTTCCTTAGTACTAGCTGAATACTCCCTGTTCTCTAACCATGGGGCTGATTAGCATCTCACTGGCCTGATGAAAGCCTCTGTTTTGTAGTCCCACAGCAGTACGTACATCTGAGTTCTCGTGCCTGCACATGTTGCTGACACACTGTGCAGTATGGCAGTCACTCCCTCATCCCTTGAGTAGCTTCTGATTTTCAGGCCATATTCTTTCTACAGTAGTGGATGTGTGTAGAGAGATGTGAGTTCTCCAGCCTTTGCACCCCAAGGTGGTCTCTCCTTGTGAGACCACATCTTGCTTTGTTTGGATCTCAGGATCTTGCTTTCTTTTTCAGCTCAGGATCTTAATTTAGTAAGGAGATGAAGTCCTAAATAGGAATTAAGAATTTAAATATTTCCTGAATTTGATGCGACAAATTTAAGGAGACTGCAAAATTGTTCATGACCAGATATTTCATTACTTACGGTGTTGTAAAATGTGTGGTCACTTTATCACACACACTAAATTTTCATATTTCTTGTTCCAATACGTATGTGGTCAAATGTTCTTGAAATTAGTATTTAAAGATTCTTGTTAGTCTGAGGCAGGCTTAATGCCATTCCTTTTATTTATTTTTGTGTTTATTTATTTATTTATTTTTGTACTTGATAACCATATGGTGTGAACACCAAGACTGCTTTCTCATTTGAATATTAGGTAAGTACAAAGTGATGAGTTTAGCTTCTTTCAAGAAATAAATTGCAAGCTATTTCTAGGCATTTTGAGGGAAATAATATTTTCTTGGTGCGTTACAATTTTATTTTTTTTTTTACCACATAACTGCCACCTCCTCCCCAGATAACTGGAACACGTAAATGGCTTAACAATTTTAAGCATTTTCTATTACTTATTTAGCTGGAAATACACTGATATTGAGGACTTACTGTAACAGGGTTTTCTGGAAGCTCATCATGGAACAGGAGTTTGATATTTCAGTGGATAGGAACCTAACTTTAAATGCAACCTTGTCTCCTAGTAGAAGGACTGTTTCTTTGAATACACTACCTCTTTTATTTGGGAACATCTTAAATTGTGTTTCTGTGCATATTGCTGTACTATTCTTCCCTTTTTCTTCTCTTTTCTTCACCTTTCTTTCACCTCTTCTATTTCTTATTTTTACTTTACTTCCACAAGAGAATCAGCAAACATACATATGGGGTTTTTGCACATAATTCTTGCTTTGCTTCTTCTGACGTCTGACATTAAATCCTCATGAGCAATTTTCATGTTGTCCCATGGGATTAAGAACAGGAACAAAATAATCACATAGTGGAACTCACAGTAGGGGGATTCCCTGGAAGGGCTTATTTTCCTTAAATGGCACCAAAAACAACTTTCAATTTTTTTCTTCTGAAATGTGTTCTGCTCAAAACCCTAGGGAGAGAAGACATGAAAGATGGATGCCTGTTCTTGTTAGTCAGACCATGGGAAGTGTGTTTTGCTTTTTGCTTGCTTTCCGAGTTTGGGTGTGCAGGGCATTTGGAAACAGTGTTAATCTATAAAATGCTAGGCTGGCCTTAAATGTCCAGCTTTTCCTACCTCCTGGAAATGGCAGTTGATTTCCCTACAGGTAGCCCTTTCATTTTGTGTCAGTTGGTACCAATACTGTGCAATTTCAAACATGTCTGAATGTTAAAGACATGAAACTCAACAATAAATAAATAAACAAACCACATTTCCAGTTTTGACCTCAGTAATAGTACTTTCATTAGTACTGGTATGTTTTCAGAGACTGAATTAATGGTCAGAGTTTATTTTGAAATGGTGAATTTAATGAAGTCCGTATTAAAATTTTTGAATAGTGTTTTATTTACATACTTCTGTATGCTACTGTAGTGGCTGCTTAGGGTTGCTGCTTTTCTGTGTTAAACATGCTTTTTTTAAACTTGCTATGAAATAGAACATTTATTTCCTGTGAGGCCAAACCATCTGTAATTTGTTTTAATTAATTTAAGAATACAAAGGCAGAGGAGTATGGTACTGCATTGCATCCTTGTGGAAAATGAACAGTATAGGCACGTTTTCCAAGTGTGAGAGGGGAGCCGTTTGTGACCCTGCCCCAGTAAAGGGTTCTAGCCTTGCCTTGTGGCACTGAGAGTTTTATGTGTGTTGATCTTCCACTTCACTTCTCTGGCTTGTTTTGACTGTAATCTTTTGGCATAGGTAGCATGTAGAACAAGTGTATTTTGTCACATGGAGCTGAGTTTTTGTTGAGAGGCATTACCTTAAATATATCTAAGGTGTGAAATGGGATGAAAGAGATTCTACAGTAGCACATGGAAGTAATTTATTGGTGTGAATGTACTGAATACCTCTTGTAATGTAGTTTGTGTGTCTTTGAGGGAGATGGTATGAGATAGGTTATGACTGAAGAAGCTTTTGATTCTGAATGTTCCTCTTTGTTAAATAATGAAAAAAAATCAAACCTAATGCTCTGTTCAACTTTGACTGTTGTTAGAATTTCTTGCCTGACTGGGGAGCGAGAGTACACATAAAAAAGAATATTTTATTTGATGCAGTTATAGTAACAGACTTTCACTGCCTTTTAAAAGCAGTCTGAGTTTTTGAGAATAAAAGCAGTGAAAATGTTTGGAGGACCAGAAATTTACATGCATTTTCTTCCCTGGAAATTAATGGGGCTATAGATATTCACTTAAATTGTTTGGTTTATGTCTACTTAAATTATATCTTGGAAAACTTAAAATTTCTGACAGTTTTGAACTCAAAATTACTGTTCATATTACTATGAGCATAAAACATCTTGTTCACAAATAGTCATTAACTTTTGATTTTTTTTACTTTAATTTAAAAATGTCTTCTTCCACAGCTAAATTCTAGTCATGAAAAGTTCTTGGGGAACCAACATACACATGTATTACATGATTTTTTGCATGGAAACAAAAAGGAGAAAGTATATATGATATTTTCAATAAGTATGTATTTAAGCATCACACAAATGTAATTTTCATGTTTGCATTTCAGGAAAACAGGATACGTCTGCTGAAACTCTTCTGGGTCAGGAATCTATAAACCCCACAGGTTACTCAAGCCAGCTAGAAGACTCTGGATGTGATGTCTGTAATGACTCTGCATTTGATTTTTTAGGCATAGCTTCAGATTTTCACCAATCTGAGCATAATGTCAACACTTCGAAACATTGGTTGGAAAGAGTTCCCCCACTGAATCTTTGCCATACTAGCAAGGAACAATCTGTGACTGCTCCAGTGCATTTTTTGCAATGTTTGCTTGAAATAAGACAACTGTCAGAAGGAGGAATTCTTCAGGCAAACTTCTCAGAGCTTGAGAATGATTCTTTCACAATATGCAATTCAGTGTCTCAGTTGCTTGATGGACTTACTTTTTTTTACAACAGTCCTAAATTCCCAGCTCCAAGTTTCCTTACTGAAGGAGTTCGTGTTTTGATCAGTTTGATAACTGATACTAAATTATCTAATCATGTTTTGAAGAAGTGTTTCAAGAAGTTGGAAGAATTTAAGAAAAATCTAATTCAAATTATTTTAAGAAATAGAAGTGTCAATAGGGTAAGTTTAAAACATTTTCCTTCTTTCATATCCCACTTTCATATACTGTCATACTCTCCTGGTTTTATGCACTTTTAAAATATCAGTTTGTCTTATATTTTGAAGAGTACTGCTCAGAGATTTTTGTGATTGTTCTTTTTCTGCAGTATGGATAAAAATGCTCTGAAGCATTTGAAAATGTTCTTGCTCATGTCCTAGCAAGTTCTAGCCTATTCCCAATTACAGGACTTTTAAATAAATGATAAAAATCCAGTTTTATAAAAACACACAGTAACTGATAAAAATGCAGTTTAAAGCAACTTTATAGAAAATATGAGGGAAAACCACATTGTTTCTCTTGCTATATGGAGATACACTGTAGCTATTCGTACATATATAATGAATTTTTATTCTTTCTTGAGCATCTGAACAAAGCAAATTGTTTGCTTCAGATACCCATCATTCTATAGCTATTTGCAAATTTATGTTTTAAAAATATATAAGTAAATGAGTGAAGAGTTCAAAAATAATGTCCCTGTCACAAAAAAAAAAAAAAAAAAGGACTGAATTGCATTTTTTTCTATTCATCACTGTGTGTTGTTCCACGTATCATCTTGATAATTTCCTTGTTCAGCTGAAGTATCCCTGGTCTATCTTCACAAGATGGCCTACAGGTGATGATTTTCATTGCCTGTCTCAGGATTTTTGGTTTTCGTTCTGCCTTTTAGAGTAACTTAGAACAGACACAATGGTGCTATTTTTTGACACTTAGATGTACCAATTTAATATCCCCATGTAGCCATTAGAGCAAATTAAGATCTTATCCCTCTAATGCTTGGAGCCTAAAGACTGTATACTGGGTACTAGGTCCCTATTTTAGGATAAATTCTAAACTTGCCTCTCAAAATGAGAGAGCCTGGACATCTGGTATGCCTGTGGATGGATGTGCCCATTTGTCTTAATTTAAAATGAATCCAACTCGCTCTGTATTGAGCGTTTACCCCAGAACATGAACATCAAACGAATATTATTACCAAATGAAGAGGGCATTGGGTGAAAAAGGGGCATATAGGAAGAAAATTAGGGAGGCCAAAGCTCAGTTCAAACTTAATTTGGCAACTTCTGTAAAGGATAATAAAAAATGTTTTTACAAATTTATTAATGATAAAAGGAAGGGTAAGACCAACCTTTCTTCTCTATTGGACGTGGGAGGGAACTGAGTAACTGCAGNGAAGGTGGAAGTGCTTAATGCCTTTTTGCCTCAGTCTCTGTGGGAAGACAGCTTGTCCTCAGGACATCTGTCGTCCTGGGTTGGTAGATGGTGTCAGGGAGCAGAATGGTCCCCCTGTTATCCAGGACGAGGCAGTCAGAGAACTGCTGCGATGTTTGGCTATTCATAAATCTATGGGCCCAGATGGGATCCATCCCAGGGTGATGAGGGAGGTGGCAGAGGAGCTTGCAAAGATGCTCTCCATCATTTACCGA
>VXBB01007325.1:300824-355766 GCA_013399915.1 Illadopsis cleaveri | reverse complement strand
CTGAGGGAGCTGGGGTTGTTTAGCCTGGAGAAAAGGAGACTCAGAGGTGACCTTATCACTCTCTATAACTTCCTGAAAGGTGGCTGTAGTCAGGTAGGGGTTGGTCTCTTTCTCCAGGTAGCAACGGACAGAACAAGAGAACACAGTGTTAAGCTGTACCAAGGGGAATAGAGGTTGGATGTAGGAAAAAGTTTTTTACAGAAAGGGTGATAAAGTATTGGAATGGTCTGCCTGGGGAGGTGGTGGAGTCACCATCCCTGAATGTGTTTAAAGAAAGACTGGATGTGGCACTCGGTGCCATGGTTTAATTGAGGTGTTAGGGCATGGGTTGGACTCGATGATCTTGGAGGTCCCTTCCAACCTAGTGATTCTGTGAAAAGAATGTACCTGTATTTTGGTTAGGAAGCATCCAGACTGAAATCTTTTCAGGACTAGAATCTTGTGTTTCTAATACCAGAAACATTTCTACTTTATATCAGCGTGGCGTAAGACTTAGTCTTTAATTAGCGGTGTCCCTGGTCAGTGTTTTGAAAGGATGTGACTATACATTCCATTTGTATGGTGTCAGGAATGGAGTTATACAGGCGTGACTCCTTTTTTGTGTGTGTGATCACTGGATAGAAAACAAAAAGTTTAAACAGTCCTTCATTAAGGATGTCCGGTGTTTCCACCGTTTCCCATTTATTGGCAGGAAATTTCCCATTTACTCCCATTTGTTGAAGTTTCCTGGATTGGAAGTCAATAAATAATTGAAATAAGGTTAAGTGTGGAAGGGCAATCCAGGGATTATACAGATATGGATTTTCTGTTGATTGGAGGAATCTGGCAAAATTTAAGTGAGAGGTGTCACAACTTAAATAGGAGAAAATAGTCCGATAGATCAGGGATGCAAAGTATTTTTATTAATCATTCAGGAGAGGTGGAGTACATGCACATAATTTGAAAGTGGTAAATTTTCTCTGAATAACTTCAGTAAAACAGATATCTTTTTATGAGATATGTTGTATCTTGCTTCCACCAAAAGATTGACTTGAGTCAAAAAGATTGACTGTTGGCAGCCATTACTGCAGTCAAACAGATTAAAAGAGTTTAAAAATCATATAAACCAATTACTAAGGGATAATCCTGGAGGTTTCCAGATTAGAGGTTTGTTTTTCTTTAAACTGAATTGAAAATGGAAATAAACATGTATCATTCAGAATTAGTAGTGTAAATTGTATAACTAATTCTTCATATGCTCTCTACCAGGTGTCTCCCAGGAACACTTCATACAGGTGGTGATTGAAATAGCAAGATTATAGGTTTTTTTTAAAAATTACCATTATTTACAAGGCTATCTTCTGGAAAGAGTTGCAAACTGTATAAATTCCAGGAAAATGCTTAAATCCCTCCAGAATAAAAATACTAATATTTTGTTGTATCTAACCTTACTTTCAAAAACATTTGTATAGACAGCCATGCAGCAATGTAGTATTTGACTCAGCTTTCCCTTTACTATCTTCATCATTAAAACTGTCAGGGACTTTCAAGAAGAACAAAGGGCTGTGAGAAACACCTTAAAAAAGCTCACAGAGAGAAGTGGCTGTGGATTACACTTAATGAATTACATCTTCAAAAGCAATCTCAGTGTTTTTCAGAGCAAGTTAAATAACTTTAAATAATCTTTGGGAATTGGAAAAGGAATCATTATCTCTACCTTAGATGTAATGGAAGAAAAACAGCAGCAGAATTACTAGCTGTAACTGTAGAGTCCTATTGTTTGAAATGTTTCTAATTATAAAGCATTGGAAACTATAAAACCAGCAAAGATGTGTACTCAGAAATTTTTTCCTGGATCCAGCTGCCTAAAGTTGTGCACTTTGGATAGAATCCGACCTGAAACTCCAAACTGACATAGGTATCCAAAGGAAAAAAAATAAGTTTGTCAATTAAGGTATGTGACAGAAAGTAAAAGGTAATTTTGCATTAAACATTAAATTATTTGTATCAAAAAACTAAAAATAGCCTCTTGAATTTTCCTCTTTTAAATCTTCCCCTTTCCCTCTGTGTTTGGAGAGCAGCTCAGAAATATGCACACAGTTGTTAGACACACAGTCTTTTGGAATAAACCTTCTGGAAATATCTAAAAAAGCCCTCAAGTCACAGCTGCACAGGGTGAAGCATGAATGTTCAGAGGTTCAGCAATCTGTGCAAGTCCTGACTATGCACCTTCTGCTGGCATGATTTTGCATCCCTGCATGGCTGCCACAGAAAAGCTTGTAAGGATCCTGTGTCTAACTCTGGTGCAAATGAGCTGTTGCTTTCATGCAGCAAAATGTGTGACAGTCACTACTGATCTGTGGAGCAAGCATTTTGTTCATCACCAGTTTTTGAGTCCTCATCACTGGGACCTTTGGGGGTTTGTGGCAGTGTGTATTGCCTTTCAGTTTGCAAATTGTTCATTTGCGTGGAGTCACTCCACTGACACACTGTTATGTCAGCAGAACTACTGTTGTATTTATGTAGGTTCCTTGCAAGCCCTGCTTTCAAGCTGACCAAAGTGAACTAAAAAGCTCTGTGAGATTGTATTCTGTTGGCAAAGCCACTGACTCTGGCTTTCAAATGGACTCTACTACCTGACAAAACATGGGGAAAACATTTTGCATGGAAAACCTTGGTAGGAGCTATGGTATGTAATTACAGTCCCTACAGTGGAGTAGAGACATCAGAAAGAAATCACTGGAACATTGTTTTTTGCTTAATCTACCTGTTTGGGATTTGACAACATCTGTCTTTCATCCACCTCCACAGAGACACAGCAAATGTGTGTTTCTCCTGCTCCTAGTTGCATCACTCACTTACTGGCACTGAAGTGTGCCTGTTCTATTGATGTTTGTATCTGTTTTCTAGAATATGTTTGAACAAGGATGTAGATCTCCCCCCACAGACCCCCAGAGATCTTTTGGCTAGCTCAGGTATTAGGGAGACCTTGGGGGGAAATTTACATAGGTAACAAGGTAAAGGATATCAGAACAGGCTCTTACCATAGAGGTGCTTTGCAGAGATGGTTTATTTGTGTCCTCCTTGGGGGTGACAGGCGCAAGAGGCAGGAGGCGAGAGGCAAGAGGAGGGACAGGAAATGCAGAGCGGGTTTTATCCCCTCTCTGGGATAGATAAGTTTGGCCCTTAGCCAACCCAGGTTTAGGGGGGAAGGGCCAAACCATGTGGCTATCTGTTACAGGGGTTCTGGAGAGGGAAAACCCATTCCCCCTAGAGGAATGCAACACAGGGGAACATTTCTCCTATATCAGAAAAATACAAAATTTGGAGGCACTAGGGGATTCCCAACTCCCTGTGCTGTTTAGGGTAGCATATGTGTTTTGTATTTCTAGTGAAGGTTTTAGACAGCTTATAGCAGTAGGGCACTTCAGAGATGACATCCTGGAGCTTGCCTGGAAGCCTTCTGTGGTGAATCTGGGCTGGCTGTAGGTTCATAATATATGGAATTATCTTTAAAAGTCAAACTTCTTCTAACAGAAGTTAAGATGCTTTATATGTGTCATATTTACATCTCTTGTCTATACAGCTGTGTGAAACTTCAAAACAGTTATTGTGAGGGAATCCAGAGTCTCATTTATTACTTTGGAGATGAAAGAAAAATAGGTTTATTTTTAGCCTCTTTCAGTGCAGTTCAGTTGTGTTCAAAGCTGTCCTGGCCAAGTACGTCACAAAGTGCTGCATTACATGGGATTTCTGTGGTGTGATCCTTATTGGTGTCGCACCAGTTTATCAGTACTCTAGACAGTTCAATTCACTGGTTGTACTTCTTTTAGGTGCAGTGGATACTGTAATTCAGAACATGGCCAATGCATCTGTTCTGGACCAAAAGATCAGGCCTTCACCTTGGGTTTTTTACAGAGATCTGTGTCTGTGTCTTGGACCTCATGTTTTAAGGAGTTAACCAAAACACAAAGACACTACTTTTGGGGTTCTAACATTGAGCTGTATTTGGCTCCTGTTCAATAAATACTTCATCTCTCTAGCCTGTCTCACTCGTAATCTCTTTCAAACAAGACCTAGAAGGAAGAGAGATGTGTTGCAGTGGTCTGTTCTTTGCTTCTCATGCTATGTTTAAAGCATCAATACCAACTTTGAAGATGCTGTTAAGTCATGAGTTGCTGCTCCAGTCAAACAACACACACAGAAAAAAAGGTTATGTGATATTTCCTTCCTATTTTTTTAACCTTTTTCAGAAATTGGCTTCCCTTAGGGACAGTTGTTTTGAAGTTACTAGCATTAACAGCATCTGGAGGAGCACTGAGACATCAACATAGTTTTAGGAATTTGTCGTTTCCTGTTTGGGACTTTACTGCCCATTTTAATTTTTCTATCATGTTTCATTTAAAAGACTTTATGTGAAATTTTGCCAGTCCTCAAAATACTACTATTGATAATGTTTAACAGAAAAGCAAATCCAGGAGTTCTGAGTAGTAGTTTGATGCCTTTACTGGATATTCGTATGAGAAAGAATTCACAATTCTTCATGAGAATAACTAGTTGAAAAGTAATACATTGAAAAGCAGAAAGAGAAATGTTTATATCTCAGTGGCAATTATATAATGAAATGTATATGTGTGCTTGTGCAGTTAAAACTGCACACATTCATCAGAACCGTGGTTTTGAATCTTTTCTTATGTAGGATTTCAATTTGTGTGATTCATTAATGACTGAATTGTCGTGGAAGAGAGTAATCATAAACTTACTCTGATGCTTGAATATATGCAACAGTGTGCATTTAATACATGCTGCAGCTGGTTGTGGGTGACAATAAATTTCCCCAACCGTGTATAGGTTTGCAGTATCTTTTGTCAGCCACAGCCAAGACAGGACTTAACTCATCGGTTTACAAGAGTCTTTCATACTTAGGGAAAAATAAGATAAAATAGTTATTCATGTCATTGGTGGTTTTCAAGTGTAAAATGAGCAGGCTTCAGTTTTCCTAATTAATTGAGTCCCAAGGGGAATACTATGGGTGCATTTTCATCAGGAAAAAGATTTTGCTTTTTTAGGGGAAGAACACTTAATTTGTATGAAAATTAAAACATGTTGCCTGTATTTTGAGGTCTAGGAAGAGTCAATGTTTGAATCTCTTGATTGTTTAATTAAACTTTCTCAGCAATCTGTTGTCCTTATGAAGAGAGTTAAGTCAAATGGCAATCAAAATCCACTGTCTTGAAAATTACTACTGTCTAAAGTAATCACCAAACACTGACCCTCAATTACCTCAGTAATGTGGATCAGTGAAGTAACAAGACAAGAATGAATAAAAGAAAATGTCCCTCTTTCCCTCTTAGCCAGCCTCAGCTGATGCAGATCATACAGTAAAGCTACAATTATGGAAGGCCTACAGGACAAAGTTGGCTTTTCCAGCAGATGCTGGGTGGGCTGAAGCTCCCCATCAGGACCAGAGCCTGTGAGCTCAATGCCTCCTGCAAAAAGAGTTTGTCAAGAGACTCTCCTTGATCAGGGGCCTGTAGTAGATCCCAGTCAAAAGGTTCCCTTTGCTGCCTCAGTCTCTGATTCTTGCCCACAGGCTTTCAAGCTGCTCGTGGTCGTTCTTCCAAGTCAACTCTCCACACTCAATCCAGCTCTTGATAGAGAGGGCAACCCGTCCATTTCTCCTTCCTCCCCTGTCTATTTTTAACACTCTTTAGCCTTCAATAATCATGTTCCAGTCATGGGATTTGTCCCACTGAGCTTCGTAATGGCAACAAGGTTGTAGCTTTCTAGCAGCACAGTGACTTCCAGCTCCTCCAGTTTTTGCCCATGCTGTGTGCACTGGTGTAAAGGCACCTCAGCTGAGTTGTCAGCCGTGTCACCTTCCTAGAGGAACACCTGTTAATTCCTTTGAGACATTTCTTTCCCTGGTGTTTCGCTGTTGGCTTCTATTACCTCAGGAGTCCCTGGCTCATCTCCCTAAGACTGCAAGTGTGCTTCAGTGGGGCTAGCACATTTCAGAATCAGCAGCAGAGGGTCTTCACTAGCACTCCATGGGTCTAATCTTTGTATATCACACCACAGCTTGCCAGGGACAATAGTGGCAGCCTGCGGCAGTGAAGCCAACTGATGGTTTGAGTGGAGAACATCAGGTTAAGAAGAGTGGAGAAAAGCATGAACAAGATTATGAAAGAGGGGACATTTAACCTGGATATTAAGAAGAAATTCTCTGCTGTGAGGGTGGTAAGATACTGGAACAGATTGCCCTGAGAAGTTGTGGATGTACCAGGCCTGGCAGTGTTCGAGGTCAGGCTGGATAAGGCCTTGAGCAACTTGGTCTAATGGGAGATGTCTCTGCCCATGGCAGAGAGGGTTGGGAGTAGGTGATCTTTAAGGTCCCTTCCAGCCTTTACGTTCCATGATTGTATGATTCTGTGAAGGGATAAGGGCAGAGTAAGGGCTTGGGATGTGGCCTACAGAGCAAAGAGTTGAAATAGTATGTATCAATTCTCTAGACTGATAGAAGAAATACTGGCATGTAAACAGGAAGAGAGAGATACATGAGAACCATCAATTAACAAAGGAAACAATCTGAAGATAAGATAAAAGGGTGCTAATGTTCTCTGTATAAAAGTGAGCTTTTCAACTGGCATTGATGATTAGCAGTGGAAGTCAGGTTGGTCTAAATGGGCAAGGGTAATCAAAGGTGAAAGTAGTTTTGTTTGTAACACCTCACAATTTGAGGATACCTGCAATAATTATTTGCCTGTACTTATTGCCAAATGTCAGTTTATTGGGAGAAAGAGCTGTTACTTGGGACAAAAACTGCAAATTAGCAAAACAGAAAGTAAAGTGCAGTTATCATAGTTTAATGGTGTAGTGAATCACGCAACTCATGAAGGAATTAAACTCACAAATTTTAGATATCCTCTATTAAATAAAATCTAACACACTGATAAGTGAGTTCTAAAAAATTAATTTGTAAATTTTTTATGCTGTTTCCTGGGAAACAGGGCTTACAGGAATGTGCTGTCTGCTTTGATTATCAGTCATTTCCTCTGCAAGTAACTTTTGATAGCCAGCTTGAAATCATTTGAAAAGAAGTGAAAGGTCAATAATACCTTCAAGTAGGCTTTAAAATCTGTGGCTAGGTGAAGGAGAGACCAAGTTAGTATGCCTGAGATAAGCCGAACATTGACATTATATATTCATTTTGGCAACAGCCAGGTCGGCAATCCACACAACCTTCCCAGCTGCTGACACAGCATTGCCCTCTCTTGCTCTGCATCCTGAATAACATGGGAAGACAGTAGAACCTGGGGTGTGGAAGGAGGGCTAGGGAGAGGTGATGCAGGACCTGAACAGTGAAACAGGCTCCATTATTTCCTGTTTCTAATGGTATATTTTACAGTTTAATGTTCTGACTGCTTTTACCTGAGGATTCCTGAAATGAATTGATTTTATTTCATCTACAACATTAAACAAGCCCAAGGGATTAAAAGCTTTCTGTTCCTTTTTAACTTTGGATAGATTGGAGCTGAACATATGCTTTTGTCTTTTATGAAACTACATACTATTAGATTTAATTTTTTTTAGTTTTAATGTTTCCAGAGCATTGCTGTATAACAAAATTTTACTTCTGTTTTCTATTTTCAGATTTATTGCTTAAATGCTATAAATTTGTTCTGCATGCATTTAATACATACAGTCTATCAGCATTATTTTAGCCTTCTTTGTTGTCTCTTATTTTCTCAAAATATTCTTATAGGAAGGTAAGAGATCCATTCTTACAATGTAAAACCAATGCTCTTTAATAAATCAGTGGATTTTAAAAATCAGTATGAATATTTATTAAATATAATCATAATATATTTTCTATAATATGTTGCTGTGAAATATTTTTATTATAAGGTTATTTTTATTAAGAATATTTATTAAATAGAAATAAGTTCACCAGTGGGATTTTTTGGTGCCATTAGTACCCATATCTTAAGTACCCTAAGTGGCATCGTTACAGAATACAAAATATCTATTTACTTCTCTTAGTAGAGGCTGAGGCTTCAAATTTCAAGGTCGCCTGTTATTTAGTCCTCAAAAATTCCAAATAGAAAATGGCAACTTTTGCCAAACCACAAAAGATAATGGAAATTTTGTGAAAAATCTTATTTTAGTTAAATCTCAGCTGCTAACATTAATAATAATTGCACAAAAAAAAATTGTTGCTTCATTATCTGTCAAAAAATTATGTAAGCAAATGCAAGAGAGCCTAAAGAAGAACAACAATATTCATGTTTTTCTGTGATCTTTGGGAGAGGTTACCTTGAAAAACTGCTCTCAATTGCCTAGTTTACTTGCTCGCCAAAGGCAAATTAGCAAGTATACTCTGTGTTATGCTCTGAAAATATAGAACTGTAAAATTTGTATCCCTTCTTTATTTATTGAAAGAAATAAGAATGAATGGCAACTTCACTGAAAAATGTGCTAATTTTTATGCATTTTTTAAACCATGAGTTGAAGCAGTTGTACTCTTGTGGACATGGGTGTTGTCAAGGCAGAACTATCTAGGTGTTGCAAACTTGTTTCTAGTAGATACTGTAGAAGACTTTCAAAATCATAATTTCTACTTTATTTTTAGAAAGAGGAGTCATTGTTTTGTTTGGAGGGGTATATATTTCCGGTATATGAAAGTCTCATTTTAATTCATATATCCTCAAAGCACAGGCAGGTGCATGCATTACGTTATCCCTTTATATAATTTCCATTGTTCAGAAACTTATTTTTATCACATCTTCATTCACATTTCATATTTATAGACTCTTTGGTGTGTATGTTGATGAATGATTTTAATTACGCAGGTTTTTGAAGCTCTATGTACAATTTATGAATTCTTTTTAATCGGAGGAGTTTACTTTGTATCTCTGTCTGCGTGCAGATTTGATTCTGAACTTGAGACTTGTGTGTCTTTGTAGATTTCTTTTGATATTTGTTTTGGGATTACATGCAGAAGTGAGGTGGTTGAGGGCAAAGTTTTATTAAAGTTAGGTTGTTCTGACTGTCCATAGGAGTCTTGAGTTGGGCACATGATAACTAAGCTGATCCAACTCTTCAGCTAGAAGAGGCTGCTAAATAGACATTGCATCAACTGCTGGTGAGGCAGTCAAGCAAGAACTGTAAATGTGAAGCTGCCTAATTAATGGGGTTTACAGCAAAAGATTTCAGTCCACTCTGCTGTCCACTTACCTAGCCCAAAATTTGGTCAGTAACAATTTTACAAGAGACAGTGTTGAAAACCGTGGTAAAGTCGAGGTAAATGTTTCCCCTGAAGAAGATCATGCTGACTGCTACTGGAACACCTTCCTGCCTTTTGTGTGTTTGGAAAAGTTTCCCAGCAGAATTCATCCAATGCAGACTTGTAAACTGCGGGCAAGTATTTTTATTTATATGTATGGGTGTGTATACATATATACATATATATATATATATATCTGCATCTGTATACACATGTGAGTTGGCTGGAGGTATAATCTAGATTGCTATTAGGATGCAGTGGTGTGTTTTGAGTGGTTAAAACATGGTAGTTATTCTTAGGCATACAAATTTGTGTGAGAATATCCTTTTGTCAGTCAAAAATACACAATTACAAAGAGTTACTGAATATTAATGTTGTAGGAGTTATACAGTTATATAAAAATACAAGTTATAGTAATTGTATTTAATGTGTCTTACTTCTTTTTCCTTTGAAATAACTCCAGTATATTTACATACAGAAAAATTTGATGTACTTTGTAGAGCAGTATGCTTCATTACATAATAGCTATTTATTTCAATTTCAGGGAACAAAGAAAACAGGGGGGGGGTTTTAGTAGAAGAAACTGTGGCAAAAAATTACTAACATAATTCTCATGTAAGTCTACATCACTACTCTTGTGGTCCAGGAGAAATGCATTGTTAAAGAACAATATGAAAGTGAATTGTTTGAATTTGAAAATACATACAGATACATAGTGTGTCTTCTAGCAGTTAGCATTTAATCAAGTTTTTTCCTGATAACTATATTGACAGAACACCCTAGTACAGCTCCCAGCTTACATGTTTGAGTTTCAAAGAATTTGTTTGTTTATTTGTCTATCTGTGAAAAGCAGAACTTTTGTTCAGAACAGTATGTGCAGGGTAGTCACCAATTTGCTGTGTGAAGAGATGGGTATGATGACATCTAATGCTGAAAAGTAGCGTCCTGGGGAGTTCATATTTTTGGAGGAGTTTGTTCACATAACAGTTTCCTGTAGTATTAATCTTGTGCAGATGGATGTCGATTTCTCATTGATCTCATATATCTGTAATCAATAGAATTTTAAACTCTAAAATTTTGAATTGGATATTTTCTTTAACATTTTAATATGTAAATCCCATTTCTACTTAAAGTAATCGTTTGGGATAAAAAGAGATTGAGATGCATTTTGAAAGATTAAATTTACTGTTATTTCTCTTTAGTTTCAGGCACTGCATTCTGTATCAGAAACGCTGGGTTTGCTAGGAAGGAACAACATACTAAGAAATTCTTTAATATCACTTCTCCTATCAGAAGTCCGTCAGTTTGCTGAGCAGTTGTTGCAGGCTCATCAGGTACTGTCATCTTTTCTTCTCGAGAAAGGCTCAAGAGTGGTGTTGGGGGGTGTTTTGGCTGTATTTATTAGTTTCTTAATATGTAAAAAAATTCTATGGATCCAGAAAATGCTAGGAGCTACCTTAAACAATAAATTCAAAAAGAGAGGCATAAAATAAGAGAAAATTCCATATGGAAAGGTAATGGATAATAAATAGACTGTATAGGTTTTTAGATCACACTATGTAATTTGCAAAATACTTGAAATAATGAGTCAGAAGACTTAGTGCAATGTATAAATTGTTTACTATGCGGGAAAAAACTTTGGTATTCAGGTGAACACACAACAGAACTTTGGTATGCTCTCTCTGGCTCATGTGAAACTGGAAAGTCAGCTGCTTTATTTCAGAATTAGATTTCGCGTTTCACATTATTATTATTTCATATTATTAATTTTCATTATGCAAAAGTTATCCAGCACATAATATTGTATTTAGTTTGTTACGATGAGTAGGAGGTAAAGAGCAGAATAGAATTTTTGGTAAATTTTTTGCTTAAATTAATTTTTTTCCAGTAAACTACAGAGGAAAGAGAGAGAGAGAGAATGGATGTTCCTTTAACATTTGAAAAAGACATATATGAAATAAAAAGAGGTTTCATAGGTTTTTCATGTATTTGCATGTGTTGGTATGTATTTTATGCAAAATGTTCAGCTTCACTTGGAATTGCAACTTGATTTTACACTATCCTAAAAGCTTTTTATTTGGTGGAAAATAAATTTATTGATACATGTCAAAAACATTCACCATAGATTTATTTTGCAGTGGTCTAATTTAAAAAAAGGCATAAGTGGTGCTCAAGCAGTCTTAATTGTTTTTCTCTCTAGGATATAATATATCCTAGAGAGAAAAACAGTTTGGACTGTTAGAGAGGGAGTATGTCATTGCCAACCCAAATTTCTAGTATGTTTGAATCATATTCTGAAAATGCCAGTTTTGAAGGAATGAGACAATGAGCTATGTCTTATTTTAGGTCACTGTTAGCATACTAGATTTATTGATGACAACCAAAAGTCAACATACTTTTAACAATTGAAGGGATAGGGAAGTGTGTAATTAAAAACAATAATTGTTTTTTTAAGTTTAAAGCAGTTCATAATTTTTAACATTATTAAATCTCACCTGTTTAACAGAATTAGTCGTCTTTCTTTTCAGAGTTTTGCCAGTGGCAATGCAGTACCTTTCAGTGCTCCACAGAGATGTCAAGGTCATTCTAAGCATTGTGCTTTGCTGAGTTAGTTACTATGAACTGCTTAACCTTGCCATACTGTAATTATTTTTATTGCTTTCATATTTGGTGAAGCCTCAGGAGCTGGGCATCTGTCAATCTGTAGCTGACACTCTGTAGGACTTTGAAAAGCTGAAGTACATGTAGGGAAAGTAACTGAAGTTCTGGTTTGCTTAGCTTGTGGTGAAGACAGTGTTTTTCAAGTTCATGCATTCTTACATTTAGTCCAAATAGATGTATTGTGTTCATTTACAAACCCTCATATATTCTGTATATGATCATATTCTGGAAATGTATCACAATAGGACTCTAATTCTGATGGCCTGATTTATGGGCCTGCTTTCCCAGTGTTTCTGAATTTGTGCAGCATGACTTCTGGAAGTTACGATCTTGAAAAGGGTTAAAATATTTTTTTCTTGTTTTATAATCAAATCTAATGATACAATATCAGTTTGAAATAAACAAAATGCCAGCTTAAAAAAAAACTTCTTCATAAATACTTAAATTTGAGTTTGGAGAAAGGTAATACTTCGTATAATCAAACTTCATTAGCTGACGAGTATCCTAATTGTGTTTCGTTACTTAGCAAAACCACTGTTAATTGCAAAGAGTATCTTCCATTTAAAACAATCAAATTAGAGATTCTGAATTTTAGTTATGATAAGAGGTGTGGAAATACATGAGGTTTGTTTTGCTTCATTGTTAGTTTTATTGTTTTTGGCAGATAGAAGAAATAAAGAATTATCTAAGGCATGTATCCAGGTTAGTTTGTAATTAACTTTTGAACATTTGATGGAATACTGAAGTTGAAAAAAATAGCTTATTCATCCAAGAAAATTTCTATTGTATTTTTTCATAGTAATATTTTTTAATTGATGATTTTTTCAACACTGACTTGAAATAAAGACAACATTCCTTTCAATTTTTCTAAATTAATCATCTAGATAGCTCAACATTTTTGTTTCAAATTCCTCATTAAGACTTGAGCTAAGTTCCAAATAGTTTGTCAAATGCATGAATTCAAGAATATGTAACTTTATATTCCATCATGTCTTCAGTAGGAAGTGTGCTCAGTTCAGCCCCTTGCAGGTTTGTGTATACATCTTTGATAAATGTTGAGAATATTTTACTTTAGAATTCTGACTGATTTTAGAGAGTTTGTAACTCGTGGAACAAGCTTGTCAGTCTATGACCCACAGTTCTAAAGCACTATCTGTGCCCCATGCTTTAAAAAGTAAAAGGTTAGGTTTTTTATTGGAGGGTGTTTGTAGTAAACTACAACAGAAAAGCACAGAGATTACTCTAAATATTTTTATGTTGTTTCTAATTGGTTAAATCGTTTAATCTTACAATATGGCAAATTAATGTCAAATACGTGAATCATATAATTTTGTATACAGTATTTCCACATATTAATATGGAAGGTAAACGTAATTAAGGAGTGTGTAAAAGAGTATAGTTATCCTGATTTTCCACACAGTTAAGATGAGTTTTATGTTACTAAACTCTCAAATAAGATAGTAGTTTGCTTTAATTCGTTTAAGTACTTCATCATGGGCTCGAAGTAAATCTCATACTTAAGTGCTTTGCTGACACCAGTGCACTAAATTGTAGGCAAAAGCATATTAATATAAACTCAAGTGAATCTCTTTTTTTTAACAGATGTTTTATATGGACTTTTGAGTTTCATCTATAATAGGAACCTTTCATGTTTCATAAATACAATTTATAAGAATACTGTAATTGAACCTTAACTTACTATGAAATAGAAATTTTCTGAACCCCAAGTGGATTCCTACTACAGAACAGTTAGAATTGTAAGATACTAAGATTTCAGAATGAAAGATTTCAGATACTGTGGAAGATGGATTATTTTTCAAATGTTGAGCTCCTCTCATGATAGCGGATCTTTATGATAACTTTCAAAGACTGAGAGCCAGAAATGGAAAGCATATAGTGGTTTACTGTGTTTTACTGCTGATTTCTAACCCCTCAGTGTTAATTCCAAGAATTCTGAAAAAGAAAATCAGAAACCAGAAAATAGATTTTGAAATAGGAAAGAAAGACATACTATGAGGTTTTGGAAAGTTCTGTTATTCAGTAATTGCTAATGCATAGCTTGGGTAGCACTACCCAAGTTTTATATCACATTACTTTCTATATACCATTTTTACTTTTTTACAACTTTAAAGTAGTTTTATAACAAAAGCTGTACACTGAATAGCTGTTTGGGATTTTGTAATCAAAACACCAAGTTATATGTATTCTCAATATGTAAGCATTAAGTCCAAATTCAGATGTGGGTGCTGACTTCTCCCCTGAAGTGAATGACACAGGTTACAAAGAGTGTGATTAATCCACTTTATTTTAGGTGTATGTAGTAGACTTTGCTGTTTGCTTCTTGTAAAAGTCAACCAAGCAGTTAAGGTTAACTAAAAATTTGCCAACATGAAGATAGATAGTCATGCAAGGCTTGGTTGAATGTTACATAAATTCTTGAGAATCAGGCTGATTACAACAAAACAGCTTTGACTCAAAAGAGCCAGAGGAGTTAGACATAAAGTGGGATTTGTCTCTCTTGAATTCAGATTTCTATGATGTTTCCATCTGACTTTCTTACTTTAACTTTCCATTGTAGTCAAGGGAGGGGAAAAGCAATTTCTTGTCCAACCTATGTTCTCGTACATAATTATGATAATTTGCCCTAGAGTTGTTTGCTTCTTTCTTCTGGCTGTGAGAAAGGACATTTAAGTTGATAACCTGGAAAGCAGATATTTATGTTGTAAAGTTAAGGGTTGAAAATCCCATAATATCTCTATAAAAATGTCTTTTTGGATGATCTGGGCAAGAAATGTTGAGGGAAGACCTGATCCTGCAGAACATTGTAACAGATAGTCATACAAGGCATACTTCAGTCGGTCCACTGACAAACTTACATAACATTAGATGTTTGGAACAAGTTATATTTTAGTTACTGTAATTAATAAGTTAACTAAGTTACCAGGTATTCAAATTCTGTTGGTGTCCACAAGAGGCTGGTGACTAATGATGATGGATTGTACAGGATATATTGATTGGAGCTGCTTGTAAGTTGCATTCAGCTATGGTGCGTCTGATGCATGTGCCTCTAAACAGGAAGACCTGTAAAACCAGCAGTCTATGCAGGCAGTGTATTGAGGCAGGAAAAGAACAAAGGGAGCACAGAAGCACTATGATTTTCAGTATTTCCCAAGATTTTCATTGCTATCCAGCACTATGTAGCTAACTGCCATGTCACTGGAATGTCAAACTGCACAGGAACAGCTCTATATGGAAGCAAATCAAGGGCTGAAATATTCTTGTGGCTGGAGAGCCTTTTTGTTTTTGTAGCTGGCCTGCAAATTAGAGACTCTGAATGTCAAGTTGGACTAGCTCAGTTGGTAATCAGTTCATCAGGGAAAATGGAGTTTCCGTGTAGCTGGGTTCAGCTAGATGATCAAGTGGTTTAAAGTGCTGAGAACTGAGCTAATGTCAGAGCTTGTCTTCATAAGCCTTTCTTCATGTATCCATTCTGTATCCAATGGTTGCTCTGGGCAGGTGTAGTATGCACCACATGCTTTATTCCAAAGGCAAGTGTGTCTGATGTGATGTAGAGGGTTCTTCAGACAGGCTCCTCTTTCCAAGAAGCTTACTTCATTTATGCAGTATATCTAATCTCTTCAAACATAACTTTATATATGTTGCAATAAAGGTTTCTTATGGGTTAGAAAAAAAAGCTATATTATTTTTTCCCAACTATGGTAGAAAATGGCTAAAAGAGTTAATAAGAAAAAAAACAACTGAGTCTATTATGCAGCTGGAGAAGCTAAGTACCTTTTGCAGTCTACTGTTGTTTGAGGTACTAAAATGGCTATCAAGTATATTTGGCTTTTGTAATTTCTACTGTTGACTTTTGCTGGTGCATCAGATTAACAATACTTCACCTAGGTAAGAAAAAAGAGATTGGTGTTATGTAGACCGTATGAAAATCATTTAACTTGCATCTGGACATCTGTTCATCCTTTTTAAGATGTAATTTCTTTCCTTGTTATGCTTGTAAGCAGAGATTGTAGCATATTTCAAATTGTGAATTGTTAAAGATGCTGCAAAATAGTGCCCTGAATAAATATAATGTAATTTTTATTCCGTGCAACTGCTGATGCTATTGATAACAAAGGAAATAATGGATGGATAGAATAATTAGTGGATCTGCATTTTTTTCTTATATACCTAATGTGAAGATACAGATTTGGGAATAAGTAAATCTCTTCCCTGAGAGGCAGGAATGAAAGAATCAGTCAAGACTTGGTATATGACAAAAGACTGCCATACACTTTTGAAGTGTATACCTGCTTTTGCTGCATATGTCATCCCCTATTACAAATTAGATTTTAATATGCTTACATGTTAGACAGAACTGGAAAATGACAAATGGTTCATGCAGTTTTCTCTTCCCTCTCATATTATCTTGAAATGATAGCATTAAGGAGAAAGGAGTTTAGAAGTGTTCCTACCGAACTAAAAGGTAGCAAGGCTTTGACTTCACTTAGGTGCTTGACAAAATTGAGGATGACATGTAATCAGAAAGCCTCAGGTGTGTGTGGGAGCAGAAGCAGCAAATATCGATTACATGAGGAGAACTCTGTTGACTAGGGTATTATTACTCTTAATATTGGTGAATCATGTCATTCATGGAAGCATAATACTGGAAAAGGAAAAATGCTTAATTAAAGATACCAAAATATAATATATCTCATAAAGTTACTAAGTAATATTTCTGGAAATCTTCTCATTTCAAACTGTGCACAAAATTCAAGCTTAAAAAAAACCCTAAAAAAATCCCAAAAGCCAAAAGCCAACAAAACCAAAAATAACGTGATTATAAATTAAATGAAATTACCTACTTGAATTTCTGATGTAGTTAAGCTTTCATTACACCTTGTTTTTTTAAATGTGGGTTGATGCTGCTTTTGCTTCCTTATTCTCAGTGTTAATACTGTCCTTTTCCTATTACTTTCTTTACAGCTCATTTAGTTCTTTTGCATGCCTGAAAGCAGAACATGAATGAGGACAAATCGACATATTTTTGTGGCATGTGTGGTAGACCTGCTAGTCTGCAAGACCATTTGATTTTTAGTTAAACCTATTTCTTCAAAGAGATAGTTTTAATGTTCCTGTTAAGCTCCCTTCCTCATTGAGCATTCCTGCTTACAGACAATGATCTGCGAAATGGAATGATGTTACAGAAAATTGAGCACTGCTTCCTTAATGCTTTTTGGGTATTGCAGTTGTCTATGTGAATAGCATATATACCATATATGCTCTTAAAAGTTCAGTTTCCAGGAAAGGTAACAGATTTTGTTACAGATTTACCTCTGGCTTTTGATTTTGGAGAATTGTTTAAAGTCTTCATTATACGTGCTTTTAACGCAGTTTCACTAAATGCTTTTTTGGGATACATTATAAATGCACAGTTCCTGTGTCTGTGGCTTTGCAGTCTATTTGCTGCTTTAGTATTCCACATCTTTATAAAATGGAAAAGTAAAGAGTTGTAGTCCTAGAATTTCTAACTGGGAATCACTGATAAAATGATTTTTTTGTTTAAAGAGTAACTACAGCTTATAATTAAAACTCTCTTTAAGACCTTAAGTTAATATAGTAAAATGTAAATGGAAACCATGGAATTGTAAAGGATGCTAGTGTGAAATCATAACTTCATCTTTCTTTCAGAACATTCTTTTCATTTTGCAGGACACATCAATATCTTGGATTTCTTAGCTTTGCACACACTTGTCTCTCTAAACTTGTGTGACAGATCTGTACATAATGACTTAGAACATCAGCTTGCCCTACTGGAACCTCCTTTGTTGGTTTAATTTGGTTTTGCTAAAAACACATTTAAAGCTGTGCTTATCTACCTATAGAACTTACGCATAACCATCACTATTTTAAAGACCAGGAAGATTAACTGATCTTTGTTTAGTGCTTTCTAAAATCTTCCAAGTGCTGCCGCCACAGTCCGAAGGAGCTGCTGTCCCAAGTTTGGCTCTGAAACAAGTAGAATTTGTCTCTCATGGATTTAACTGATGCAGAAGTTATTAACAGAGTAGGTTTATGTCTGGGATGAAAGGTATTAGCTGAATAGAGTTTGCTTTGTAGCTAAGATTGCAGTTATGGTTTGCATGGCTGAGACATGGAAGAGGAAATCTGGTTCCGTAGCATATTTTAAACTTAGTATATATTTTGGGTGACAGTACTCTCCCAGGCTGGTTAAGGCTTGATCTGGCAGGCCAGCAAACCACTATTACTTCTGTGCTCAGAGGGGAAAGTGGATTTCACTACTGGTGTCAGCAGCAACTCCTATTCATTGCTACATTGACGGCATTTCTGGTGTAGATTTAATTTAGGGAGATAGGTTGGGAGGAGCTAAAGCTGAACATCTTTATAGAAAGTATCAGAGATAGGTTTAAGGTTGTTGTGCTGAGGACTTAGGGATTGGGAGGTTCAGTTTTAGGTAGGCACTGGTGATGTAACCTCAGTCCACAACTGATTCAGTGCAGCTAATGTATTGGTGGGCCTGAGTAAGTATCAGAGTAAGGTTGAGTTTGTTGGGGCTCACAGGGACTTTGGAGATAAGGGAATGGGATACTGGACGAGGTTTGTGGTGAGGGAGAATGAGGGCAGCAACTAAGTGTGTTTAGATCTGTGTGTTAATTATGTGAGTTGCTGGATTGGTGTCAGGCTTGGATATCCAGGATTTGTGGAGCAGTGGACGTTTTGCTGAAGTTGGAGGTGTTCCTGAAAGAGAAGCTGAAGTGTTCTCAGGCAGGATATGTGATTTATATGGCTTGATTAGAGTAAGGATTAAGACAGTGCTGGTCACAGTCTTGAATTTGTATGAAATGCAGGTAACCAGGTACCTCTGCTGAGTTAAACCACAATTGCCAATGCACACTTGCACACATATACCATTACATAAGAATTTATGGCAGCACAATTTATATTGCATATCTTGTAGAATTATTTCTTTTCTGCTGAAGTATACATTTGAAATGCATGTAGCACCAACATTACAGAATTAAAAGTAGTTTTAGAAAATAACTTTCTTGAATCCACTCCAGTTTAGCATCCTGTTATATAAAAATGGATTATTTTCACTTGATTCTAATAGCAGTTCACGTAGGGAGAAGTCAAATGCATAGAGTAAAAAAAATGAGAAAAATAGAAGAAAAATATATGTTTATTTCTCCTTTGTGGTAGACAATTGCATCCCAGGTTGCATGATTATAGTGCAGACTTTGAAGAAGTAGCTTGTATGTTTTGAATTTCTTGGCATCTGTCATTCCTGAAATTGAGTTGGCAAAGCCCAATTAAATCTCTGTGTGTATTGTCTTGAAACAAGATCGTTTGGGCTCTATTTCATCTTTATAATTAATTCTTTCATTAAAAGTTAGTACTAGTGTCTCTTGAGTTTTCAGATTATTAAACTTCTAGCTGAACTTGCAGTTTTCAAGAACTCTTTGTGGAGGCTTATAATTTAATCAAAACTCTTTCACTAAACCTAGCTACAACATTTAATACAGAACACTATGGTGAATTGTGTATGATAAATACGAGAGAGTGGAGTAACACAGTTAAAAGTTTAAGTAGTATTTCTGTGTATTGGAATAAATGATAAAAAACCTTAGTTTAGAGTAACTGCATAAGTTAACCATTTTGAGTTCTTCCTACACAATTTGATTATTTTAACTATGATTCAGTCCTGTTGATTAACTTAAGCAGTGTGAATTCATTGAATGATCATCAAAGTACAGGATGGAAAAGGTGGAAACAACGTCTGGAAATTATCTAGTGTAACAACCTGCTCCAAGCATTTTTTTGCACTTCCATTTTTGGCAACTCAGAATTTCTTTTGGCCAGTTTCTCCAGCCTTTGGAGATCATTCTGAATGGTAGCACAATCCTCTGGTGTTTCCATCAGTTCTGCTGTTGTATCATCTCTAAACCTGCCGGGTTTGATAAATTTTCTAGAAGTGAGATAGATGACAGTTGCAAATTATTTGAGTTCCTAAAAGAAAAGATGTTAAGTCATATAGAAACAAATCATTTCTCTACCTATGAAGGAGTAATACTGTTCAGGAAAGTTTATAGGAGCTTCAGTAACACTCTAGGAGTTACAAACTGGTGAAGATAATAATTATCAGTTTATGGAAACATAAGGGGAATATTGGGACATGCTCTGAAACTCCTCATTTTTCTCAAACATTCTGTAGAAAACTTTTTGTATACCTAAGACACCTGGAGGATAGCACATAACCCACTAAATTAGCCCTTAGCCTTCCAGGGCTGAAAGATATTTCAGAGGGACCTTGAGTAACAGCTAGAACTAATTATACTTAAGTGTGTTCCATATCTTTTCTCTTGTTATTTTTAAATTATTTTATTGAAGGGAGCAGTTTCAAGGAAAGTGACACATTAGCTTCTTTATCTGTTTAATTTAGAAATTGCCTGCTTTTAAGAAGGGTCTTGAGTAACTTGAGCAAGCTAGCAAAATTATTTTTCAGAAACTGTAGTACTTGGATCTTTTAGGAGCTATTTTGTTTTTCATCTGGATATGTAGTTTAGTTGGGAAGCATGCAGCTTATATGGTAAGCTTCATTAACCTTTGTGTCCACTCATGTCAGAGAACATACATTCTTGCTTCTAGGGGCGGTGAAATCTGCTGTTTAGGCCATGCAGAGGGAACAGTTAAATGACTAAGGGTTACTGAGAACTCAAATTACATCTAGAGCAGTGCTTGCCATGAGCAGGAGTCATCAACATGGTGATCCTTCACTGAAATTAACCTCCCTTCTGTATCCATCTAGATATTCTCATGGTCCACTACTATTGTGTTACTGCTAGGTCTTTGATGTTATCACACCTCCCTTCCAGCCACCTAAACCCCGTCACAGTTACCTTCCTTTTACTTCTCAGACCTAATTATATACCAAACCTTGTATGTCTTTCACAGACTCTCAGCTCCAGGGTAGCCAGGAGAAGGTAACTCCAGAAGTCTGGGGCTGAAGAGGGCAAGGCACTTTTAAGCTTGAAAACTCTTTCTAACTGAAATTAAGAAGTAATTCTAGATAATTGGTATGTTTTTCTCGAAAGTAAATGGTGTATAATTCCAGTTGGTATTTCCAATATTGATAGCAAAATTAGACTAGTGGGTTGTGCTTCTGTCAGATAAGTGCTGTATTGTTGAAAGACATTATTGTACCATCTGCTGAAAACAGAATGAATTTTCAGGTACAATGTGAAAACAATACTTTTCTTTCTCAGAAGCAAGACAAAAGGATCGATTCTCACACAGTAAAATTCACCCACACTGTAGATCAGGTAAATGATAGTGTTTTCTATCATAAGAGCTTTTTTCTGTTTGTAAATTTTGGCAAATGTTTACCATTCAGACTGAAACTTTTTTTTCTGTAGTTTTCTTTCTCAGGCCATTTTTGTACATGAAGAGGAAGACTTAAGTATCCACAGTTTTCACAGAAGTCAGCATGAGCTTTGCTTTGAATTCATGCATTTCTATGTAATAGCAGATGTTGTAAAATAATGTCCTGGATAGCCAAGAATGGATTAGCAGCTACAGTGAAAAGACTCTTTCTTAAAAGTACAAAAGCATTACCTCACCTAAAAGCATTTATGAAGTTAAAGTAGTATTTGTGGTATGTGTGGAATTATAGAATTGCTTCTCATAAAAAAATAAAGTTTTAATTCTGTATTCAGGGCAGAGACTGAATACTACACATTTCATGCCCATGCATATAACAAGAACAGAAAAAATACTGAATAATGTTTCTTCTAATTGAGCAGCATTCATTCTCTATAGTAACAGCAGCAAGAACCCTTTTCAAAAAGAAAAATAAACCAAAAACCAAATCACAGCCAAATACCTGTAGGCATAAAAGAAACAAATTAGGCTTGTAGTGTCATTATATGGATTTTAAAATTGCCATTCCTAGTAAAAGCAGGGAGCTAGTAGTACATTAAGAAGCTATATAAAATAAATAAGATCATTATTTGCAATATTAAAGAACATAGTCTGAATCGTAGACCTTAATTTCCTCAGTGTTTCACGATTCTGCTAGTGAATGCTTTGGCCAACCTCTGAAATGTGTCCCACTAGTTTATTCTGCATGGTGGTTGCTTAAGAACTGCTCAACTTTACTTAGCTTGGAAGAAGAATCTACTTAAATTGGAGTGTCTGAATTGAATTAATTAGAAGTTCATACCTATATTCGTGTAACGTACGAGCCGATTCCAGTTTGTGGGTTATTTAAGATAGAGTTTTCCATGGTCACGGGTTCTTAAAAATTAATTATGATGCAAAAGACAGCTCTTCCTAAACTGTACCCATCTGTTTATTTGGAGTGTAGATACCACTGTAGAAAAAGTAGAGGAAGTTGACTTTCAGGGAAGGAAAAGCATAAAGCTGCTGAGATTCTCCTTATACAAGATTTAAGATTAACAAAACAGAAGAGGGTTTCTGGTCCCCTAATGATTTTGGAGAGTTGCATGAAAATTAAACTGCTTACAGAATTATCTTTTTTATGGAATAATATTTTGTTATTTGCTGTACAGCATTACTAATCACCTTTAAAGTGTAACTTTTGAAATAATGGAAAAATTATTAATATATTTCTCAAAATGCATCTATTTTCTTCAGATAATGTTGCTAAATAGGCCAAGCAGTAAAAGGTGCTTCATGATGAGGACTGTGAAATCTTGCCCAATATTCATTATAATTGTAATGTAATATTCATTATAATTGTGCTAGTATGTAACTAGGCAACATATGATATATGAGAAAGAGTTGATCAAAATGTCAAAAAAATTTACTATTGGTTAGTTTGTGGCTTGGGTTTCTTTTTAAAGTTTTCCATCTATTTAAAAACACAATAAATCATAGAATAGGGCATTTCCATCTTTTATAAGTAATCTTCACAGGATTCTCTGTGTGCATGTTTGATGCGTTTAGAGATATTGTTGACAAAATGTTAGTTTCCATAAAATAATCTGGAAGAAGAGGACTGAGGGGAAAGAGAAGTTGTAATTGTCTGCATAGAGTTGAAAAGTTGTTATACAAGGAGTAATCCTTTTTGTGTACTGGAGTGAGCAAGAAGAAATGTACTTGGTGATTAAGGTTAGATGTCAGTCTTATTGAAGTACTGAAATACATTAATGATGAGCATCTTTTGGAGGTGACATAAGTATACTTGAACCTATCTCAGGGTGAGGGGTGGGATTAAACACTTTCAGCCATATATCTGAACTGTTAAACTCCTGTTTATATATTATATTAACATAAATAATTATGGTCAAAATTTTCACAAAAGGGGAAAGAAAGCAAAACTACACTGCAGATTTCCCCTGCTTCTGAGCTCTAGAAGAAATTGAAATAGTATTCTAAGAGTGTGAATGCTAGTTTTGGGGAGATTGGTATAATAAGGATGCAATAATTAATGGTAGTAGGTCAGGAAAGAGGCTTTACAGAAAATTTACAAAATTTGACTCATTTTAGAAAACTACTAACATATCCCACGGTCAGGATTTCAAATTGCAGGAGGTTAAAATTCTCTTCTTCAGGCAGTAATAAAAATTCAGGATGTAGATTAGATGTGTCCTGGCAGGCATGTTAAACAGGTAATTTTTGCTAATAAGTGACTGGTTTGTATCAGAGGAAGCCTTTTGGGGATTTCATATTTGGCACCCTGTGAATTCCGTGTTTCTCAGACAGATTACTTCTGATGTCCCTGCTTATATTGAGTGTTCATTGTAACACCTGTGTATAATATAATATCTCTAAAGGTGGAAGAAATGGTAATCTTAAGAGAGGGCTTGGAAACTGAGGGAAAAATGTAGCTGAAGACTGGACCGCACCACTGATCGAGACCTTAGAGAGTTGTGCACAGTTAACGTAAGGGTCTGAGTAATGAGTAGACTACAGCTGTGTTCACTTCAATAGCATTTCAAAGAATGTGAACTGTTCTGGGTTGTTTTATGCTAATGACAAAATTACTAATACTCAAGAACCCTTTTTCTCATTTTTGAATATGTCTATTTATCATAAGAGCTGCTCTTCAAAATGTATTTTACCATACATTTCAATTTCAGAACTTACTTTTTAACTTCCTTGATAAATACTCTAAATTCATTTGAAAGTTAAATTATATTATTGATTCATGGATTCTGAGGTCAGGAGTCATTTAGTCCAAACACCTTTCTACACAGGCAGTAGATTTTTCCAGATGCTGAATTTAAGAATGTGTTATAAATACATCAAATATGAATTGATTCTGTTCATTGTTTACAATGATTATTCTCCTCATTCTTTAATAATAGCTTATGAATTTTGGCTTTCTCTATCTGAATTTTATTGCCTAAAATTACGTAACAGCTAACAAAAGAAAGCAAAACCCAACAAAAATCCCTGGTCAAGATTGATAGAATGTGCAGAAACAGTATTACAGCTGCATAAAGTTATATAGAGCTATATATAAAATATAATTGTGTAGTAAATGAGATAAATTATGAATGGAATGTAAGCAGTTGTCCAACAAGGTTTGTGTTGAATCAACTCAAATCAGTAGTATTGACTAAATTTTGTTTTGTTATGTATTATCTATTTGTTAAAATATTTATTTGAGGAAGAAATCCATCTGCGGGAAACTAAATTTTTCCTGGAACTCAAGGTATAATAGTAATTCTGAATACTACTAAATTTAAAATCTAAAATTTAGATCCAGAGCCTCCTGCAATCACTAGAGGACTCCATTTTTCAGTCAAATTACAGTAAATGTTTGGATTTATACTATGATAACATTATATAGTTGCTGAGTTTGGGTACTCTTGAAATAATAGAATTAACTTAGAATTAATAATATTTAAGACAAGAAGTAAGGTTTTTTTCATCTAAGTATAATTGAGTTTCCTTTTCCTCTGTTTAGAATCTATGTAGAATCCTTCCTAGTGGTTTATAATTCTTGCTGCTTCTTCTTCTTCACATGGCCCTTAATTTGTATCACTTAATTTTTATTATGGCACTATGTAAGGCATGATTTCATATTTTTTTGTTGTTTATGAAACAAACTCTTACCTAGTGCTACTGGTACTTGTTAGTGATGTCTGCCCTGATTGTCTCTTCTACCTGATGCTCTGAAACATGATTCTCTCCTCTGTCTCCTCACTCACAAATTGTACCATATTAACAAACCCAAAGTCTTCTATTTGTATTTTCAAACTTTTTTTGTTATGATTCCTCTAAGAAAGCCTCAGTTACAGTAATGTGTATTCAGTGTCAAACACAAATGTCTGGTTTAAAGAGAAAAGAAATCCTAATGGTGTAAGATATCTATACTACTTTATAATTGTTTTGATGCCATCCACATTTTCCTTCTCTTACTGCTCTTGTTTGAACAGTTTTAAACTGCAGTGTAAGATACTCAAAGAAGAAATTAAGTAGAAATTTTATGAGAATACAAAGAAAAGGGTATTTGAGATTGCTCCAGCAATTCAATCTTATTGATTCTTAGCAATGTTGGTATGGGGAAGAAATTTTTTGGTTTTAACCCAACGCCCAGAAAGATATATCCGAAATAAGATGTACTAAACACAGAAGAATTCATAGCACAGTTGCCATGGCAAAGCTATTCTTTCTGTGACAAGGGAAGTAACTGGGAGGGCTCCTGCTTTTCCATGTGACCCTGGTAGCCCACCAGTCTCCAGTCCTGTGGGACAGCACCTGGGAGGTCTGCTGCCAAGCCAGAGGGCAGCAGTTCTCCCTTTAGTGCCAAAGGATCATTTGCTGACTTGACTCTCTGGCACATCTCTGGTCATCCTGAGCTGCTTCTTGATTGATTCTCCTGCCTGAAAGGTGAAGGCAGAGGAACCAATGCAAGGTGGTTTAAATATCTTTGCTGGTATCTTTAAAGACACTTTACTGTGACTGTTGCAGGTATGAGAAATTCTGTCAGAATAGCAGCGTGCCACATTGCTTGTAACTCTTCATGCAGCACCACCGCCTCTCCAGCCAAAAGATCTCAATTTTTTGCTGGTTGTATTGTCTTTAATGATGCATTCCTCATGACCACTTTTTCTTCAAATAAGCAGTTAGGTGTTAGGAAAGAGTGTGACTATTCTTCCACCTTAATCAGTATCCATTTGCAGATTTCAATTCTCTTTCAGCAGCTGAGTGCAGTTCATATGTGCAAAAATGATAGCTCCCAATGAATTTCTGCACACACAGGAAGTGGAATAAAATAAAATGGCAAATTTTGTTGTAACCTGTCCACAAGGTACCTTTTTTTTTTTTTTTTTTTAATTGCAATTTAGTAAGCAGGAGACAGACTTCTGGAATGTCACTGGCAAAGATAACATGCCTGTAGCCATTTAATCAGTAATATCTTACTGGTAAATTACCTCCTTATGCTAAGTTCCAAATTCCAAAGAAGACTTTAAAAAAGTAATAAAAAAATCTAAAGCTAAGAGTCTAAAATACCAACTTATTCCAAAGGAACCTGTTTATCCAGCAGGAATTGAAAAGACACAGGATTTTCAGTCACATGCATCATGTGGAATACAAAGACTTCAAGAAATTTTGTTGCTGTCAGTGTAGTTATGAAACTAGCTTGACAGCGCAGCCTGTGGATTTTTTATGGATTTAATTATGTTGAAATTGAAGCATATTGATTTAATTGCCCTTATGGTATATCGAGGGTCTGCAGGAGCCGCAATGGACAATTCTCTTATCCAATCATAATTGTTTCTATCATTGGCAACAGTTTTTTTTCTCCCAAGGTCTGAATAGTTAAGTGTAAAAGCATTTGCATGTAAAAACAAACTCAGAACTCCAGTTTCAGTTGACATATTTCCAACAAGACCTTCAGGGCTTTGTTACGATAGGGAAATATTAGCAAGTAATGTGAAATTCAGTAAGTGCACATCTGTCTGCTAAGCTAATAAACAAAACATAGATGGGTTATATTAGTTGCCAGTTGTATCCAGGAGCATAAGCAGTGAACTGTGATACTTGATACTTAAAATAAATTGGCATCTTACAAATAGTGTTTGAGAAATAATTATGGTCTCTGAAATGATTAGCCATAATAATAAAATTTACTTTTCCACTTCTTCATGCTATTTTAAAATTAATTAGCTATGTAGAAGGAAAATTATGTTTTTGTAATTTAATCAAATATCTGTTAGTGCCAAGAACTTTCTGAGGTTGAAGAAAGGTCTGCTTCCTTTGATACTCTTTATTTGTAGTCCAAACCACGAAATACTATGTTTGTATTGAACATAATGCTTTTTACACTGGAAAATTTGTATTTTCTTAACATTCAGTGCAAACGTGGAGCCAAAACTGTGTTAGAGTCAATTCATGACTGTACTAGAATAACGGAAATTCCCTAGCAAACAGGCCCCATTGCCTTTTTGGCAAATGCATTATTCTGTTGAAACACATCTTCCAAGCAGTGATCTAGGATTAATATACAAATTTGATGTTCTGATGTGGGTTTTGACATATATGCATTTTGAGAAATACTGCAAAGGTGCTCTGGGACGAATTTGAGTGCATATCCTAATGAAGTCTTGGGTTGTTGCAGATTATTTTTCATATCCCCAGTTTTTTTAGTTCCATCCACACTATCATATGGAATAGAAATATCCTTTTCTTCTTCTACTTCAGGATTGGAGTAGAGACCATTCTGGACTACATCTGATTTAGCTTTTTTTCATAACTACTTATTTTCTTACTTATGTTTAGTAGGGTATCTTTATTTTTATCTGTGGCTTTACTTTTACTCCTTACATCTTTTAAAGTTCTTTCTTTTGGATTTTTGGGGTTTTTTTGGGGGGGGAGTGGGGAGGTGTTTGTTTTGGGGCTTGTTTAGTTTGTTTTTTCTGGTTTGTGGTTGTTTTGTTTGATTGGTTGTTCAGTTGGACAGGGCATTTTACTCTAGCACTTAATGATATTCTATGATCCTTTTATCTTCTCTCAATCAATTACTTACATGGCAATATTTACCTTATGTTCAGTGCCATTCATTGCCACCTGTTTTAATTCCTACTTTAAAGTATTATCAGTGCTTTCATATTTTCTTTTAATAGATTCACTTTTACATGAGCATACTTTTCCATTTCCAGTGTTGGTAGTTGGAAAATTCGGCTATTGTACCAGCAACTACACAGAAAACAGCAACTTCCGTAGTTTGTCATCTTTAAAATAAAGTTATGTATATTTCTGAAAGACAACTAAATTCACTTTCTGGGAACTTTCAGATCAAGCAGTGTGGTCTTTGTGGTCCTTTTTTCACTTTAAAGTCAGGCTATGTAAAAACTTCATAATACATTGTTTAATGCTTTCAGATTCTTTCATTAAGAACTTGGAATTATTTTTTAGAGGTAGAGGTAGAATTATTTCTCTGGTTTGTTTTTGTGTTTCTTTGCTGTAAGAACTTTAAGTAAAAATATTTGTTTGGAAAAGCTTGAATTTGTTCATTCAGTTTGGTTTTACTTACTCTTTCCAACCCTTCAAGGGCAGTTGTGCTGTAGAAATACCAATGAATGGATATTAATTTCAAATTAGGAAGGTTATGTCTTATGTCATAAGATATGAGTACAGCAAAAAGAAAGCCTTTGAGAATTGATTTCTAAGTAAGCAAATTTTTTCTTTACTTTTTTTTAATAAATATTCTATGGACTGTGTAAAAGTTCGGCCTTCTGCAGTCTGATACACACTCAAAACAGAAACAACAACACGTCACAAACTTAAGAAAATGCTACACATAATACACAACCAAGCTCTGTCATAAATTCTGAAAGTAACTGATTTCTCACCACCTTACTGTTTCCAGTGCTTAATTTGAGGACCTGCTTGTACATAATATTTGAGACTGAGCTGTAGATGTGTTTTCCTAGTTATAGGGTGCAGTGCTCAAAGTGGGCTTGTGAGTGAGTCACTGTCATTGTTTTGTTTTTTGCTGTTAGCCAGTTTTTGCTGTCTTTCTCAAATCTTTTTGCAACTCTGTCAGCTTTGAGTTATTAATCATTTTCCCTACTATTTCTCTATACAGTTTGCTTTAAGACTGTTGATTTTTCTAGTTTTAGAACTTCATACTTTGGATTGACTACTTTTGGAAGCTAAACTGCTCTTCATCTAATTTTTAGTAAATATTCATATTTGTGTCTTGATTTTAAAAACTCAACAGATATTCTTTGTACTTTTAGTTAAAGAAAAGGATCCATCTTAGATTTTGTTTTTCTGTGCAGCTCACCTGCAGTATTGCAGTTTACAAACCCTAAATGGTTTCCATAGTGAAGCACCTAAACCATTTATTTCAAGTTGGAAATGGGAAGGAGATTTGTATATGTCTTTTAAGTAAAATCAGTAAATAAAAGTGCTCCTGATGTCTCATTTTCTTACAAAGAATTACTTTTTTGTGAAGAAATAGATTAGTACAGCCTACTTGCTGCCTTAGACTAACAGATTGTGCTGTTCTTCACAGCTTGCTATATTCTTTACCATACCACTTGATATGGTAATTATAGTTACATATAGTTACATTATACTTACATAATATACACTTTTGGTAAATAAGAACAGTAAAAACAGTCTGGGAATAAACAGGAAAAGCACTTGTGTCGCCTTCCACAGCACCTGGACAACATGAAAGGCTTAGCAGCACAGGATGTCTCCTGTTAGACACATTGCATTTTCCCAGTGTCCTGATCCCAGCCACCACAGGATTAATTTTTGCAGTAGCCAGGAGGGAGCATGGCCAGGAGTAGGAGGTTATTCTGTACCACCTCACCTCATTGCCAGCAGCAAGAGGAATGATGTCTCTTCTGAGGAGAAAGAGGTTCCTTGCATGTCGCCATGGGGTGGGGAGGGAGCACTGAGGTGGTGGTGTTTCTGTGTGAATCATTCCCCTCTTTCTTGTACACTCTGTCATTAGTGTTGTTGCTGTTGCTGCTCGTTTTCTTATCTCCTTGCTATTTCCAGTAAATTACTCTTATCTCGATCCATGATCTTTAGCTTTTGTGCCTCCAGTTCTCCTCTCCAGCCTTCTGAAGGGAGAGGAGCAAGCAAGTGGCAGCGTGGTTTCAGTGGGAGCACTAAATTGGAGAATACCATTCTTAAACCAGGACACCCAATCTTGCTATCTCACGGTTTCTCACCAAAACTATCCTTAAGTATTGTGTAATGCTAATTTTCTTATAGATCATTTGTATTTATATTGCATTTCCTCCTCTTTTATTTGCCTTTGAACCATGTTAACATCCAGAGTTCATTCTTAAAAGGGATTATAAATTTGCATTAGTCTCTTAATCATCTGTGTCAGTATGCTCTATTTGTGTTACTATCATGCTGTATCTTTCTAAAACAATTTTGAGCTTGATTGTCTCTGCAGTGAATACTGCAGTTACTGGAGTAATCAGTGTACATGAATTAGTTAACTTTTTTAAAAAAACAAATACCAAAGAAATACTTTCAGACATCCACAAAGTCAAAATAAATCTAAAAAATGTTCGTGTGTTCTTGCAAAATTATTCCCACCGCTCAATGACTGCCTTCTCAAATGCTTTTAATATAAATGGAAGGAGAGCATTTCAAAACATGAGTATTATAAAAGCAGTAGAATGGCAATTACAGTCTGTGTAGAATACTAATGTGCTACTTAGTGTGAAGTAGGCCTGTGTTACAAGTTCAATTTATAGGTGAGCCAATGTAGATTGTTTTCAATATGAAATATGACAGGCAGTGATATTAATAAAAACTTGTTGCACATATTGCTGTCACTTAATATGCAATTAAACACAGTTTTAAATCCTAAGATAAATCATACTGCTTGCAAGAGCAGCAAATTAAAAACCACTCCAAGTATTTTGTCATTATTCTTTCATCAATTAGGTAGCAAGGTGATGCTAGCTATTGCAATTTTAAATTTCAAAGATTGTGGTTACTGTAATTTTTATTCATTATTGTAATGAGTGATTATTTTGTTTAACCTAAAGAGTTGGTTCTTTAATGTCATTAAGCAGGTACAGAAAATAGGGTTTTAGCTATTGTTTCAATGCAGAGCACCTGTTCTAAAATATTTATTAAGATTGTAAAATAAAAAAGTAAAGATATAAATGATGATGGGCAGCAAAATTGGTCATGTGATAATGTCTTCTCAGAAAATACATAACAGACTAGAGAGAGTCTTGGATAAACACAACGTATTTAGAGACTTGTGAAATCCTTGATTCTGAGAGAACAATAAGTTATGACTTAAAGAGGAAACAAATGAGAGTTACAGCAGAAGTAATGAATCAGTGTATGATATAAAGAAGAGAACTTGAGTGTTTTTTCCTCCCCTTTATCATTGTGCAAGAACTAAATTGAAATTTGAAGGTAAGAAAAATCCTTGCACCTAAGAGACACCTTTGTTCAAAGATAATATCTAGTATATTCTCTTTCCTGATCTTCAGATCCTGCACAAGCTACATTCTCTGTGTGAATATTCCTTAAAAGTTCTTGTGATATGAGCTAATTCTCTGTAATCTTTCTTCCTTCTCTAATTCATCTTTTATCTTTAGGCTGTTGATATCACTGCAGTTGTGCTTCTCTCTAAGGCAGAATTTTCAGCCAATACTTTGTGTTTCTCTGAGGATCCACATCTATTGGATCGTAAAAGGTGAATAAGAGTAAATTCCGGAAGTACTGAGATTCTAATGTAGATCTTGTTCTCAGAAACTGTCAGGGGATGCTGCAATTTAAAAAGGGAGTCCTAAATGTACTAATGAATTAAGAAACTGGATTTTTTTTTTTTGAAAACCCTCACTTGGTGTTTCTGAATGTTTCCAAAACTTTTGGTTTTTCAGAAGAATGGGGTACCCGTTGGCGAGGATGGGATGATCAGATCATTTCCATCATCACAATAGTCTCCCACCTTTGAATGCTGGTTGCTTCTAGAAGCAATGCATGTGGATTACCCACCCGATCTGTTAAGCTGTTTGGTTTTTTTCTGGTACAAATGTGGTGAGAAAATATTGGTTTAAGAGGAATGTTCTTTTGACTGTCTTAATCTCCCAGTTCTTACAGTCCTGCTAATCGCTGAATATAGTTTACCTTTTTTGCTGTTGTGCACTTTTGCTTGACAAAAGGGCAATGTCTTAAGTCAGGCAGTAGGAATTTAATGTTCAAACACAGCTGTGAGGTGAAAGATGTTTGTCCCAAACAATGATGATTTCCAACTGAAGAGTGAAGCTGGCTTTTCAGGCTCTACTACTGTTTTTCACTGTTAAGGAAAAAAATTCACAAAGCTTTGCACAATTTCTACTGTTAGTAACAACTTTGTCATTCACCTCCAATGAAGCCAAAGAAAGGCAGCAAAAGGCATTGACTTTATCCAGAAGGAAGTCTTCAGTCTCATGTTTCAGTACCAGCAGGAGATGCATATACTGTATCTGGCATCACTTTCATTACTGCTATTTAATGATCGTGGTATATTAGTGTAATAAGTTAGCTGAGACTCCATTGTTTTAATGCTGGAAAAGCCAATTCTTTATTCACATAACTTATTTTATACAGTTTTCACAGACCTCATGTGCAACACCTATTGGCTAATGGTTTTCTTACTACTTCATTTATTGGTCAGAAGGTGATTTGTGTGTACGTGCTAAGATTCTGGTTGTTTACATTTTTCCTTTATGGGTTCTCATGAAACAGATGTTATTGTTTACACAGATGCACTTATTTTGCAACCCAAGAATAGGTGGTTATGTTAATGAACTAAGATTGTTTTCACGTGGGAACTTGCAAATTACTTAGAAGTGACAGGCTAACTTTGGCAATTTAGCAGAGCAGGCCTGATTTTATGAGGCCTTTCTTTTATAATTGTTTTACCTGTCACAACAGTATATCAGAAGAAATACCTTTGGAATTGCTTGAATTCTTTCAGACAACCTTTCAGCTTGGGGATTTGGTAGTATTTCGAAGCTCCTATCTCTTCAGACTTGTTATGCTCCTCGGGATGACACAACTGACTTGCTGTTGTAAGTTCTGACTTCCCACAAGCATGGGATTCTGCCTTCTTCCTTTTTTCAGTTGTTTACTAAGTGAGAGCATAGGAGAAGCAACACAAATCCTTCTAGAAAATTAGTTGTCATCCTTATGAAAGTCATGAGGGGGTATTGTATTGTTCAGCACAAGTATACTCTCTGTGCTTCTGGGATGAGCCTATGTGTTTTTTCCCAGATTGATCCCTGAGGTCTTTCAGCCTGCCATTCGTTCTGGTTTGATCATTAGATCACTGTACATCCATGACTAGAATGCTTCCTTCATCACCAGATGTTGGCCAGAATATGCCTCTGTTAACAAGGCTATTTTAAATCTGGCAAAGTCATAAAGATCTCCAATTTCAACCTGTGTAATTAATAGATAAATTAAACAAAAACAAAGCAAAACCAACCAAAAACCCCAAACCAACCAACCAACCAACCAAAACCAAAAAAATCAGCATAGGTTGATTTACTTTTCATTTCATTCGGGTGAAGGAGGTTTGTTGATACTTCTGTGGCTGCATGGGATCAAGTGGGATATAGATGTGAATAAAAGTTAAGTTCTAGGCATAAGACCAGAAGAATGACATTGGAATTGGGAAAAAGTTACACTGATTTGCATTATCAGCTTCTCTAGCTAGTTATTAAGGTATTTATGCAAATTTAAAGTTCTGCCTAAACTGCCCTCCCTCACCAGTGTTTTTGTAATGTCTTCAAGAGTTTTTGTTCCAAGGTTTATTCATTCATCATATGGATGTTATAGACAGCAGTGGTTGTGTTGATGTTTCCTGTCAAGCAAAGTGTTGTATAGTTTTCATAAGGAGTACCTTCAAGTTTGAGTCTCTGTGCTTACCTAGAAAAATGCCTTTCCCTATGGTCATCTGCCATAGGTAGATAGGTAACTTCATTCTTTGAAATGAGAGTAAATGAGGTGTTTCTTTGCACTGAAGATTTTAGAACCATATTAAGATCCCTTGCCTTAACGACAATTACTTTTCAGAGGAATCTAGTTCTGTGGATCATACTTAGTGGGGCTGTACTTCTTCACTGTTCCACACGTACAGCCAGAGTTGGGTCCACTGAGATAATGGTGTTGGCATCACCCACATGGCAGCCTAATTTGAGAAAAGTTTTGTAGGATACCTACTCTCACATCGTAGTAGACCCAAGAGGCTTAATACATTTCTCTTATTACTTTTTACTTTTTCCAAATTTGACTCTAATCCCTTTTTTTAAGAATTGCATTTACTCTATATCTTTGTCTGTACATTTGTATTATCACAGCAAGAAGTGGTCCCATTCTATTTTCCATATTGTCACCTGGAACTGCTGTTAACTTTGCCTCTTTTAAGGAATGATGCTCATGAAGATCTTTCACAACCGGTTAAGTTTTCTTCTGATCCTAAAAACAAGTCCAAGTTTCTATAAATAGAAAGAAGGTTCTTCAGCTAAGATTTTTGCCTTTTTTTTTTTCTAAAAGACAGTGGAATTAAAATTAAGATCCTAAGTTTCTTCATCTGCACATGAGTATTTGAGTTGATAACTCTAATACAATCTCAGACATTCAAAAATTGGGTTGGAAAAACACCCCCAAAATGGATTTCCTTCTTGTTGCTAAATCCTGTCTGTGTCACTTGGGGACAGAAGAGTTTGGAACAAGTGGTAGGTCATATTTTATTCTGGAAAAATATTACAGTGGTCGAGAAGGTTTCTTGAGAAAGTAAAGTAACAGACAGAGTAGTAATGGTTCAATGTTGACCTTGCTGAACACTAGACTAAGATCCCACTGAGGGAACAGTAGGTGGAAGGAGCCTAATTAACCCTTTAAGGTGAAGAAAGTCAGTCTTTAAATTCCTATTGTCCAGAGGATTGAGAACAAAAAAGAACATTTAATGAGATATAGTTCTATGTGGTGATAATCCTATCTCCTCCCTCTCCAGTAGGGAGAAACAGTCAGAGCATGAGTTCCCTATTGGCAAATTTGCTATCATTGGCAAATCTTGAAGGACTGTATTGCATGGCTACCTTAGAGCCATAAAAATGCAGCAGTGTTCTCTTTCTTATTTGTTCAGGTTTCAAATTGCTGTGTTATAACAGAAGTTTTCTCTGTGCATACATACTCTCCACAAAAGCATAACCACAAGGTTAGTGACTTTTGGTTTTTTTATAAAACAAGTTTGAGCATTAAAATAGGAGAGTTTCTTTATACTGCAGCTGATGTCTTTCACTCATTTGTAATGTTACAATTGCTATGTTGGATAGTCCAGACCTTCTGAAAACTAGAAATTTGCTAGGAGTCAGTTGCAGCGTANTGAGGGGCCCAGAACTGGACATGATCTATGTACCTCAATTCTGATAGGCTTGATTTTGTTTCCTCTCTCCTCTTTCTTTGAGTCAGTCTCTAATGATTTTCTGTCATGTTTTTGTTAATATATTCCTGCAGTCATCTGAAATAATTTTGAAGAGCTAGGTGGCCTGTGTGTTTAGTATGATTTGTTAATATGATCTTTTAATATCTTTCACAGTGATTTAAATCTTGCTTGATAAATAAGCAATTATGTTAAATTGCATTAAATTTACAGTAAGGAGGAAAGAATTGTGTTCCTAAAGGCATGTAAAAAGCTTTGCTAAACTCTTAATTGGTAATTATTATCTGATTGTAAATAATGTGGTACGTAAAATAACGTAGAGGTATTTGGAGTTCTTACATCTGGTCCACAGTTAATAACATGCTTTGTGTCTTGTTCCAGATCATTTAATTTAAAAAAAAAAAAAAAAGCCTATCCCAAACTGAAGCTTAGATATCTTTTTGAAAGGCCAGTCTTCCTCTGAAATGTTAAATTTTTTCTAATCTTTTCAGGCCAATTTTTTAGTAAATACCATGCTGTACCTAACATTGCGTTCTGATGCACAGCAAACCTGACAAGCATGCTGGCAGCTGCAGAAAGACCAGAGTCCTCTCTGAGAATCTTAACTGAGTGTAGGTCATCTTAATTGTGGTAGGATGATGCATTTGTTGTTTCACACAAAAGGTCATGTGCCGTCTTAATAGTGGTGAGGATTAGGGACTGTTTTCTGTAACCTTCTTGAAACTCTATTAAGCCTAGAAATTGTTCAGGTAAATAGCATATCCTAATTACATTTTTAAACTCTGCTTTCCATAGAAGCAGCTTGCACAGTTTTACATAATGCTATTTATTCTTCTAGTCCAGTCCCCTTAAAACATCTATGATTTTGTAGTGCATTTAAAGAGATTTCTGTCTTATTCTTCAGTTTTAAGATTTACTCATTTTCCACTCTTCCATTTTTCCCTCAATACCATGCTCTTGTGGGACGTTCAGATTAAAAAAAAAAAAATGTATTTTGTCCAGATTTCATAATCTGAGACGTGACCCAGATTAATGGTCATGTCAGTGGGACATTTGTCTTCTATTTTCCAGAGATGGTAGATGGAAAAAATAGAGAAAAGCCAAAAGGATGGTGATGGGAGTACAGCAGGGAAAGGAATGGAAGAGCAGTCTGTAAGTGCTAAGGAACACAGGAGAGGTTTTCAGATGCAATTCATGTAATATTATCATTGGTTCAGGCCATCAGAGGAAATCACAGCCTTAGCTGAAAGATGAATTTCAACTCCTTTTTTTACAAAAAACTAGAACTAGATTATCTTTAAGTCCCTTCCAACCTGAGCCATTCTAAAATTCAGTTTCAACAAGTGCAAGTATCTACTTGACTTCCAGTGGCATCCCTTACATGCTGTTCTTTTGCTGCCATTGTTTGTTATTCTCTGGTGTTATTCTGTTTTTTTTTCAGTACTATGACATTTCTTCTATGCAGTTGTCATACCACATTCACATGAATGATAGTTGTTTCTGGAAACTTTAGCTTACTAACTGTTACCAGGGTCCCATGTAGGCCCTTACAGGTACGTTTATATCAGGTCTCTGTAACAGGTCCACCAGACACCTCAGTCATTTACCTAAAACAGTATCTTCAAGGTTTCTCAAGTCAAGTGTTGTTTCACTGGGCTTTGTTCAGATCCTTTTTGACTTTGAATGTACTTTGAGCTCCAGTTGGGTTGGTTTTTCTCTGGTTGTGTTTTTTTCCAGAATTAATGCTTCAGATTCAAATGTAATTGCTTTAAACTTCTATAATATCTCTGTAGTTTGGTTGCTTTGGTCTCCTTTGGGTGACTCAGTGCAAGGGTTCACGTCTGCTCATTTTTAGCTTTTTCTTTCCTTAAATGTTTGTCTTAGCAAAGCCATTTGATAAAATCATCTGTATTTTTGCTAGGGTATTCAGCTCTAATGTATTGAATTCAATCTCAGAACCTTATCCTTCAAACAGGTTCTGTGAAGAATAAAAAAGTCTGTAGTTCCCCACTACTTTTCAGTTCTAGTTAGTTTTACTGAGGTGTGTTGAAGCTTTGACATAAAATATTATACCAGAGTGAAAAATCGCGTGCTTCTCTTGCCATATGTAAATCTTCCTGAATTTTCTTTAACTTTCCTCTAGGTCATTTCAAACCCTTGCATTCCCAGATTCCTTTCTTGATAGTATCCTTCTAGCACAAGGAATGAGGCCTGCTATAAGCAACTCTGCTCGCTGAAAACAGTGGTGTACATGCAAATTTTGGCTTGACTCTGCCCTCTTGAAGACATTTTCCTTTATTTAAGGCCAGTTGTACCCTTGTCAGCCCACGTGTTTGAGATTTACAGACTCATCCAGGTGAGAGGTTTGCCATGTAGAAACTCTGACGTGCATAAGCAGACAACTTTCCCCAGACTCCTTGGAATGGGAGTCAAACTGTTCTGGTGTTATGAAAAGGAAGCCCTTGGACTTGTTATGACCTAGTAAATTTCACTGTATAATAGTACTCAGAGCACAGAACTTAATTCAATAATTCTTTCATTATTTGTTTCACCTGATATCATGAATTTTAGAATTATAAGCATTTTCCTGTACCTAATCCTTCCTGTATATTTCTTATATTTTGTCTTTCAAAGCTAGAAAAAGTAGTTGGCTTCTGACAGTCAATTTAGAATTTAGTCCCTTTCAAGTTTACTCTGCTTTTTTGTGTTCTGTCATGATGCTGCAATTTTCACACAGGTTACAGAAGATTTTCAGTTTCAAAAGGATCTTCCTGAGTGTAATTGTCTTTAGACTAACTGCTGACATGCTGAACTTTAGGGGGCCAATCTTGAACTGCATATCACTGCTTTCCAGCACCATGGCATTCACACATTCTAAACTGCTGCTCTGGAGCTCTTAAAAACCTGTCTTTTTACACAACTGTGCTGCTAAAGCAATTGAAACAAACAAACAAACCAACAAATTTTAAAAAGTAAAGTAGTCTAGACAACTTCTCGTTTTGGATCTTTCCAGAAGAGTCTACCAGATAATTAGTGGAAAAGTAAAGTTTGAAAGCAAAACCATATTTGCTTACAGTCATACCCCTCTGATTTCTGTAAAGCCTAAAAAGATTGTAGATAACAGTCTGTTCCATTGTCTGTTTTGTTATGTTTTTAGTCAAAAGGTCTAATTCTTCTCAAAATCAAGTTTTTATGCATGTATGCAAACTTTTAGATACACTGTGGTGTTCTCATGATTTCATGACATTTTATATTTTGTGTGATTTTCAATTAAATATGTTGAATCTGTAATTTTTCACATCTCTGAGCTGAATAAGAAATATTTTCATGTTGTTAAATTCAATTAACCCACTCCAGATTTATTCTACATACATATTCCACATAGTTTTAAATACAATAAATAACAAAACTAGCACTGTTTGTCAACGCTGTCAAATTTTTCTGACATTGTATCTCTTGAGTCTTCCATGTCTCTAAGGTCTCTTGAGTTTTACAGTTAAAGTTTGGAAGACTCTGATGATATTCTTTAAAAATTCAAAGGTTGTTATGGGATTTAGTGACATAACTATAGTGGAAAGTGGGTGTTTAAGACAGATGGTAGAATCGCTGAAGAACCATTGTTGTCTTGTTTCAGTTGTATCTAAGAGTAACATTAATCCAATTTAGGAAAATAGTTTGGGAAAACATTGTATATATGTAAAATATAAACACTTTCCAAAAGACTTTTTATCTATACAATAATTACAAGATTTTTTTCTAAAACAAGAGGAAAGATAAATAGATAGCTAAAATACTTCTTTCTAAATTCAAAGACAAAGGTTGGCTTAATATTAAGTTAAATATTGCCTTGAACAGTTATAGAATATTAAGCCTCTAATTATGGAAGAGGAAAAATAACTGCATAATTAGAAGGAAACCTGTCTTCTTTAGCAGTATCATTTTTTATCTATTAAAAGTATACAGAGACTTTGATTCCTTGGATGAAAGGGATTCAGAAAGCAGATGTCAACTTCTTTTTCTTACAAACATTAAGCTAGTGTTCCAACCAGGTTTGTCCTTTTCCTCACACAGGATGATGCCTAGAACCACTCCTTTTGCTTCTTCTTAAGAGTTTTGTCCTGTTTTTTCCTGGATTTTCTGTTTTCTTTTGCAGCAGATAAATACAAGCATCAAGCACACATTTGTTCTCAGTGCAAAACCACCTAGGTTTGCTTATGTTTGGGCTGGTTTTCTTTGTGATTTTGAACCTGCAGTGGTGGGGTCTGTCTCTGGCTTTGGAGCAACGACTGATCTCATTGAAAATGAAGGGGGATGCATGTAGAGCCACTGGTTGTAAGCTTCTAGAGCTGCAAACTGAAAAAGGGAAGATTTTCTTCTCTGCAGTAACTTAACCATTGGTAGAGAGTGGGGCAGTAAATTAAACCAGGAAATAGAAAAACATGGGAACGGCTGTTCTGCCGCTGACAGTGCTTACAGTAAATAAGAGGGGGAGTTTGGGGGTGTTTTCAAGAACATTCTCCCAGTATCCATCTATTTGTGCTGTTCCAGGTGAAGAGTGATTGTTTTTACATGTGTATCCACAGATTTCACTGTCATACAACTGTTTACTCTCCTTTCACCCCATACAAGCTTTCAGCTTTCACAGTGTCCTGTGGCAAGCAATTTAAGGCCACATTCTGTGACAGCCTTCTGCATTGGTTTGTTCTTGCACCAGCCATCTTCCACTTGCTAGGTTCAGTTGATTCTTTCCATCCCTGGCATTGAAAGAGATGATTTTAGGAAGTCAAGCTCTATGTAGGCAAAGTTATCGTGCTTTTAGGAAAAAAAAAGCCTTAGGAGATGAAAAGCATGTTGAGAAGCTTTTTTTGAAAAATTAGTGAATTATGATTCACTACAAATAAATGTGTATGTTATATTATTGTCAGGATTGCCTGCCCAGTGCTAGAGTCACTAAAGCAAAGTGATTGGTATTTATTTTAAGAGCTTCTTGTGCAGTTTCTAAAATAGGAAACGTATCAAATCTTTTGAAACTAATGTAGCTGTATTTTTCAACAATCCATTGTTTTCTGACATGATTTTTATTAATGGTGGAATTTTTATTATTGCTATTATTCAAAACTTAATATTATTACCTTAGTGTTCTGTTACCTATAAAAATGTTATATATGTGATGTTTATTTTCAAGACCTGCTTAGATCACTGGCCTTGCTGTACTTACAACACTTCTCCCAGGATGAGAACTTAATTTCTTATGTCAACAAACAGTGTCTGTTATTTCACATAGCACTCTTACACTTGTAAGTAGGCAAGTCCTCCAAAAACACAAACCACACAAAAGCCCTTTCTCTAATACTGAAGTGTTCATAACTGAGAAATTTTTTAGATTGTTTTACTGTTTGCTTTCTCCTGATAGAGACTTTACATGGGATTGTCTGATCTGTAACGTCATTTTCAAGTTAGAAATATTCTTAAGTAGCCCATTTGGTTTGGAAGGACCCACACTACAATTGATATATTCACAATCTTTATTTCAGATTCTTTTCTGAAAAAAAAATACAAAACCAGAATCAAACCAACATACTTCACATGCTTCAACTTGTGAAGAATTAATTTTTATAACTTTAGAAAAAAATTCAAAAATAACATAAATGTGAGAAGTCAGATTTGAAGTTTATGCCCTGTAGATTGGAATAAAATGTGTTTATAAATTCCCATTATCCTAAGACGATTCACAGCTTCATACATTTTGGCTGCTCCCTCCAAATGAGATAGCTTTGTGATTTATTTTTTAGCTTTCTTTAATAGGATAAAGGGGATTAGAATTTGGGTTTTAAAGCTTTCTTTGTTACGTTGTTTGCAAGAAAATCGTGATTCTTACTCCAAAATGGAAACATCGATGCTTTGCTGCTGACATATTTAATTTTTTACAATATGTTGTGGAAACTGTATTACTATAAGAATAATATTGCTTAAGATGTCTTGGGAATTTCTTGTAATTCAGTGTGTCACACTAAGGGCTAGTAACAGATGACCCTGCTAAGTGATATGTGGAAGAGGCACAATGTATAGATGCCTCAGGGATAAGTATATTCCCCTTGGGAGATAGCAAAGAGAACAAACACTTTAAATTCTATCAAAAGTATTTTCCAGGGTATGCCAAATAATGATGTCTGGACAGATACTATTTTTGCAAGACTCTTACTGTTGCTTCTGAAACCTCTCTAGCATGAGGCTGTCTGGGACTCCTAAAATGTTGTTGGCACTGTCTTACTCAGAACTAGTCACTGCACATGCTGTAGATTAAATTGTTCCAAGAGTTTATCTGATGGGCTCTCCTCTAAAATTTAACTGTTACGAATGTTGGTAATTCCTCGACCCTTTCTGCAGTCACATTTGATCTTGATCTGCAAGCAGAATAGTTGAAACTTAGAGATCTACTTGAGAATGAAGTGATACTGAGCATGAATAAAGGCAAAAATAGAATTTCAGAACTCATTGAAAAAATATGAAAATATTTTGAAAACTTGGGCTGTGAGAGTGTGAATTTAAATAAGGAATTGTACATGATGTAAATTTTGCTTAAGATACTGAAAGAGTTCATATGTCAGTTTGAATTTACTTGGCAGGTGAATAATTGACATGCTTATGAGGATTATGATTATTGGGAGGGTTGTTTGGGAAATAGGCATTTCAAATCACAAAACCAAAATCTCCTAAAGAGACATGCTAATCAGCTAGAAACTGGACCCTGTGTCATGACAGTTTATAATTACTCTTTACCTTAACACAGTAGTATTAGAAGCAGAACAAAAAGATTTCTAGTAAAGACTTCCATGCATGCCTGCCTTAAATATTTTAGAGATGCATATCTGCATGTTATTTAAACACTAAACAACAATTATAGATAATCTCTTTTATCCTACTCTCATTTCATGTACTGTGGATATTGTTTGGTTTGTAAATTTTAATTATCAAACAGAGTTATTTACATGTTTGCAGAACATCCAGTTGAGAAGATTTCTGTCTTGTTTTGAAATAAAATGCCTACTATCCAAATGTTCTTAACTGTACTCTGAAAAAATCTTTCTCTTGTATTTAGCACTTGAACACAGCAATAACTAACCTGGATAGGGATTTCTCAAAGGAAAACTGAAGGGTCAAGAACAGAAGTCCCTGTGAGAATTAATCTTGTCTATTCATAAAATGAGAAAGTATTGACTTGAGGGACAATTCAGTGATTTTTAAAACATATTTCCATTATCCTCTGACCTAGACTGGATGAGTAGAGTAAAAACTGTGTTGATTCTACTGAAAACTTAGGGTTTCAGCATTCTCTTCGTAAACACAAAATTTACCAAATGGTGACAGTTTGTTGATAGAGTGTCCAGTCAGTCACTTTTTACTTGTTTTTCATTATGCTGATTTAGAAACATTGTTTCTTAAAAAGTGATGTTGTCATCTAGTCAAATATTACTCCATTTAGGAACTTGTAGTTATGATTATATACTCATTAGAACTGTAGTTTTGAAATGCAGAAAGCCATTTCAGTCTCTCTCCTATATGCAGGCATAGTGAGCACAGAAATGTTTTTCACTTATGTGAGCATCAGTGACTGCATTTTGTATGTCACTTCCTTTTTGTTTAGTCTCAGTCACCTTCCTCTTAGTTCTAGATGGAGCATCCCCTCTTAGCACCAGAAAGCCAAGGCAGCAAATAAAATGAACCAACAAGAACAAAAAAAGAGTTGGGGTAATTGTCTATTAAACGGCACACGCAGGATTGTGTGTCTCTTGAAACATGTAAATCAAGCTGAGACCTTTGCTAAGGGGCTTGCTCCTCTTCAAACATTTTCAAGTGGTTTGGGTAAGTCCTGTGTTCCTGTGGGACATCAGCTTCCACTTGCTCTGTGGCCTCCTGGCCCATGAATTTTAATTTTCTTGCCCAGAATTCAGTCTGTACAGCCTGTAGTAGCCCCCTGCAAGGAAGCAAGGGGGCACTGGGACTTCTTGCTGAGATGTTTGTTGGTATAGGCTATATCAAGAGAAATGTATGCTCTTTGTTTCTACCTTCTACCTAGAAGCTTTGGCTACATTTTCTTGCCTGAGGAGGGGACAGGCCGTGAGGCTTTTATCTGGAAATAGCTAGATGGCAGATTTGGTTCTGTTCTATCGTTCATGCTCCTTAATTAAGTAGTCACAGCCCAGCAGCTAATGCTGCTGCAATTCCTGCTGCTTGTGCTTCCATTGGAAGGCAAAACCAGCCAAGCTGTAGCAGCTCTTGCTGTGTATTTTGGTCTACTCTTTCTGCTTCTCTGAAAAATACACATGTAAAAAAGGAGAAACACTACCTTTTAACACTTGATGATTCAGTGAAATTTTACTTAGAATTTCTTGAAACGTAGGAAAGACACTCTGCTAACATGAAAAGTTATATCCCTGCTGAATAGTAGATATTTGCCAAGAAATGAAAGAGCCAAAACTTGCAAGAAAAAAATTAAAAGAAGAAAAACTGTAAGGATAAGATGCATTGTGGAGAGCTGGGCAGAATACTTTTCTGCTAAAATAACTATCTTGAAGTGTCCATTTTATGACTTTCTAAATAAACATACATCTTTCCAGTCTGATTAAAGTTTGTATTGGTATGTCAGTGTTTTATGTAGCATTTTGTAGTGTAGAGTTACTTGTTGAAACATATATTTAAACTTGGTATTTCTATGGGACTTAAAAAGCCTAAACAGATGTTAACTACATTATAGAGATAGAAAAGGAGGGAAGCTTTTTGTCTCTAATCAAACATAACAGTGATTTGAAATTAATTTTAATTGTTTTCATTTTGTCAGTTTCACTATTGAAATCTTCTGTTCTAAACCAAAGAAAGACGTTTTCCCAAGTTAGTGCCATTCCTCCTATGTTCCAGAGAACATACAGGTGTTGCTGAGACTTCTACGCAAGCATCTGAACTGCATGGAAGCAGTTGCTATGAACATACTCTCTTTCATCTAATTTTTGTTTGCACTGGTAAAGGATTGTCTCTGTTCTGTACATCCTTTGAGATGTAAAAGAAATAAAACTTACTTGCCTCTACTCAGAAGGTGTCATCAGCCTTCTGCATGTGAAAATTTCAGGCCCAACAGACTGCACCACTGGAAATATGACTTGTGGCTGGTGACATGGCTTAAGAATTGCAAAGAATTCCTTCAATTTCTTATCTTGTTTTATATTGCTGTTACTAATGTCATTTGAATGAATTATATAAATGTGTGTAAACCATTAAGACAAGAAAACAAAAATATTCTAAGTACAATTAGGAATCTGTTTCCTAATCTGTTTGCCAAGATTCCAAATCTGTCCAGTAAGACAGCAGCAGCTTGGAATTTGATCTGGGGCCACCTGATCTATTGTTTTGCAGAGGAAGTATAAAAGGGCTAGGGACCTGGAACACAGCAGTTTCTTTTAACATATTCGTACTGACTGTGATAGCATTATAATAGATTCAGGTAAGAGAACTTCTTCCCCGTTTTCAAATTATGTAGTAAATATGTGTCCATTTCCAGGTGGTCACCATGTAATGTAGAAGAAGGTTGGAGAATTAATTTCAACCAAACATTTTGACACTTCGTGCATTCTGAACTTGGTGATGTAAATACAGTTAATTCTGATTAGCAGAACAACACATCCAGCTAGAAAATCCTTGTAAAACTCTTGTTTCCATCTTATGTAAAGCTCAATTTTATATAAATAATATTTTTAAATGATTTAACTCTAAAAATTTTATTTGTATTGAGAAATCATAATAAGAAAATAGTTTCAGAAGTTAAATTAAAAACTAAAGTACATGAAAAATGCCTATTACTGCTACAAAACACGTCCGAGTACTTGGTGAGGCAAAATTGATGAGGACTCATCTCATAAAGTATAGTGCCCAAAATCCATATTGCTTACCTGTCTGATTTGTAAGAGTGATTACCTTAAAATTGATTCTGTAAAACAGAGTTAGTGTTAAAGTTATTAAGTTGGTATTAATATATTCTGGAATAGCAGCATATATATATATATATATATATGTGAGGTTTGCTTTCTAAACACACCCTCTGAACTTTCTGTTGTGTACACATACATGCACAGTTACCCACTCACACACATTAGTGGGCAAGATTAATAGGCCTTTTATCTGACTGTTCACCATTAGGGAACAATAAAGGCATCCCTTTACCAATTATGAGGCATAAATTTGTATTGGTAGTAATTGCATCAATCAGTGCTCCAGAAGACATCCAACAAGAGAAACAGAGGCACATTTTGTTCAGATTAATAAATGGATTGGAAAGGTTAATAATAAGCCTTGAGCCAAAAAATGTTCTAGAGTTATTTTTCCTCCCCTCAGTTATATAATGCAATATTTTAAAGTGCATTTGTCTCCAGAAAAATAATTACCTCAAAAAATACTTCCTCTTTGCCATTATACTTACCCTTTCTTTTCAATGTCAGTTCTGTGTGATTAAAGCAATTTTCCTTTAATGCAGTAGTATTTGTAAAAGAAGTTAATTAGTTAACTTGTGCATTCTATTATCCACAATCAGATAGTTTACTAAGATGCAATTAGTTGCACCTTTTAAACCCACTGAACGTAACACAATTAACTGCATGGAAGAGCCTGAGGTTACTGGAGTAAGTGAAGTGACATCATTTGCCTTTCTAAAACATTTTGTATTGATTACTCATGTAAATGGAGTGAATTTTCAAGGCCAACACTTGAGAGTCAAAGAAAGATTTTTTTGCTTGTAATGTTGTACATCTGATTTCCAAATTACAGGAACTAAAATCATAGAACTTCCGTTTATGTTTCTACATAGTCATTTTTTTCTGGATACAGTCACACTTTATCACTATGAAGAGTTCCAGGACATGGTATATCTGTGGTTCTAGTTTGGAGTGGGATGAATTACATGCTGAAGGACCCTGGGAGCTATTCAGTTGCCAAAACTCAGACATCTAATAGCACACCTAGGGTACTCCTCCTGGCTTACAGCTGCTACCCGGAGGCATGTGAAATGGCAGTAGACGTCTACATTCAGACAACTCTGTGCCACCCCTTGCTTCCCTCCGTCAGCTGAATCAGGAACAAGGGATAACTATCTCAGCTTGTTAATGTCTGTGTTTGGTCAGATGACCCCTACACTAAAAGTCTTAGGAGCAGACTTTGCAGGGCTTTAGAATCATCTATTTCCTTGAAATTCAATAAAGCTCACTTTCTCAATTTTGAAAGCTATAATTTAGTCTAATAAGCAAAGTAAATATATTTAGCTCCCCACTATTAGTTAGCAGTCAAAACAATCAGTGTATAGGCACGATTGTCTTAGAGTTGGATGTTTGATATTTGAAGAAACAGACTGTTTTATTACCTCTGATTTGGAAGGAGATTTTCCCAAGTTAGGCAGTTAGATTTAACTAAACTTTAGAAATATGCAAATACTTAATACGCTTTTATTAAATAATGTAATGCTTTTTCATTTTTTGTTGTCTTTTCTGATAAGAATGCCAATACTGAATTCTTCTAAACTGTACATTTTTCTTACCAGGTTCCAGAGAGACAGAACAGGAGTGTGCAAGGCTAGGGATAGTATGTTGTAGTAACAAACCTAATTTTCAAGATTTCTAGAAAACTCAGCAAAATTCTTTTGCTACGTTGAGGCTTTGCAATAGGATGGCTATGGTGTCTTAATTTTATCTCTGAGGTGGGAGGCTACCTGAAAACCATTACCACAGGGTGCTTGAACACAGATTTTAGATTTAATAACTACTATCTCAGAAAGCAAAGTGATCAATCTCTGAGTCAACATCTTCCTCAGTTTTAGCTGGAGAAGGTAAAGTGCTGTCTTTTTCTTCGATTCTAGTGGAATCAAAAATACTTTACATTTTTTGTAAAACCAATGATTGTATAATAGATTTCTTTGGGAAGTCTTACAGTATGTAATCTAGACTGAGTAAAATTATTTGATGTGTTTTCATAGACCCATGTTGAAGCCTTGACCCGTCTGTCTTTGTACCACAGGTCTAAACAGGTTTTTAAATTTGCTAGAGCTATTGGTCCTTTTTCTAAAATATTTAATTAATTTTCTAGCAGCTATGATTTTACCTTTCAGTTCTGATCATCTACCTACTGCAATTTCAGCCTTTTTCAGAAGAAGATCATCTCATATTATAGGTAGATTTTGCTGTTAAGGACACAGAATTTCATTCCGAAGAGACAAATCTCCGGGGTTTAAGTTTGTACCTTACCAGTTATTTCCTATGTACAGAAAGCTTCTGTGTAAAATTCCAGTTTCTAAATACAGGACAGGTAAATTTATATTGGATAAAGCTATAAGACTTATAAAAGTTTTTTGGCTTGGTCAGTGTCCTTGTTCCAGCTTATTTGACAAGCTGAATACTCCACTTTCAGTTGCTCAGAACTGGCTTGTGCCTTTTCTATTGAGATTGAGAATTTGACTTTTTATTTGCTTTGTGGATGTGTCACTTGAATCGATGAGTGTCTATATTTAGGAGTAAAAATTTCTTTTTTGCTTGTTATTTTACTTCTCAGAAAACAGAGATCCACCAATTCTAATTATATGCCCAAACCGAACAAAGCTGTTATTGTAGTTGTTTTTCTATACATCACTATGGTATGTCACAGACTGTGGATAATTAGGTAAAGCAAACTCTCTCATGAAGAGGAGGTTATGTTGACTTTTCATCACACTTGGTGGTGTGATGCAGTGTTAGTTGTTTGACTGTTACCACAAAAAGGAAAACATTTTTTAGAAGTAATCATGCTGACTGTATAGGTGTCCTGATTATATAAATAATACTGCAGATTTTAACAGTATTCCTTAAACTGTCATCTGAGAAGTTAGGCTGCAGAAATGTTTTCACACTCTACTTATGTACTGATTTTTCTTTATTCCCAGGTCCAATCTGTGTATGACATCACCCAGTATGAGAATATTTTTTTTTTGTGCATGATTCTGGAACAACTTCTTCAAAATGAGACAGAAGAAAGTAACATTTCAAGCTCAGACTATGGAGGAGAAGAAAAAATCAAATTTCTGAAGAACCTTGATCAAATTATTCTTCATCTCTCAGATGAATTCCCTTTGTTTTCTTTATATTTGTGGAGAGTGAGTGTTCTTTTGAACTCAGGTCAAATGCAAATTGAGTAAAAAAAGCAGCCTACTTTTTAACCATGCATTTGTTGTGGGATTGCATTGGAAAATTTTCAAGCCAGACAGGGATATTATCCTTATTGGAAAACATTTACTTTAAACTACTATTCTATACAGCAGTTTCAGAGATAATGCAATTTATTTCCAATTCTGAATATAGAAAAAATGTAATAATCCAGGTGCCATTTTCAATAAATGCTGTTTCTTATAGTAGAAAGCAGTGTGTTGTTGTTTGTGCACACAGTGAAAATGGAACAAAGAAAGTTTTTTCAGGTACTGTTTAAAAGAAACGCTATGAATTTTAAAGGTACAATCATAATCCGTGTGTAGGGCTTCCAAGTTAGGAGACTAATGCCTGTCCTCTAAGAGTTGTATAGTTTCTCCATGATTTAGAGACAGTGTTTGGTTGGCTGAAATAGAAATGTTTATTTTAAACTTGGTAACTTCTCAGTAGAAATTCTTACAGGACAGTCTTCATTACTGATAATCAAATGAGTCATTACTTGAGCAAAATAAAATCTGGTGCTCAGTTTCACAACTTTCTCACATTCATTGTATATTGCTTGGCTTTACTTGTGTATGCACAAGTTTAGATACAATAGACCTGATTCACTCTGAGTTGAGTCATGATTTCAGAGATCTAATCTGAAGAAGTGTAACTCATTTAATAGTTACTTTAAACCTTTCTGTTCAAAATTAATGAATATTGATAAAATCTCCTTTGGTATATTTACTTATTATCTGATATTTAATGTGCTTTTTTTTCAGTGTGATGGTATTATATTCATAGTAATAATTAAGGTAACATAATTTAACAGAAATTATCTTAAAAGGTCTTTAAAGTGTGAGCTTAACAATATCTTAACTGAACCACAGTCTTTGATAAATCTAAAGGATAGCTATTATGATCACTTGCTCTTTTTTCTATTAGATAAAAAACATTTTAATTTTATTATGTCTCCTAGAAGTGTACATTCACTATAAATGCAAAGTATTTTGAGCATTAGTCCTTGTCCTTCCCCTTCAATTTTTATGTCAAGAAAATTCTCTGAAACATCATTATCTTATCAATTTGTATGCATTTATTTTTTTAATACCTTTGCTTTATATATAGGTAAAATACATTGGTATTTAGAAAGCAGGTTACTTTGATGATGAATTGACTCCCCAGAGAGTGTTTCTTACTTAAGACCCTGGTCCCTGTTCTGTTTCTTAAACTTCCTACTTGATATGTTATATGGTAACATTGGTTTAATGCTTTCTCCTAGCTAACTTTCTTCCAACAGAAATGTTTGATTTGCAAAGCAAGCATTCCTGACTAGTCACATGAGAAAATCAGATGCATTTAGCCAAACTAAAGGAGATAAATCAGTTTGTAAGTTTGGTAGCCACTCAAGAACTACTGTGCCCATTTTGTTGCTGCTTTATTTGTTTGTTTGTTTGTTTCATTCTGATGGAGGATCAGTTCTTCCTTCTTCCTCCACAGCACTGAAAGCATGATTGCAAAAAGAGAAAGGAAAGGAATAAACAAAATGAACAATTATCTAATTGATATAATAATTTTCATTTTAATTTTTTTCAAAAAAGCTTCATTCAAATATAGTATGTAAGCAAAAGACACAAAATGCAGAAGGATACTGGCATCTGTATGGCAGTATCACTGGCAAAATGTGTATTGTTTCAAGCCTGTTGTTCAAAAGAAAATTTCAAACCTAGATTGCGCACCGTATTTGCTCATCGATTGGCAAAAAGTATTTTTGTTGTTAGTAAAGTAACTCGGGCAAAAAGGGACACATATTTTCTTCTTTGCAGATCATAACACTTTCTCACCAGTAAACTCTCTAGGCCACTGGAAAAGCAATAGATATGTCGGGAAATATGTTCATCCTTGGTGAATTTTGAAATAACTGCTCACTTGGAGACATGATTTTTTAAATACTATTTTTCAGAAAGACAAGGTTTTGTATCCAGAGATGGCACAACTACATGGCACTTATGCTCTGACAGGGATTTGGAACAGTTGTGCAACTTTGAAAGTGTTGAGGCAGAGTGAGAGTTCCCCTTGCAATGCCATTGCAGCAGTCTACGCATACACTCGCCTCTCTGCAAAAGTGCTGTTGACTGGTCAGCTGGGCTCTCCTTATCTGCTTAGTGCGGAATTAAATAGGGCAGTGAACCACATTAATGAACACAGCTTTGGTGGGGCAGTGACCCCTGCAATCAGAATACTTACTAGATTGTTGTCTCTTGTTTCTCAAAGATTTTTCACTAAGAGGGGGCTTGGCTCAAGATGAAAATGCACAAAGGTAGATTTGTACATTTAGATGTCTCCATGTGGTTGAGACATCTGTCTGTGAAACACTTGCAAAGTAACCAACTGTTTTGGTCTGGGTGTCTAGCTGCTACCCCAAAGGACTGCAGATCTTCTCCAAGTCTTGTGTCACATTTTCTCTCTTCATGTAGATGCCTCTGATACCCTGAAGCATCTTTAGTGGCACTGTCACTTAAATGTGTCTGTTTAGACAACCAAACAGTCATGATAGCATGAGCTTAGGTGTGTAACTCACCACCACAAACATGCATTTAGGTGTCTTAATCTGAAAAGTAAACCCCACATTTGTGATACCTTATATGTTTTAGAGGTGGAAATCCTAGGTTTAAATCCCTGCTCTTCAGACAATTTCTGTTCTTATCCAATGACTATTAGATGTAATTTGAGTAAACACCACTGTCTTTAGTTTTGAAATTACCAGGATGGCTGAGATAGTCCCTGGAGGATTTGCAACCAGGTTACATGAAACCTGCTGCAAGTTTAAACTATGTCTTCAAGTGCTTACTAAGTAGGTGTGACCATTTCCAAGTTTTACCTGTCTGGCCTCCAGAGAGGAATACCAAATCCAGAGAAAGTGCTCTTTGCTGAGTGTAGACTATTGGATGTCTCAAAAGAACCATCTCAAGGTCCGATGTGCTGAGCCTAACATCTCATAGACTTAAATAGGAAACACTTAAATAATTTGGTCTGACCTGTCTTTGTTCTCTGGAGTGTTTTACGTGGTTTAGCCTTACAGTTTTAAAATGAACAGTTCAAGGATATTTCTTTTGTCATGCACATCTCTTTTTTTGTAAATGCATGTACTTCAGATGTTGGCAAAATGCTATTGTTCCTCAAATGCAACTTGTTCAGCCTTATAAAAGCAAATATATATATAAGCACACACAGTTAAATTATATATTTATATGGTTGAATTAGCAATTATTTATTAGTAGCCTAGTAGCAGTTTATGGTTTTATAATTTGTTCTGCCACATTCATAGCTTTCTGGGTGACTGACTTTCATGCTATCTCTGTGTGTTTTAAAAAGAAGTTTGTGGTAGAGTGTCTCATTTTATGAAAATAGAAAAATTATGAAACAAAGAAAATAAATTTTTATTCTAGTGCTGCTCCATTGACTGTTCTATTCCCTGAAGAGTTTTACATGCCTGCTAAATAGCAGCAGTGGGTGGGATTTTGGAGTGGAGTGTCTCAGAATCTTTTTGTAAACTTATTGTGGAATCTTTTCATAATCTGTTTATTGATTTTACAAGTTATTGCTTGTATATGTTGGTAACAGTGAAAATGAAGTTGTACCTTATTTTAATCCTGTAATAATTTTTTTTTTTTCATTCAGTAGTCTGTGCATTATTGTCTGATACAGTTTGTAGTTTACTGTGGTGCAACATTAGTTGATATTCACAGGATCATAGAAAAATTTGGGTTGGAGGAGACCTCAAGGTCTCTGGTCAAACTTCCTGCTTCAATCAGCATTAGCTGCAGGATCAAGTCAATGTTGGTTAAATCAATGTTGTCTGTTGCTATTTCAGTATTCAGTCAAGTATTGAAAACTCTCCAGGATGGAGCCTGGATCTGCTCTTTTGCTTGACTGTCTTCATGGTGAAAAAATGTTTCTTTGTATACAGTCTGAACTGGTATACAGTTGCTTCATTTATGATCAGTGTCTTAAGGCTTTTTGCCACCCACCCAGAGCCTGGATCTGTTCCCTTGATATCTTTCCCATAGGCACTAGAGGCTGCTGTTAGCCCCCCCCTGCAACTGTCTCTTTCCCAAGCTGATGAGGTCAAGCTCCCTAACCCCTCTGGTGTCACCGATGCTCAAGCCCCAGGTGTTTCAGTAGCCCTGTGCTGAATCTAATCCACTTTATCAGGATCTTTTTACTGGGGGTCCCAAATGGGCAGTCGTATAGCTGCAGATTAAAGGGAGGTAATCCCTTCCCTTAACTGTGCTCCTGCTGGCACAACCCAGGATGCCCTTGGCGCTCCTCACTGCCACAGCCCCTGCAGCCTCACATTCATCTCACTGCCCACCAGGGCCCCCAAGGGCTTTGCCTGCAGAGCTGCTCTCCAGCCAGGCACTCCCAACCTGTATCACTGCAAAAGAGACTTCCTTCCCAGGCTGGACATTTTCCACTGGTCCTTCCTGAAGTGCAAGTCTCAGTGATCAGCTTGAGAGAAGTAGTTAAAAACTGCAGTCAGATAAAATCAGAGGACTACATTAACATTAGCATCTTACTCTATTTCATTTTAATAATGAAGAGACGGGTGAGTTTTAAAGTATTTTTAATTATTCATAATGCTAAGCACAAATACAGGAAAAGCAAAGGACGTTTGTTGTGTTTGTTTTCTTTCCCTGAGCAGCTGTCCATATATGTATGTTTCCCTTTAGAACTCAAAGAAATTTTATTGATTTTTTGCTTCTATAGCTATATACTTCTAGCTTTCCTGGATTGTGCTTTTCTTGTCTGTCACATGCCAGTAAGGGGTTTTTTTTCTGTTCTGCAGTTCTTAATTGCCTTGATTTGCAACAATTTCTGCAACTTCATCCAGATGGTTTGCTTCACTTAGGCTTTATTAAATCAGCTCTCCCTTATGTAAATTGTTTCACCTTCTTTATCTTTTAGTTTTTCCTGTTTTGCATATAAGTAAATTCACTTAGTCTGCACCTGCTTCTTTAATTGAACAAACAATGTCAGTTGACAGCCTTGCTTTAATTAAGCCATTCTTTCAGCATGGTTTCTACTAAACTTGCTGATTTCAAATTCATCTTGAATTCTTAGGGGTTATGCCCACCCTTAAAATAGTTATACTAAAGAGTGGCTCGTCCTTGAGGAGAGCACTGTTTGCATATCACCTGCTTCCCAGGCTTGAGTTCATGTTTGAGACAACTTTTCAAGTTATACTTAAGGAAACATTTTCTGCAAACCAGTAACATCCCCCAGGGAATAGAAATACTTCCAAGACAAGATCTTTGTTTGGAGTTGTTTAAAAGGGAAGTCTTTTTTCTTTGCTTATTTTCATAAATGCCAGCGATTCATGTGGCTTACACCAATTCTGGCACCTTACAGAATTCAGCCCTTCAGTACATGCAGTCTTAAAAGCAGCATACATGCATTCATTAACAATTTCTTTGGCACATACAGGAGAAACTGTACACTACAGATATTAGCAGTGATGCTGGTTACTCCCCCAAGATGTCTCAGTGATTTCTTGCTTTCTTCTGTTAGCTGCTGTTTCTAGTTTTCTTCTGTCAAAACATAGAGATTTTTTTTTTTCAGTTATAATTACTGAATTTAGTTATATTATTTGAAGACTTTCTTTCCAGCCTGTGGAGTTTGAAATTCATTTCTGTCCTCCAGAGTAGTTGATCTCCCCTGACCCCACCATAATGACACCTACTAATTTCATAAGTATACTCTCTGATGTATTCAGCTGAGTTTGTACAGTAAGAGGAATATTATGAAGTAAAATCTCCGGAGAAAACAACAGAAGTTTAAACTCCTGTAAGTGACTACTATGTTCTGAAAGATAAAACATTGAAAGCAAAGGTATTATTACAAGGAAATACAGAGCCTAATCTGTTTTCTTGTAACATAAATGAGCTCCATTGCTTTAGTGAAGCATTTGCTTTGTGTTTCTGCTGAATGCAAGGAAGAATTGTGTCAGCCTAATTTTTATTATCTTTTTGACATAAAGAATTAACAAGAAGGGTTTACAACCACAGAAGACAGTGAACATATTTCTGTACTACATCTTTTTTCCTCTGATGAAGATACTGGGTCATTTCTGACCTTTACAGTTCTTCATTCTGTCTTCCTCTGGAAAGTTGTTACTTTTGACCATTGTGTATTCTGAGCTTTGTCTTTTGAACCAGAGATTAGGAAATACATCTTGACCCAGAAAAATAAAAAACTGAAGATTAATCTTGTAGTTTACTACATTTTTTGGCTCACCAGAGCAGGCATCTGGACACTTAGCAGGTAATTCACTACAGGCCTTCATTATAAAACTAAGCATAGTCTACTTCCTTAAGAAAGAGTCACTTGCACGTTTTTCTTAT
>VXBB01007325.1:278872-300772 GCA_013399915.1 Illadopsis cleaveri | reverse complement strand
AAAAAAAAAAAAAAAGAACACCTCGTAACTAGGGAATGTAGATTGCTAGATTGCTAATGTCCCGTTCAATATTAATTTTTTTGTTATCACTTTTTAAGGCAAACGAGCTAACTATTTCAAAGGAGATTTTTTATTTTTTTTTTTTTTTATGTATATAAAATGCTCTTTGGGTAGAGAGAATTTATAAAAAAACTATGCAACACTTTATATGTTAGGCCACCACCATTAGAATGTAATAGATTTTTTGGTAGCTCCTTAGTGGAGCAATTTGTTCTACTATTCAGAAAACAGATTGTACTATTTGAGCTGTCAAAAGTCTACTCATATATTAGAAACTAATAGAAGCACAAAGGAAGCCTGTTCCACAAGGATACCACTACAAATTCCTTGTTGCACTAAGGTATGCTTGAAAACACCAGTGTGTGACATTAATGTGTACTCTTGAGAAGCATATTCAACTTCACTTTTTTCTTCCTAATGATTATATAAACCAAAATTGACATCCCAAACTGTAAGAAGTAAATAGACTGAAACTTTAGGATTCTGTTTGGCATTTCTAGTTTTTGCTCCAAATGAGAAAGAAAATCTATTTAACATTGTTTGTGCTGTAGTATTAAAACTACTTAAGGCAGTAAGTGAAACAAATAAGTTAAAGAAATATGTGCTAGTCATGTATCTCACTGGAATTATTTTTGACACTTTCTGGTTTTTCCACTCATTAGTTTTTAGTAAAGTTGAAAAAGGTACTAGAGGCAGGTTGTACTCAAATCATTTCACTGCTAAGTTAATGATCCCGTTCCACACAAAGTTCCCCTATGGCTATTTTGAAATAAACTGAGGGGTTTCATTTTTAACAAGGGAAAATGTTGATGGCTGAAAGGCTTTGTCGTGTTCTGTGTCTAGGCTGCACACTAATACCTTATTGCTAACACTTCCCTTGTGTCTTCAGCCTTGGTTAGGCAGCCCATACAGTGAGAGCTAGCTGTACCTGTTTGCAGTTAATGAGAAGGAAGAAATTCTGAAATTGAGTGATCACCTTTAAAATGAAACAATCCAGATCTTCTTACCTATTTTATTTTTGCAAGATCTTTCAGCTCCGTTTTGGTGGCTGCAGGCACATAGATGTAACTATGGGTTAGGTTTTACATTCTTTACTCGGGGTAACGTAGAATGGGATGTTTTGTTCCTGTTCCTGGTTTATTAATTTTAACTTTAGGATGCACCCATGATGCAGGAATTAATAGAACAGCAGAATCATGAATCCTAAGCTCCCATAGCACTCTTGTCCCAAAGAGCAGAAGAGACAAAAACCTTATAAATTACACTGAATTAAGAAGCCTGTGTAGTTTTTAAGGGGGCTTTATATATTTCTTCTGGATGGATTATTTTCAAAAATGTTTTGAAGAAAAGGGCTTATCATTACCAAACAATCAAATCCACTTTGAAGCTCAGTGACTGAATTCACATCAGCAGCATTTTAAAGGAAGATGAGAAATTATAAGTGAAAAAATATCTTACTAATTTCCAGACTGATAAATATCAGAACATTTTACATGTTGTCTTGGTAATGTGCTACGAAGTGTTGATAAACAGGAATATATCCATTTAATATTCCATGTCTCTGTCAGATTTTGTATTCTACACTGGCTTTCATTTAACTCCCTATGCTCTCCCCTATGATTCAGTCTTTCCAGACAGCATTATTTGTGTTGATATCCTGAGCTGATTTGATAATAACTTCCTGATAACATTATTCTGCTTGGAGAGAAGTAATTCTAGCTGAGACTGTACTTGGTCTGCTTTGTATAGTTGAAATCTTCCTTGAACATATTGCAGCTGCTTGTAAAAAAGCACCATACATTGTGCTAGATACATTAGACATTTAAGTCCACTAACAATACTGGACAGGTTTAAGATTTAGACATGAGGGGTTTTTGATTTTTTTTCTAATGGAAGAAGTGGCTAAACTCATCTGACCAGTCTCTGATCACACTGGTATAGGTGTTTGGTTAGGATGGCTCAGTTTGGCACAAATGTGCTCTTCATTTCTGCTGAGATGGTTTTGATGTGTGTGCAAGTGCAGTTCTGTAGACTGTCATGATCCCAGGCAACTGCAGTCTAGAAGCAATTTTGGGAAGTGACCTTTTCAGTCAGTTCAGATGCAGTCAGGAAAAACTAAGTGTGTCTGCAGCCTTACCGTTTCCTGGACTCTACTTTTCTCTTTGTGCTTTAACAGTTTTCTCTTTCCCCCTTCCTCTTTTTAATTTTCTTCTTCTGATAGATCCAGTACTGTTTGCATTACTCACCACACAGATTTATCAAAGAATTATCTTAAGCCAATATGACCTGTAGGGCTTGTCACAAAATGCATTTGAGGTCTCCTAGTTTAAAAGTTGGCCCCAGAAGGCAGTAGCAAGGATATTCACTTGTTCTTATGCAGTATCCAGGTGGGTCACCCATCCAAGTGTGGAAAATCAGTGATCCCTGCTCAGTCTGACATTTCAGCAATAGGTGGTTTAACCTCTCTGTCCTAACATTCTCTAATTCACCAGCATAGACAAAGTCCTCAGGTTTCAAAGGTCATGCAGAGATTGAAAAAGGTTTTTGCACAGATGTGACTGGTGCCAGAAATTTGTGTAGATGTGCTATGTTTTGCCTAATGTGTACTTACGTGTGTTTAGAAATTCCATTGCAGGGTTTGTGCCCTTTACTTTAAATGTCACCCTACCCCAAAGGAAATGTCACCAGAGGTTCTCAGCTCTGGTAAAGGTCTCAGGAAAAGTCCTAGAGGAAGCAGGGGAGCAGAGCATTAGATGGGTAACAAGCCATGGGGCCTGAACTTCTAGGAAAGAGAACAAAGGGAAGTCAGAGTAAAAGGATTCCTGAAAAATAAAGCCTGTGCTTCCAAAGCAGATAGCATGTGAGAGCTAGATCACAAATCAGCAGCTGGAGACAAGATGTCATCCTGGGGAAATCTCTAGTACATATAAGATTATTTTCTTCCTGAAGACATTATTTTTTTTTTCTCTTAACTGAATTTTTCTGTGTTTTATTTATTCCTCTGATTAATTTTGCCTGTTGATTTTGACTTTCAAGTTCTCCCCATATGCCCTGTGTATGTTTGAGTGCCACTAATACAATCCCTGCTCCTTCTTGCAAATCACTTCTGACAGTATCAAACACTGTCAGTCTTATCACCATCCTTGACAATACACTCCAGGATAGCTCTCCACAGTCATTCACTAGCCTTTTTGCTAATGCTGCTTTTGTCAGTTTTTAGTTTATTCAAGAAGTAGCATGTCTGAGCCATGGGTAAACTTCCAAGGGGAAATTTAAATGACAGTCCACATAAGGTGCCCAAGGTAGAGGTGCACAAGCCAGGCTTAAAGCTGGGGATCATCAAAGCTAAGGATCCTGTTATATATTCCATCTCCAGCACCTGTTTAAATCTTTGATAGCACCACTGATCTTACCCATTTATCAATTCCAGTGTTTATCATCCTGAAGGAAATAGTAACTGTAAGGGGGAGCAGCTGACGGTAAAGAAATTAAGACTCAGGGGAGGGTAAATCACTCAGAAAAAGAAGAGTATTTTGGTTTGACCTTCAAAAGGACAGCTTTAGTGGGAATAGAGCCTCAAAGTATATGATGGAAAAAAGAAACTTTTATAAAAATCTGTAACAATTCAAAAAGTTATAATAGGAGATACCTGTTTTTCAGTAAAGGCTGTCTCCTGAAATAGCTGCGGCTGAATTATTATGGAAGAGAGAAGCTGAAAGTGAAGATGGATTCAGTAGCGTGCAAGAAATTAAGAAGGTAAATAAACAATAAAAAATAAAAAGTATATTAGTGCAAGTAATATTGAGTTCTTCAGCTTTAATAAGTTCATTAGGGATTATGATAAAATTGTGATTGTGATTGTTGTGAATTTACATTAGTGTAGATTTCTGTTCACAGCGCTTTCAAGATTAACCTTTAACCTTTAGTGCTGATATCATCATGAAATCAAGAGGGGCAAGTTTTCATTTACAGATGTTGAGATTAAGGTGGATACATTAGAGTTAGTAGTGTATATTTCTTGTCATGAAACTGTTGTATTCTGGACTTTTATTGGAATTATCAAGCATTTAATTTCTATTTTTATCTGGTTTTATAGATTTTTTTTTCAAAACCCCTTAGCTTCATGAGATTAATACATGGAAGTAAGCAAATTTTGAAAATATAATTTTAATTTCTAAAAATTGAGGCTGGCTACACCCAGTATCAACTTTCATATATTGAAGTCTTCAGATTGCCCAAAATTTTAAGGATAATCTTCCTCTAGCACAGAAACTCTCTAAGTTACAAAGACAAAAATGTGAACACCATTAATTGACTTGTGAATGATTTCAAAGAAAAAAAGTTAAGCAGAAGATGAATCTGAAATGAATTGAAAATGCAGAAATAAAAATTTGCTTTAGAGTTGTAAACTTGAGTGCTGTGTCCAGTTCTGGGCCCTCAGTTTAGGAAGGACGTTGAGATGCTTGAACGTGTCCAGAGGAGGCAATGAGGCTGGTGAAGGGCTTGGAATACAAACCCTGTGAGGAACAACTGAGGGAGCTGGGGTTGTTTAGCCTGGAGAAAAGGAGACTCAGAGGTGACCTTATCACTCTCCACAACCTCCTGAAAGGTGGCTGTAGGCAGGTGGGGGTTGGTCTCTTTCTCAGGCAGCAACTGACAGAACGAGAGGACACAGTATCAGGCTGTGCCAAGGGAAATATAAGTTGGAAATTAGGAAGAAGTTTTTTACAGAAAGAGTGATAAAGTACTGGATTTGTCTGCCTGGGGAGGTGGTGGAGTCACCATCCCTGGATGTTTTTTGGATGTGGCATTCTGTGCCATGGTTTAATTGAGGTGTTAGGGCTCGATGATCTTGAAGGTCTCTTGCAACCTAGTGATTCTGTGATTCTTTGAATTATGAAATTTTGATGGTACTTACTTTGCATGAAATACAGTTTCTGCAATTCCCCAGTTTCTCTTTTTTTTTTTTAATTGGAATCTTGGCTTCAAATTTCACTTTTTAATTATAGAGTGAGTTTATTTCTGTTTTTAAATGTATATGCATATATACTTATACTTTGTATATACCTGCTATATTTAATTATATTTTAGACTTATTTCTTTTATATGCTATAATTTTGTAATAAATTATGCAAATATATTAATGGCTATCGATATGCCATAGCAACTGAAACTTCTATGATTTGCGTTGTTGCTTCATCTTTAGTTCAAATCTTATAAGCAGCTGTTGCTCAGTTCTTGAACTATGTCTGTCAGTTTGTCTTTGGTGCCTCCAGTTCGAAACTTGTGATGTTTCTTCAGTCATTGTCTCCTAAGACAGGTCTGGGGCACAGAAAAAAGTATCTGTCTCTAAGTTTGATTTTTTTTTGAGTAGCTCTTGCTAGAGATCTGCTATCCATAAGTCTTTGTTCTCACATATGATTTATGCTCACAAAGTTTGCACAGCTTACTTGGATTTCTATATTGCCTGTTTCTTATTACCTTTCAGGATTGTTTTGTTTTAGCGTTTGTATATAATTCCAGCATAAACTCTCTGTAGGTGTGTTTCACATCACAGTCAATTTGTCTCATTCAGAAAATAATTCTATCCAACTTAAATGTAGAGCAAGATTGTTCCAGTACTTTGTGTTTGAAAAGGTTTTAGACAGCAAGTGGCTCAATAAAGTGCTAATAATTAAGGATTTCAGTCAGCAGATCAGATTGCATTAAGTTCAGCTCAAGGTTGTTTAGACATGTCAACAATTAATTCTACAGAAACAAACATTTTTTATTAATGAGCTGGAACCCATTAATATACACCTCTTTGAAAACATGAGCTGAAATTAAGCAGAATGTAGTCCTCTGATGGAACAGTTACAAAGTTTGTCTCTTTCCAAAAGCTTTCCCAATGCCTCACTGATTTCTGTTTCCTACTAGTTAAATTATGGCCTAATTAGTGTAGAGTTTTGTTGTAGAGAAACAATTTTCATTTTCTAAAAGGTTGGTGTTTTCATAATTCTACTTTCAGCAGTATTTTCTGTCTAAAAATGATGCAGCTCTGCATCAAAGTTACCACTTCATTTACTTCATTTATAAAATGCTGAGGTGATGAGAAATGTGGAAATTGCTGTAATTATGCAAGTATTTGTGTTTGCTTATTGTCTCACAGCTGCCCAAGTGTTATTTGAAGATAGGCTCATCAGCAAACAAAAACTTCATTTACTGAATTTTATTTTGTCTTTCACATTAAATTCCTTCCACTACAGTAGAAAAGACAAAACTTCAACCAAAAAAAATCCCTCACCGATAGCAAATTTCAAGCTTTTTGCTCTTCTGCAATCTGGTTGAATAAAGATCTTGAATCTGTTTTTATCATTTTGTGTGTCTTAGCTTTACAAATTGTTCATCTCTCTGTCTCTCAAAACTTGGGTATTCTTGGTGTGATTAAAATCTTATTTACCTGGTATTTAAATCTGATTTAAAAATCTACCTAAATTTAAGAAAACTTAGTTTGGGGGGGGGTGTGTGTTTTTGTTTGTTTTGTTTTTGTTTTTTTGTTTGTTTGTTTTTGGGGTTTTGGTTGGTTGGTTGGTTGGTTTTTTGTTTTTTAATGAAAACTACCCTGAAAAATAGGTTTTTCTGGTGGACATTTTTCTACCAAAAAAAAATTTTCTTGAAAGTTCCCAGTCAGCTCTATTTAGCTGCTGAAAAGGGGAACATTTTGCTACTATAAATCATGCACAGTACTTAAAGATAATTTGTGGAGCAATTAAAGTAGCTACTAAGGTTTTATGGTGTGCAATTATGTTTCTTCCATCAGAACATCATTAGGAGAGTACTTATTTGCCATTGCAAGTGAGCTTGTTAAATGTGAAGAAAAATGCAACTGGCAAGCAATAAAGGGCAGATTAAGGGACAAATAAGATATCCAAAGAGTTATTTATGAGTGGGACTTTTTTTGTTTGCTCAGCTTTTGTTTTTCTAGCCTTCCCTGGAACGAAAATAAGAGTTTAGAAAACCCATTTAAGTCCATATAGTTGCCTGACAGTTTAAATGCAACTTCATGCATCAGTAGTAAATATACTGGGTTATAGTTAAGTAAAAAAGCAGTACGTGCTAAACTTGTGTACATCACAACATTGCATTGGATACACCTGTTTTTTCAGAGTTTTAGTGACTCTCCAAAAGATAGGCTTGTGATTTTTAGGACTGCAGGAAAATTTGGTTTGGAAAGGATCTCAAAATGTCTAGTCTTGCCTCCTGCTCAAGGCAGCATCAACTAGAAGGACAAACCAGTTTGCTCAGTGATTTATCCAGTTGAGTTTTGAAAAATTTCAAGAATGCTCAGTTGAAAGCATGACCAGTTCATACACTGCATGACTAGTATTGTCAGCATGTTCTATTTGTTTGGCCTCACGGTGAGAATCTTTCTCCCTACTCGAAGAATGTTTTTCCTTACTTAATGCCTTTTATTTCCATTTATCCTTGTTATCTCTCTTCTTTTCAGGCATCACTGTGAAAAGCCTGGCTTTGGCCCCTTGATAATCTCCTTGTAGGCAGAGAATTGGTGGTGGGGTTGTTGGTTTTTTAAATTTCTTCATGATTAGATATCTACCATGATGTTTGTGGGAGCACTGGAAAACTAGAAATTTTTAGCCTAGTAAAAGGAAGACTTAGGGGAGTAATTAATAAAGGCTTTCAAGTATATAAAAGGTGTATTTAAATATTACATCTGATTCTGAATTTTTTGTTCATATGTACACTGAATCTTTTAAAGTTACTTGCAGGAATCAGCATGGCAGAACAGAGTTGTCAGATGGAGCATACTCTAGCTGAACTCCAGCCTAAAAAAGGATTGGTTTAAAGTAGAGACAGCATTAAGTCACGCTTTACTTGCTTTTCAAGTCTGTCAGAAACTTGATCTTTCTGCTGAAATAAAAAAAGAAGAAAGCAGAAAGTAGTTTGAGGTATTTGTTATGTTTAATCCATAGTTTTTAGAAGAGATAAAAATGGAATGAGAATAAGATCTGCTCAGAGAAAATATCCAAACTTCTTATTCGTATTTGGCATCCTCATGTTTTAGGCAGAAAGTGAAGGCAGGAAGAGAAGACCTCTCTGTCTACTGGACAGGCTATTCAAGAGTGCTAACATTTTTTTTCTTGCTGCACTCCTGAGGGGAAAAGGTAATTCATCTCTGTAGCAATACACTCAGTTCCCAGGTGTCCACATTGAAGGTGCATTTAATTTCTCATTTCAGACTTCAACCAAGTAGTCTAATATTTTGGCTGACACTATTTTTCTATAGGAGTGAAAAACACCACTTCTTCTTTTAAGCTCTGCAGCTAGAATAGGAGTAAAATATGAAAAAAAACAGGTCAGCAGACATTTAATAACTTGGGTAATAGATTTCTACACAACTTCACTCAGAATTTCCATTTCTTCTTGTCAGTTGTATCACCATCTCTTACTAGACTGCACTAAAGTTAACATTGAATTTACAGAATATTAAAAATATAAGTTTCTGCCATAAGTAATTCTGAATTTAAATTAAATTTAATACAGCAGTAAGCCAAAGCTAGAAGACCAGTTATAGCAGCAGATAACATAATAAAAAGTGTGGGTTTTTTCAGATTTTTAGATATAAAATTGTTTGAATTTGGGAGTTAATGTCCAGAGGGAATACATGATGTACTAGTACATGTTCAGAATAACAAAAAATCCAGTTTTGTGATACTAAAATTATTTAAAGTGACATTTTAAATTCTACGGAGTGCACCTTGCACTCATTAAATTTCTGGGTAATACATATGCCAAACCATGCCTGACTGAAGTATTGTTCACTTTTGTGATATTTTAAGTTATTTCTCAAACATTCCTTTCTCTAATGCTCTGTGTAAGACTGCCATTCAAAAACTGTGTGGTGATTCTCATTTCCTTTTGTCAGCAGTGGCTCAAGACAGAAGTAACATTTCCTATGTAGCACTTCTGTTCTTGTCAATATAGTTTCTGTTTCATCACTTACTGGTTTGCCTTGGCTATGAAAGTTTCATTGGTTGTCTTTTTTGTATGTGTCATGTTGTCATCAACCATCAACCTCCATCTACAGTCGCTGAACATAGCCACTGTGTTATGCATCTGTTTCGCAAAAGAACATCTCAGGAAAATGAGACTAAACTCAAAAAAATGCTGCACAAGCAGATTTTGGAGTTTTTCTCTGACTGAAAAGTGCTGGAGGCCATGGGTCTTCAGCTCCTTGTCTGAAATGTGTCATACCTGTGGGCACCAGCAAAGTCCAAGTTCTGAGAGCCCCGAGAGGCCATTTGCTTAATGACTTTGCATCAGGACCCCCTTCAGCTTCTCTGAGTAACCCTCTAGCCAGAGCTTTTTCAACACAGTCTCATGAATTCACAAATCCCATGGCCTGAGAATGTATTATCTATATTGTTCTTTTGCTGTCTGACAGCCTTCCCTTTTCTGGGGGCTCTTTCAAGACACAGGGGACTCTGAGAGCCCTTTTTTCCATCCCTTCACAATGATAACACTCCATCTGATTTTTAAGTGTCTATTTTTGATAGTATCATCAGGAAGGGAGAAAACATTTGAGTTCTGTTGTTCATCCTCTGTCTGCAAATACATGGGTTCCCTGCAGTTTCTGAGATTGATTTAATTCAGAGGGCTAATCTACCTGTATTCCATTGAGAACTTCTTATCCCAAAAGTGGACTCATTCTTCAGCACCTGCTTTGTCCAAAGCACATTGCTTTCACTAGAGAAATCAGTCCTCAAGATTGTTTCTGATGGTAATAGGGAAAACTAAATGTAGGAGTATCTCCTGCTAGAGGTTCTTAAACTGCATAAATGAGTTATGTCATGGTCCAATATGAGACTCACAGGATGAGGGCTATCCTCAGCACTGCTTGGAGTTCAACAGAATTCCATTAAGAGGTAGCCATGGGTAGTTATGATACAGGAGGTGTATTACTGACACATACCAAGACACTGCTTCCACCCAAGTGCAGTTTATCAAGCATATAGTCCTTCAGGACCTTGGGTGACCTACTTTGTAGCTGTACTTTCTTTTGGTTTGACTCTGAGCCTTACACGCCAGGGAAGAGTTGCCTACAAGTAATGAATGACTCCAAGGTACAACCAAAGGGGTTTTGGCACATTCACGCTCATATGCCCTTGTGTGCTTTTCCTTACAGACTTCTAAAAAACTGAATTGTTCTTGAGTGAGTATTAGAGCACTCACAGTGGGGCCACAGTCATGTGTGTCTCTATGGACTGCTCCACTAGTAATATATTTCTCAAGTCTGATTTAAAGGAGCAACAATTTTGATAGACTATTAGAAGGCAGTCTGAGTATGGTTATACGTTGCAGTGCAAATTCCTGAGCAGTAATTGCAGCAAATTTCCTATCCATATCTACGAAGCTGTCTGATGCTTTTTTAGACAGTGTATCTCTGGATTCTGTTCCATTAATCATGTCTGGGTTTTGACCCATGCTCTTTCCCAGCAGAATTTAGATTGGTAGAAAGTTGGCCAATCTTCACCTCAGCCTCTGTATCCTCTCTTGCCTTAGTCTTTAGACAAGTGCCTTCTTTTCTCACTTTGTTGGCCTAGGCTCATGCTTGACCATGCATCTCCTGTGTTCTTTGCCTCTTCTGGCTCCACTCCCATCTTGGCCTCAAGATCTTCCTTCTATTTGCTCCTAACAACCCCCATGAAGAACAACACTGTTCAAGCAGGATCTCAGATCTTAAACATCAACTTGTCCTGATCTTTTATTGGTTTGTGGTTTTTTATAATTTTATGTCAGCTATTAGCTAAATTCATGTAGTTAAGATGAAAAAATTGTTCTGGAGTTGTTAATTTTTTAGTAGCTACCTCTATTTTTTAAGACTTCAGTTCTGTGAAGTAAGCAGGAGGAAAAATTAATTTTAGCCAGATGAGATTTTAGCATTTGAATGGAAGGAAAGTACTTAAATCTCATTATTTCTCTGCAATTAGCTGCCCTTTTGGGCGAACTCCCTGAGCCAAAGAGCTGCATTAACAATGAACATTCAAGTTTTTCAACTGTTAAGGCCATAGTGGCAGACAAGGCATTAGGTATTGGGCAGGAAGAAGATGGATGGACGAGTTTTTGGCTTTTATGTTTTCTGAAGCAAGGGATGTAATGCATCTTCCAGCAATATCTCTATGTATGAATTGTTGGGGGTTTTAAAAAGACATTTTTCCTTATGTCAGCTTCATGGTTTATTCTCTGTATTAATTCAGTGACTTGATAATTTCAAAATTCAGGAGCAAATTATTGATTCATTTGTTGATTCACTCAGTCTTTGATTTATATTCAAAGACTTATTTAGATTTATATTTTTATATTCATTGTTTATTTTTAATTAACTGAAAAATTTACAGTAATTTAGCCCCAGTCATTGTTATTGTTGTTCACTTCTTCCTTTAATCATAATCCCTTCACAGAGAAGAGAATCAGTCTTTCAAATTGCATCGTTAACTCCAGGTTTGTCAATAAGCTGGCAAATAACTTCAGTTACTTAAGCCATTTTTTCTAAATTAATTCTTCTATGTCCCCCCCAAATGAACTATAAAGTCAGTAATTAAAGGCAAATAAGGAACATTCATGTGTTTTGAGGGTAAGATATACCATAGGTGAATACGAAGCTGAGAGACCATGGCTCTTTGTCAGTCAGGGTCTGTCAGTGCCTGCTGAGTGGTGTGAGGTGTCTTGAGGAAGCTCTGGAAGTAAGATACTCCACATTTGGGCTGTCCTTCAAATCAAGTCGTCATGAACTAATGTCTGGACCTCCTCTGTGGTTTCCAGCTGGTTTAGCTGCATTTGAGCACATTATTCCCAAGTGTAAAGTTGCCTCTGCTCCTCTCATTTTGCTACGTTCTGTTGTGACAATGCTTCCCAACATCATGTCTGTTGTCAACTTATTTCACTCTTCATTATCTATGAAAAATACTTATATTCCTGAATAAAAATAGAATAGTTTGGGTTGAAAGGGGCTTTTAACAAATCCTTTGACCTCTAGTCTAACCCTCAAGTAAGATTTGTCCAGAAAACAACCTTCAGAGGAAATCCTTATCTGTCCTTTTAGTCCAACTGCAATGATTTTCTTCTATCCAACTGTTGATGGCTTTTTTGGATTGCACACAACAGTGCTTGTTTTACTGCATGTGATTCAAAAAAGGTAACATTGTTTCTAATTGTCATTTTGCAACAGTGATAATTAGGGAAGAGCAATGGTCAATATATGTGGCTTTACTTTAAAGAAATATCATGGTAAACCAACTTGATTAACACATGAGCTACTTTTTTGCTATTATTATGCAAGGACATTTACTTGTTTATGATTTCTAAGAAATGCTAATTTGCTTTTTTTTTCTTTCCCTCTGAGGAGAAAAAAAAATCTGGAGATCTGACCTGACTCAAAATTGAGCACTGAAACAATTCTGTTATGTTCTCTAGGCATATTTTTCCTGACTTTATATGACAAGTTTATTGGAAACATTCAGGTAAAATGTTTCAATTTATGGCCTTTCTACGGTAGATTTATTGAGAAATTCATTTACATAAAAATTAAGTGAAATTGAACAGGATTTTCATTAAATTATGCATGCAAAAACATTTCTGTATGAGTGAGAGATCACAATTTTAATTTTATTTTAATGTGTGCTTTTGTTCTTTACTATTGTATCAGTTGTACAGTCTTTTTCACCCCTGATGTCTTCTTGTTAATATTTCAATCATGCTTCAATGTGTTTGAAAAAATGGGGGAATTTTAAGCACTGGGATTTTTTGCATTACATTTGGTGGATTGTAAACCTATAATAGGAGGGTATGCACCTACAATTAACAATATATTTCATGTTCTGTGTGAAATAAGAAATGAGAAGTACATCTTGTCTGCTCTTAACATCATCTGGTGTTGTATTTTAAGCAAAGCTCTGATCATTAATGTTAAGAAGCATCAAACCTGTCCTTCTCATTACCAGTCAGCAGAATGTGCCTACAGAGAAAATGAGACACTGCAACTCCTCAAGGGCTCCAGAAAATTTTTTTAAAAAAAGAAGTAATTGATACTAAACACCACAAATGCCCATATGATTGGAGAAAAACATCTCCAATAGGTTGAAATCAAAAATCTTGCCTTGAGAAAGGAAGGGATGCTCTGGTGCAGGGCGTTCTATAAGGATAGATGTGGTTATTTACTTAAAGGGAATAAGTAAATGTTTCCTGGAAACATTGTAGGGCATTAAGTTTCTCTAATAGTGTGATGGTTCAGGGATTTGAAATAAATTTTACATAAACATGCACTAGTGCTTCAAAAACTTGTAATTATATGGTTTAAACTGTATTTAAATAGCACAAATTTGCTTCTACTAGGCTGGGTTTGAAATAACTTTACATGATTAATCTCACATAACAAAGATAACTTTTTTTTTTTTCCGTGTCCCAAAACTAACATCTGAATTTAAAAAAACAGGATCTAAATTTAAGTTTTAATGATTTTTGGTTTAGAAGTGATAATCAAGCCATGTGTTCATTTATAAATTCTAATTCCCCTGAACATTGCTGAGAAACACTAGTTTAGGAGTGGCTTTCATTTTTTCTTGATAAAACTGAAATAGGTTCTTGATAAAATTGAAGTAGGTTACTTCTGTCTGAAGTAAGAAAAAGTTTCTTTCTCTCAAGAACTTTCTTTCCTTCCAATCTTAGAAAAATACATCAGTCAATATCAACTTATTTCTTAATCTTTTATGTGGCAAACCTAGGGCAAATACTAATCTTCAAAAGGTTTGGATAATTTTGGTTCTAAGCATTTCCAGCATGTTCCACCTGGGATATGTTGTGATTATTGGTGCAAAACTCGGTGGTGTTGGAACACTGACATATTTTATTTAGCAGACTTTGATAGGAGAAATTTTAATGGCAGAAATCACAAAAGCTTAACCAATTTCCCCTTCTTTCTGCAGTAAAAAGGTTTTGTAGTAGAACAAATAGGCTTTTCTAAGTGTTCTATACGTTACGCATGAAGTGCCTTAGAATCGTTGCCAAACTGGTGTTAGTATTTTACACGGAAGCCATTCTGTTTGTGAAAGGCATTGAATTAAGAGACAAAAAGAACAAAACCCTTAAACTACACTTCATGTAAATGTGCAGATTAGGAAACATTGCAAAACAAAGCTATTATTTTTTGTGGCCCTTGCAAGAGCCATATGGATTTTGTGACTGATGTCAGAAACTGCAGTGATGCAGGAGTTCAGAAGTGGATAGACTCATATCTGATAAGTAGCTTAATAAGCTCTATTACTTCAGAAATTAATTCACAATTGATGATACAACTATATGCACTCATATAGGAAATGGTGTCTATGTCTATGACAAGTATGCTTGTCACCTGGAAAACTGTCTTGTTTTTGAGTGAATAGGCTGAATACCAGGGGAAGGGGGGGGAAAGCTCCAAACACACCCAACTCCCAAACGTTTCTATATAATGCAGAATCTCAACATACATCNTGAAAAAAACCACCATGTTCTTAATTATTTCCACTGAGTTAATTGTGGGATTTTCAATAGGGAAACTCATTTTTTCATTTAATTTCATTTACCCTTTCTTCCTCATCACAGGAAACTATAATTTTGCCTTTTTGATGTAAGATGAAACGTGATCACTCTTACCAAGGAAAGCAAATAAACATTATGTCTTTGTTTCAAAACTGTTCTTAGAGTTGTTTCAGAATTCATAATTACTGTAGCCCTACTTCATTAGTCTTGGTTTTCTAGTGACTGCATTTGCAAATTTCAAATGCTAGCATTTAACTAAGTCTGTGTTTTATCTGTGACTTAGTGGCACATATCAATAGATACTTCCTTTTCTGTTTGTTATCGTTAATGCCTCTGTGGAAGCTGTGTTTTAAAAATGGAGAAGGGATGATTTTTGGAGATAGTGGAGATGATAGTGCTGCAGCAAATTTGTAGGAAAATTAAAATGGATGTGGCTTTGGTGTATAATGAACTTATGGAGGCAGCAGCACCTGCATCTAACTGCAAACTTCTCTTTCAGGCCTTTTCAAGCCCCAGAGGCCACCTCAAATCACAGAATTATTTAGACTGGAAAAGACCTGTAAGATCAAGTCCAGCCACAAGTCTGTCACTGCCAAGTCCACCTCTAAACCATTCCCTGAGCACCCTGGTCTACACATCTGAATACCTGCAGGGATTGTGGCTCAACCACTTCCCTGGGCAGGCTATTGCAGTGCTTGGCATCACAGCTAGGTATCATCTTCTGAGTCAAGAAAAAGATGTAAAGAACCAGCTGTTGATGGATGGTAGAGAAAGAGGTCAGGCTGTCATGTGCTGATTTTGCTGCTTGCCCCTGGCAGAGGAGAGCAGTGGGGAGCTCAGGCCACCAGCCCTCCCTTGAACTTATGCTGCTGCTGCTCTGCCAGGGCTTGCCCTACGTGGCAATGATGGGGAGAAAGGGGGTATTGATTTTTCTAATCTGTGATTATACAGACTTTGCAATGGATCTGAACAGACTTCTGTAAAGTGTCTCCAGAGCCCACCAGTGAGTCACAGGAGGAAGTTCAATTGTACATGGCTTAAATGAGTCCAGAGTTTCTCTGAGCTGGGCCATTTCATCCCTGTGTGCCACATCAATGAATTAACATCAGAGAGAGAAACACAATGAGGTAATAATTTCACACAGGCAGAGCTATTGTTCAGTAATTATCTCTCACCATTCCTATTTTATCCTTTAAAAAAAATCGAAGGAACAACCAAAAAAAACTTTCCCACAGGATTGTATTTTTAAAAATGTTACTAAAATCTATTTGTCCTCTTAAAATGCAGAGTAAAACTGGAATACTGTCACTGACAGGAATATTTTACAACTCAGTTTCCTTGAATAGTATTTTTTCTTCTTCTTTTTCTAATTGTGTTGGCACAGAAGCCAATCTATATGTAAGTGATGCTTATTTCTTTTCTCAATCATAAAAAGTCATAGTTTGATAACAGAAAAACTGTCCTATGTGGCAATGGCAACTGAGATTCAATATAAAGCATGCCTAGAAATTACAGTAAACTGTGTATGCACAAGAACTCACCTAGTTATGTTTGAGAGTTACTGCCAAATTTTGTAGGTAAAAAATCGCTGTGCTTTAAAAGACCCACTTTATGCTTATTGCATGTCCCAAACTCTCAATAAACTCTCAAGAAAGGGGCAAATCAGTTAAGAAATTACCATCGGACCCCAGGGACTTTTGCATTTGGCTCTCTGGTGAGTTTTAAAATAATACTGGGTACACCACGTAGTGTATCATGAAAGTCTAATAAAGTAAAGAGAATTTGAATTTCTGTAAAATTGAAGGGCTGCTACAGAGAAATACATTTTCCTGAGCTGAAAAAAGTAGAACTTTGGTTTGGTTTGGTTTGGTTTGGTTTGGTTTGGTTTGGTTTGGTTTGGTTGGGGGTTTTTGTTTGTGTGGTTTTGTGTGCAGAAGTACGTAAAATTCATACAGATTTTCTATGTGAATGTCACTTGTTCCAGCATGATTATTTATTCATATCATTCTGGTAGCCACAGTGAGAGGATTTACTATCCCATGCTATGACTTTCCACTCTGGTTAATGAGGAAGAGAAAATCAGACAAAATTATGTGAGCAATAAGGAGAAAGTATGTATTTTGTTAGTGACATGTTGCCCTTGTGTTGTGTGTGTACAGCAACATACATGATGTGCTGAGTAGGAGCCCTATGCCAACAGAAAGGTTCTGGCAGTATAGGGACACAGCAAGGAGCAGAACAGTAGGATGGAATTTAACAGCTGCTGAGTTTGTGGTGGAAACTTTCAGGGATGAGCTAGTGAGAGGGGCCTTGCATGATGAGAAACAAAAGGGAAAGTAAAATGTGTTTCAGTGTCAAAGGCGAAAGTGTAAAGCAGGTTTCTAATATAAACCAGAGGTTCAGATAAGGAGAAAAATCTTCGGGATATATAGAATGGTGGAAATAGAGAAGAGGGAGGTGAGGGCAAGATCAGAGGGGTAGAATAAGCATGGAGGAGAGTGTAGAAGAGAGGTCAGAAAGTCTACTGGAGATTCTTAAGAGAAGGAGGAAAAGTTTTAATTTGATTTAAAAATACCACAAAAGCTAAGGAAAGTGATTGATAAGGTGCAGCTTCTGGAATATAAAATATACACCACCTGACATGCTGGATGTACTTACTGGAAAGACTTAGAGAGATGAAAAGCAACAGTCATGACAAGAGGACTTCAAGTTGAAAGTGTTCCAGGAGATGGTTAAAGCAGACAATGGAAATGCAGGAATGAATTATAAGGTTTCAAGGCTGACGACAGGCTTTCTCATAGCAAAAATCACATTAAGGAAAAGCATATGTTAGCTGTGAAGGCCTCTCAAGGTTTTCCTAATAATTGGGCTCTAAGAAGAGAGTCAGAGCCTGAAATTCAGTGCCTAATCAAGGTGCCCAGCAAAAAAAAGTCAAAATAATATCCTGTGACTGACTAGCCCTCTAGTTTATCTAGTTGAGTTGCATAAATAAGAACAAACTTTAGTTGGGAAGGAGATACAACAGAGTAAAGCAGCCCATACAAGATAAAGGGTTCCTGCCACTCAAAATAGACCTAGATTTAGATAGTTCACTCCCAAATGCCGTGCAACAGCAACATAGTTTTAAAATTTAAGCAGGTGAGGTATGGAGTCACCAAGAGCTGGAGGAAAGCACAGCTGAATAAAACAGGAAAATAGTGTAAATAAAAATCTGGAAGCCCAGTGCTGCTGAGCCATTCATCACTTTGGGATACATGGCTTGAACGCTGTCTTGATCCTTCCTATATGCCCTTTCTTCAAAGAGCTGAGGAGAGATCCCTCAAATGCATGACAGCTATTTTACACCAACACCAGGCAAACTTTAAACTTTTGCCATATTAAATAACTCTGTCTCAGCTGTGGAGTTTGAGGTCTCCTTTTTCTTATCTAAGTTTCATGCAGAGTTGGAACAGAACAAGAACTGAGATTTTCCCACAGGATATGTAATTTGTCCAGCCCCTTTTACTATTTCTCCCAAATGTTCTAGTTGCTAAGAGGTTTTCCAGTCTCAGCAGCATGAGTAATTTGTATTATCTTTTGTCTTGCATGTTAAAGAGAGTCTTTTCTCTATCTGTCTGGAGTAGGTGCAAAGGGAAAGCCGCACATCTGTTTCTTCATTCACCATCTGAAATGAGATGACAAAAAGATCTAGGAATTATACAGTTATTTAAGAAAATTTTGGAGATTACTGGAATAAAATGGAACAGCTGCTCTCTGTGGAAGCCAGTAGCACTATGGCAGAAGGAGAATCAGCTCCCTTTAAGCTAGATGTCTCTAAATTAGGAATAAACCAAATAAAAGACTTAAATATTGATATGCTGTATGAAGATACTGTAATCCCTTAGTGTGGATTTTGTTTCTGATAAAGCAATCCAAAGCTCCCTTTAGTACACAATCATAGTAATCTTTGTGTGAGGACTGTCAGGCGTGTCAGAATGAGATCCAAATGGGCAAAACACTGGATAAGTGATTGTTTGAAGCTGGACATCCAGGAAGGTTAGGAAGAGGACCAAATGTAGTTTGAAGACCCACACTGATATTCCAGAGCAGATGGCTTACAAATACCTATATGGAAGCCCTTCTTTTTGGTCTGGTCACCTGATCTGTAGCCTTCTTTTGAGAGCATGTCTATGATTATTCATTAATAGAGTACAAGGCTTTGCCTTTTCTTTTAAAGATAGCTATTTGGTGGTACGGCTCACTTCCTATATACATTCAAAAAGTTTAATATTCAAAGAAAGAAGTCTTGGGTTCAAAGTTCTCTTTAGCCTCTATATTCCTGGCTGTCGTCCTGAAGATTATCTTAACCACCAATTTAGAGGTTACAGTAGACAGAGAGGTGCTTCTTTAAAACTGGAAGGAGTAGGAAATTTATTGTCAGACATCACAATGGTTGTCATGGTAGCCAAGGCAGTCACCCTTTTTTAGGAGAAGCACCATTCTGCAGGGCCCATCAGGTGCAATCACAACAGAACAGCTCTGCTGACTCAAACTCACTTTGCTGGAAGTGTATAATATTAAAAATTTAAGCCACAATGGTGAATAGAGATTGAAAATAACAAGGTAATTTATGAGATGTTAGTTAGTATATGGTGTACATCGAAAAAAGAGCATTACAAAATAAGTGGAATACCAGCTTTGTGGTTAATACTGATGATACCAAGCAAGCAGCAGCTGAGCATGTAACAGCCACAGCTGGGTAACTCCAAAGGAGCACCTGCACTGTGCTGATACAAGGAGTCCAAGCAAATGAAATGCAGTCCATGTTTGCTGTACTGAGTATAATCTGTTCTCACTGTTTAGTCACATAACCCATCCTTCTGGTTACTGTTATTCACATAACATCTCTACTAATTCACATTAGTAGAAATGTTACATTCTTTGGATAATACAATTTCTCTAAAAAATAAGATCATCTACCAAGCATGTCAGTACTTGTATGGCAGAAATGGACACTAACAAAAAGAGTAAGTTACCTGAGGAATTCAGAATTATTGTGTTGTGAATACTGTTATAAGTGCTACATAATGCCAATGAAAAATACAGGTGCTTTTTGGGAAATAAATCTTACTTTTGAACTGGAATAGCCACCTCCTTGATTAAAGTGATTACATGCCAGCTATAAACTATCTCTGACAGTTCAATTTAACATACAAGTCAGAATTTTCAGGCAACACATTCTAATCAAGTTAGAAAAATGTAAACAGTTTAAAATCTTTTAAAAGATGAATGAAAGAATATTTAATATAAAGAGTAATGTGGTTAGAAGTAGGAACTTCTGGGCAGCAGACTTATGGATTTTTATTTTTCTTTACCTTAAATATTTTTTCTCTGGAACCTACCATGGTTATTATCAAGTGGAAAAAGCGAATAAAATAGCAGGAAGGAATGTGTTTAATATTGAACGTCATCCTTTGTCATAGATAGATGTAAAAGTATTAGAAGTGATTTCTCATTGCTAGGGTTTTCACCTGGAGGCACACAGTGAAAAAGAATGCAGCTTATTGAAAATAATACATGAAAAAGTTACTTTTGTGATCTTTATATGTACACATGCACTGTCTGCTTATTCAGTTGAGGAGATTGGTGCATTATGTTCTGGGGCTTGTTATCCATGGGCCAGATGGTACTGTCACTTGCACCAGGTGAGGAGCCAATTCAGGATCCTTCTCAAGGAAGCAATCCATGGGTTGAAAAGCATTGTTTGGTAGTGTTTTCATCAGAGGAGCTATGGTACAATGTGCAGATATTTCTGCTTCTCTGTTTTTAATGAAGAAGATGAACATACATTGCATAGCAGCATGGAGACTCCATTCCCCTCTAGTGCTGGTGTTATCAGGATTGCTAAAACTTTCTTGTACACAGAATTTATACAGGCTACAAAGGATTCTGCCAACGAAAAATCACCACATAAGATTTGAAAATCTTGAGGCTTATGTAACTATTTGGTTCTCTGATGAAGAGGACTAAAGTAATGATTACAGAGATAGAAGGATACTTTGCCTTACACATGGCAGAAAATGTTCAAGAGGATCTCAATCAGACCAGTTGCTGTGAAGGATTGTCACTGAGATGTTTCCACTTTCCCTCCTTCATAATCTTTTTTGTCAACTTGTTTAGCTTATTTATTATTTTATTAATGATTGTTAGTTACTCATTCTGATCTCAGTTTTCTTCTCTAAAAACCTAGAGTAAGACTTTTTTATTCTGATCTTGATCATAATACAGTGGGACAGTGAGACTCTCATTTGAAGTCCCTGTCAACTGGTTGTTGAACTATTTTAAAGTATATTGTCAATTTGACGCAAGCAAGAGGGAATAAATGGCAATACAGAGGTATTTTCGTGTTCCAAGTTGTGCTCAAATATTGCAAGGTGTCACTGAAGGGTGTCACAAGGCTCAAATACTGCAAGGTTTCACACAGGGGAGGTACCTTTTCTATCTGTAATCTAAACAAGATTGCTTATGTTTGTTACCAGATTAGTGCATCAGCTTTAATGTTGCTCATCAACAAGCTCTAAAGAAAATTTTAAAAATCATGCCCCAAGACTTGTGATTCTGACCATCTTGGCTTGTAGAAGATTCACAAGACATCTTGTGTCTCCACTGAGAGATGCAGCCAGTCTGTCATTTTGAAGTATGTTTTTTTTCCTCCAGTAGGAAAGCAAACATTGAAAAAAACTGTAATCAGGATCAGATTTTTTTTGTTTCAGTTATTTACTGTCCAAGATCAAAACTCTGACTCCTGAACAAGGAGAAGCTGCCCAAAGATTAAATCATAATTCATCTAATTGAAACTTGCATGATAGATGTGATCAGAATATGGACCAGAAGTCATGGATTTTATGGGAGTTTTGACTGAAGACCTGAGATGAGGTTGAAAAGATCTGGCAGGGATCCAAGGAAGTGAACTGAGGTACTCTGAGTCCTTGTTGGCGGGATGGATCCACAAATGTGTGTGAATTAAAGCACAACTGAAAAGAAGCCTAGTATGACAAGCTATGTACATTTAGATTATAAAGGGTTTAGGAGCTTCATAGAATGTCTCTAGGGTTTGTTCTCCCTCTTGTTTTCTGACATATTTTTCACTGTCTCGATCATTTCACTCTTGCTGGAAGAAAAAGCAAAATAATTTTATTAATTCAAGTATCTTCTTGTGGATTTTTTTTGGGTTTTTTTTTTTTTTTTTTTTTTTTTTTTTTTTTTTTGGTTTTTTTGGGGTTTTTTTTG
>VXBB01007325.1:217703-278797 GCA_013399915.1 Illadopsis cleaveri | reverse complement strand
TGGGGTTTTTTTAATAAACCATGTTCCTTGGTTTCATTCTCTTGTAGTATTCTGACCTGCATTGCTAGAATATAGTCTTATTGATTATAGTCATCTCACTATGTCTTTTGTAAGGGCTAGAAGAATTTCTTACAATGTGCCAAATTTTTAAATACATTCATGAAGAAATGGAGCATTGAAAATGTTCCCCAAGAGTCATCTCATCCCACTTGTGCAAGCTCAACAAGTATTTTATGATGACTATTTCTCTAACCCGTTCCTAAAAATTTTCTGAGATTTGCTATATGAACCCATTCTTTCTACAATAAATAAATAAATAAATAAATAAATAAATCAAAATGGCAGTGTACTAAAAAAAGCTGCATTAAATTAGTGAGAATTTTTTCACTATAAATTTTTCAGTAGATATTTCAGCTTCAAAAGCATGTTTAAGTCCCTTCACTTTAATATTATTAGATAAAAATTGTATTCTGTCATCTTTGTTCACCATTAACAAGTGCTTTACTTCTATATATATGAATTAATAAATGAAATGGATTAAATCCCTGGAGAAAGAAAGGAGTTTCTCGCAGATATATAGGAAATTACTTAATATCCTCAACCATGAATGACTTCTTAGATGACAGCAACTACTTCAAGCTGAAAAACTGACAACTACTCTCTATCCTTGAGAAGAAATACAAATCATTGCTTGGTCACAATTGTGGCCCTTAGAGCTTATCTATTTTGTACCGCAGTCACCTCACTGCACAGCAGCCAAGCTTAACAGCCCTGTTTTGGTGTGTGTAACAGCTGAACCCCACTGAGACAGTGTGTCTGGACCCCTAAGCCTCAGCTGTGCATGGCCCTTTGGGTCCACAAGTGTCCCAGGCTAAATTCTGTTTGCAGGGACCTCATGAGCACAGCTTGAGGTAGGCATGTGATGGGCTTCTTGGCTGGAGAGAAATTGCCTGATATTTCCTGAAATTGCATTACATTGCAGTCGCTAGGATTGATAATAATCTCAACTTGGAGCTGAGCTCCTGCATCAAAGTTGTGCTAAATGGCCAATATAATGTGTGTGCTGAAGTGGAACTGTAACAGTTCAGTATTCTTATTATTCAAAATGGTTTACAGTTTTGTTTTAGATTTTGGATTGTGATCTAAGTATTCATTGCCTGTAGAAACCAGGGAAAATCCTTTCCTGCTGGTTTTGAGGCAGCAGCAGTGGATTTCTTCTCATTAAGTTAAAATATCTAAATAGCAATCTGGAAATGCTCAATATTTTTAATAGGAAGCAAAGGATTAGTAGAAAATGTGATTTCTTCAAAATAGAGTAAAACAATCAAGCCTTATAACTTCTGATGGAAACTTAAACTTTTGGACATTTTTTTTTTCTCTTCTTGATAGCATGCTTCTCTCTTAAAGCATTCACTCTAAAGCACGTGTTATAAATATCTTGCTGCTGTCTCTCACAGGATCGTTCTGGACAAAATGTCCAGCCCACAATAAACACATCATGGGATGGGTGAACAACTGGCTCACAGATCGGGCACAAAGAGAATGGAGTGACAGCAGACTGGTGACCTGTCTCCTGTGGTGTTCCACAGGGCTCCATTCCTCAGACTCTCTTGTGCTTTTCAGCATCTTCATTAATGATTTGGAGGCAGGACTGGAAGAGATACTGAACAAGTTCACAGACCATATAGAACTGGGAGGAGCTGCTGACTCCCTCCAGGACAGGGAGGCCCTGCAGAGAGACCTTGGCAAATCTGGGCAATCACCAACAATGGGAAGTTCAATAAGGGAAAGTGCTGGATTCTGCACCTGGAACACATCTGGATGTACAGACAGACTGGGGAATGAGATGCTGGAAAGCAGCACCTGGGGGTCCTGGTTGATGGCAAGTTGGATATGAATCAGCAGTGCCCTGGCAGCCAGGAGGGCCAGCCCTGTCCTGGGGCACATCAGGCCCAGCATCACCAGCCGGGCAAGGGAGGGGATTGTCCCCCTCTGCTCTGCACTGGGGCAGCCTCACCTCCAGTGCTGGAAGCAGTTTTGGGTGCCACAGTGTAAAAAAGACATTGAACTATTAGAGAGTGTCCAAAGGAGGGCAGTGAAGGTGGTGAAAGGCCTTGAGGGGAAGCTGCATGAAGAGCAGCTGAAGGTACTGGGTCTGTTCAGCCTGGAGGAGACTGAGGGGAGACCTCACTGCAGTTACAACTTCCTCATGAGGGGAAGAGGAGGGGCAGGCATTGATCTCTTCTCTGTGGTGACCAGTGACAGGACCTGAAGCAATGACCTGAAATTGTGTCAGGGAAGATTTAGGCTGGATAAGGAAAAGGTTCTTCACCCAGAGGGTGGCTAGGCACTGGAACAAGCTCCCCAGGGAAGGGGTCACAGCACCAAGTCTGAAAAATTTCAAGAAACATTTGGACAGTGCTCTTGGCCACAGAGTGTGACTCTCTGTGCAGAACATTGATGGACTCAGTGATCCTTGTGGATCCCTTCCAACTCAGCTTATTCTGTGATTCTGTGATTCTGTGCCATCTAGACACAGAAGTGGCACTTCTTCAAATTCAAAATTTAATATCAAGATCTGTTTTTGTAAAATCATGTGTTAATAAAGCTTAAGGATTTATTTTGAGGCTTTGAAAAAATATTTTCTTATCCTCTCTCTACAATTTTTTTATCTTAGTTGCCATAAAAACCATACTAATAAGTTGAATATAAATGTGTTTGCTATCTTTTTCCTGGGGTAATTTATTTAATTTGAATGGAATTTGGTCAGTGTGAAATTCCAGCTTTTAAATGGTAATCTTATAATAAATTAATATGCCTAATAGCAGAAGAGTTTGGGTTTGGATTGTTTGGGGGTTTTTTGGTATGATATTACTGGCTTTGTTTCTAAATTACAGCCCACTGATCAGTGAAATGATTCTTCGTCTCTGCAGTTACAGTCTTTTCAAGCAGCACTAATCTTGTTACTGCTTCTCACCAGTCTGCAGAGGGAAATAATGGCTGGAGCAAGCTGGGAAAAGAGAAGAGGCAGGAGGAGACTGCAGATCTTAGAAAGTAAGTACTGCAATAGCAGCTGCTGATACTGCTCTACAACCAGAGGATTGCTTGGGTGGGATTTCTAGAGGTATCCCTGGAGTCAAGACTTTTCTGTGTTAGTCCTGGGGATGTGATGCAGCTGTTGAGGGGTTCTGAATATGAATTTAAATGTAAAAAAATGTTCATGCTTCCCAGTGTTTAAGTTACAGTGGAGAAGACCAGTCTGTGTCTCCCCATGGGACTGTAAATAGTTCTCATTCAAGGCTCAGCCTTGCTCCTAAATACCAGCCCTCAGCAGCCTGGAGGGGTCTGGAAGACCACAGATTTCAGAGTCTTGCTCATTTCAGAGGATGATGTTGCTAATCCTCTTTCTCCTTTACAAAGATGAGGAGGAATAAGATAGTTTATAAAATGTCTTCTCTCCAGTGTCAGAAGTTGTACCCATGAGCAGTGTCCCCTCCACGTTTCTGATAGGGCTCAGCCTGACCATGGTGCTGTCCAGGAGGGGTGACTGCCATCTCTCATGTGAGTAGTGTTGGGACTTTCAGCTACTCTGCCCCTGCTGTGTCATAAAGGCTGCTCTATAAGTGACATCCCTTGCCTTTTGGCACAAATTAATTGTTTTCAGGGGATACTTTTTTAATGTCTTTATTGAAAATCCCATACAAGAACCAGCCTCTGGGCGAGGGAATATGCCTGTCTCAATGCAACAGTGAAGACCCAATTTTTTTCATTCAGTTCCAAAAAATATAACTTATCAATGAATGCTGCTAGCTCCAGAACAGATCTCTGATTGTCTGAAATAATCTTTTCCATTGCTGTCCCGCACATCTTCCAGGATCCCAACCATGGAGGATGTTGAAACTTACTTCTCTTTGCAGCTCAGCTCTTACAAATTTAAAGATATGCAAGAAATAGACAGAAGATCTCTATAATTAGAGTGGATTGCTTGGTGGTTCCCTTCCCCTTTCCTGTTGGGATTCATAGGTTTAGTTTACTCCACAACATTTAGTTTTCTGGTCAGCCTGAGTTTTCTAGATGAGAAGGTAATGAGCATATCTATGGGAAGTTTGTCTGGTGTGTTTTACACGTGTTTTTACTTGTTATTTCTTTCTACTGAGTGCAAAGGATGGAACTACTGGCAGTCTTATGTAACTACTGATTTGTATGTCTAAATTAGGTAAAGTGGACTCCACCTGAGATATTTGTCTAGTTTCTGTCATTTGTAAAAGATTTATGCCTATGTGGATGGGGACCCACATCGGGTTTATTAGTCAGTAGGTTTCTGGCACATTGCAATGGCCTTGTGGTAACTGAACATTCACTTCTCATAAAAAATTGAGGTGGCAAGATTGACTGTTAGTATCTCAGAACTGTAATTCTTGCAAATAGGATTTTTGTGGTGGGTTTGTTCTTGTTGAAATAACTTGTATGTATGAGTTCTTAATTTGCTAAGAAAAAATGACAGATTTCTATTTGAAAACAGACTCTAAAAGAGCAATGAAGAGAGNGAGGGGGAGGTACATGGGACAAACCATTACATGAAAAACTTATAAATAAATGAAGCATTAAACAGAGAAAACCAAAAATCCACACTACAACAGAGAGATAAATGGAAAATAACATCTATTTGCTTGTGAAAGACAGCAGAAAGTCAATATTAGTCAAGCTGCCAAACAATCACCTGAAAATACTGAAGGCTGCCAGAGTTCTCATGCTGGAACAATAGTGGACTCCTTAAGTTTTTACCTGAGATAAGAAGAGAAAATCAGAGCAGCTCCTTCGGCACATAGCATTTTGGTTTTATTCCAATGTGAGTTTTCTTTCCAATACTTTACCTTGTTTAGTGTTCAGGCTTTTTCACCACCCAAATTTTGTGTGTGTTACTTAACTACCACATGCCATAGGAAATTGTTCCTCTTGCTCTATGGTGAATCCTTTTCTGCAAATGCTGTGTCAGTGCTGATAGACCCTTTGGGTCTGGGTCCTGGTGTCTCTGGGTCCTCCCACTTCCCAAACCAATTCTTTCCCTGCTCTCCATGTGTTCTCATGTGGCCTCCTGAGCCCCAGTCCCTGCTCTGCCTGCTTCCATCTCCCATATTAGCCCTGAGAAGGGCTGAAGAAAGAGTGATTGAGAGCAGAGGACAGGTGTTCTTGTCAAAGGGCAGGCTGTAAATGGAGGAATCTAAACCCAAGACCTAAGGCTGAAACTGCACCTCCTCACCTCCTCTTCCATGAATGGTGCTGGGTTTCTGAGGTCGTCTTTGAGCTTTTTGCATGGGGAGACCTCTCTAGCACTGGATTCAAGCAGGCTGGGCATAGAAAGAGCTCTGTGGCCCTATCTATTGCTGAATATCTTAAAGATTCATCCTTGAAGAATATGAGGCTTTTGTATTTTTGTCCTACGAATCATGTGAAACTGCTGTAACTTAACAGGCTCACAGGCTAAGAAGGAAGCTCAAATCTCATTAGCGTTCCTGTTCTCCTCTCCCACGGTGCTTCTACAAGGTGTTTGGAAAGGTAGTAGTTAAAATAATATATCTAGAGCTAAATACTCACAAAACCTATGGGTGACAGCAGCAGGACTGAGTCCTACTGAGCATCCATCTACTAAGCAGCTTTAGGAACCGAGGCTCCTACAGCTGAATTAAGGAGTCATAAAGTTGGGTAGCTTCTCAGGAAAAATGCAAAAAAAGGTAGGTAGAGCAATACCCACCAACACTAAAGCTGTGAGTGAATGGAATATGGTTGGGGAGAAGGAAGGAAAATGAGCAGTAAAAGGATATTTATTTATCAAGTACAGATACATCTGGGTGAGGAACTAGAGAAGTGGACTGCTTACCGTCGGCATTTACAAGAGAAAAGTCAGATTTTGCCATTTAGAGTTACAGCTTTTCTTCCCTAAGCTGATGCTGAGTTTTCATGTAGACTCACAGGTTACAGAAGTGTACATCTGAAAACATGGCCTATTACAGGTACCCAGGGAAGGCATTTAGATTTTCCAGAAATTTAGAGTTGAGATTGCAGATGACGTTTCTCTGCTTTGGAGGGCCTCTGCTCTGGAGAAGATGTAAGTTTCTTTTAGGGTTTTCCAGATGGTCTAAAGGTAAATAGTGGTACTTGTGTCTTCACCACATTGTAAAGAGCAGCAGATTTGATGAGAGAAGTTTTTAAGGATTTCTAGGAAGCTTGGTTATTAAAATAATGGGAACATAAAAATTTGTAGAAGGACCTTCCCTTAGGTCTTGTTAGTTCCTATAACAAATTTTCTATAAGAACCTTGTCAGTTGTAGAGAATCCCAATTAATCAGAACTGCTGGATCACCTTTGTCTACACACTCATTGATATCCTACTCAGGCACCAGCTTGTTAGTGCAGCAAGTACAGACACCACACTGCCACCTTCCCAGCAGTCCGTCTCAATCCATCTCCTGCTTGTTCTTTGTCACAGGCTCTATTGTCTCACCAGAGCTGAAAGTCAGTCTCCAGAGTCTGTGGCACATTGGCTCCCCGCAGAGACCCTAACACTGATGTGGGGTTGTATCATCAGTCTTCTGGCATAATTGTTGTTGGTGTGACAGGTTACTCCTAAAGGGGAAGGGAAGGGGAGGAAATATTGGTCTGACTGCTCTGGTGGCTGAGGAGCTGATGTTGCTTGTGCTCAGGAAAGAAAAAAAAAAAAAAAGTGGGCACTAATTATTAGCAGATACCATGTTAAATAATGGCAAAATGGTTGATTGAAGTTGCCAAGAATTAGAAACAAGATGAATCATTCACAAGTTTCTATCTAAGTGTCTTAACCATTATTATATTCATACACAATAAAAAAAGAAATTATCAGAGGAAGGATTTCCCTGCACGCCCCAGGCCTTGGGTTCATGTGCACATATGCATGCACAGAGTCCTGCAGTCTGACATAATTCTCACTGAACATCCTTAAATTGTCATTCCTGTGACTTTTGCCCATTCTCATTTATTTAGGCTGCTCCTACTCTCCTGCTCTTTCTAACAGTGTGGCTTTGTTTGCAAACTGGGTATAAATACATTTTGGAAGTTTGAAAGGTGAGTATGTCTGATGCATCTTTAACAATAAAAAAAAAAATTTGGGATTCTTCAGTAAGGCCTTTGCTACTGCCTACAGAAGCAATGGATGGGATCACAGCTATAACAAATGTGTTTTATCACCACTTTTAGAAATACTGAGGGTGAAGCAGTACCCTCTCAAAACTGGCATTTATCAGAACTTGTGACTATTGTTCTGTGACTTTATATAAACTTCATGGGAATTTAAGTTAGGGAAGGAGGAGCCAGGAATAGATCTAAGAGGAAAAGAATGGAGAGAATAAGATGACGGGTTCTTTTTACATATTATTGTATCAAAATAGCTGCTTGTCTGCAAATTTCTTGTAGAACTGTGCAGCACTGACATCACAGGAGCACAACAGTAGTCCAGAAAATTTTGGAACACTACATATTATATACTATCATAAAAGTATAATAATAAGTCTGACTTATTTTATCTTTTAAATTATATTTTTTAAACAGCAACAGCTGAATTTTTTAGAGGGAAAGGAAGTTGTATTAGTTGATCTTACTAGACTTTTTCATTCCCTGACTAAATTTTCAGATATTCTGTGTAGGGACAACAAAGACTACAAAGATGGGTAAGACCTTTGCAACACCTCCTTCCATTCCATTTCTTTGTAAAATTTTCTTTATCCTGAGTGGACCTAGTCCTGGAGTGGCTTTATTATCTGTGTCTTTTCTCTCCCCAGACCCCTGTGACTGGCCTCTCTATCTGAGTTGCATGAAAGGCTCTGTACAAAACCCAAATGTTGGGTGATAAGAGTGGAAGAAGAAGAGTACCCTTCTGGATGCCTTTGCTTTTGTGACATTATGTTATCATTGAGTTGCTCATAATAAAATGCCCTCAGATTATCAATGCTCCCCTTTTGGTTTAAAATTTCACCCCTGCATACCTTGAAAGCCTATCGTGATTTTGCTGAGTTAATAAGAGATAAAACTGTTTTCTGGGAGCTGTAATGCTGCATTGCTTGCCCATCTCCTTAAAGGTTATTTAACAGATAATCTCTATTGATTTGAAACATAAAGCCATGGGTAACCCTGGGATAAATTAATAGCTGACACAGAAATAAAGAGTTTGATCAGCTTCCAAAGCTATTAGGGTGCTGCATTATAAAGCAAGTTTTGTTATCCTGTAGCAAGTCATAAAAAGAGAAGAAAAAGTACTGAATGTCCTTTTGTGTGGTGGCATCAACATGCTAAGGTGACCACAGTGTTTTGAGCTCTCTGCTCTGTGACTCAGTTGTTCAGTACCTGCTATGTTTATTTTACCCATGTTTGCCAGACACTCTGGACCCAAGTCAGACCTGTAAATATGCAATTCCCATCAAAGGCAGAAGTCTGACATATGTTAACCCTAGATCTGCTTAGCCCAATGATATATTTGCCCTTTCACCCTGATGAGCTGAGTGGGGTTTTTCTGGGTTTCCTTCCCGTCAAGGCCATTTGGCCTTCCTTGCCATCAATCTCATTGTGTTCTCTAACTGATAAGATACTGTTTCCACAGTAGCTGAATTCCTCTTCTGATTTACAAATAGTTTAAGAACTGACTTATTTAGACTGTGCTGGCATCATCCTTCTTCAAAAGAAAAGGGAATATGGGTGACTGTAAGGCTCAGTTTGTGCTGCTGGGTGAGGATCCTTGGCTAACACTGAACAGAAAGTCTGAGGTGGTTCTTCAGCACCTGATTGTTGCTCCTCCAGACCCAGTGCCTGAGCAGAGGTTGTGTCTCTTTGTGTGTTGTTGGTTTGCTAAGACAGGCTCTTCCCAAGCTTTTCCTAAGAAAGCTTGGATGTGCTGACAACAGTCTTGCTGGCTTGTGCACAAGAATGGGGAGGCCTTTTGTTGACCTGCAACACTATAATGTATTTGGAAAATCCCATCACAAAGAGGGAGAATTTCTCCTCAGCTAACAAGACGTCCTCCATAAACTTTCCACGGTCCTCTTGAGAAACTGAATTCTTTCTGTATGCAGTGGAGAATACAGATGGTTAATTTATTAGTTCTCAAATTATGGCCTATGTCAAAGCAAAATTGTTCTCCAGGTTACTCCCTTGTATTTAAAAAAGGAAAAAAAGCTCACACATATGCAAACAAACAAAGAAAACAGCACCAACCCTACAACCAAAAAAACCCACCACCACAATCAAAAAATTTCACAGTTAAGTTGTTTAAACACAGGAACACATTGCTCAGGGACACTGTAGTGCCTCCACTCCAAGAAATTTTCCGAACTTGAAAAGGCCTTGAACAGGCTGATCTAACACTGAAGTTAGCCTTGATTTCAGCTAGGGGTAACAGTAGATACCTCTGAGGGTCCTTCCCAGCCTGAAGTATTTTATGATAATTTTCATAATTTTTCCCAAAAGGAGCTCTCAGCTTTCTATCTAGCTGAGAACTGTCAGGACTGAAAATAGTCCTCCTATCCATTTTTCAACAATGCAGCTCTGCCACACCTTTTTTCTTCAATGGAACTGTCTGTAACTATAATTTCCTCTTCTAGACAGCAAGGGAAATGTCCAGACCATCCCTGGAGACCTGTTGCTTAGCATAAACTAAGTGATGTGGGAACAGGGATGTGTTTGTGTGTCTGTTGTAGCTGCAGTTCGAAACAGAGATGTTAGACCTTGCAGACTTCTTTTCTCAGATGAGGTCAGCAGATGTGACAGGGAGAACTAAAGCTGAGAGGTCCCATTAACCTTCTTCAGAAAACAAGTAACTGCATAAGTCAGTAAGATTCATTTCTTATGTAGAAAAAAAATGTTAAAACCTTGGACAGAGGTGGAGGAGTGAATTTTAAGTTTTAGCATTTCTCAGCAGTGGGAAATAAAGAATGTTTTGAAGCCCATCCATCTGCTCTGCCTTCTTGTGAAGGTCTTTGTCTTTCCCAAAGCTTTATCTTTAGCAGTTCCTGTGGTGTTTTTTCCCCATCACGTGAAGGTACTCAGCAGAACTGGCAGTGAGAGATTTTTTGAATGACAGCCTCAATTCTTACTGCTCCAAGCATTTCCTTGTGGGTGTGTATTGAAATATTTCTGCTGGAGCTGGAACTGATAAAAAATTCTCTGTAGCTGAACGGTGTGTATATTTGCATTCTTGTTGCATTCTCTAAAATTTCAGGCTGGTGGAAAAAAAAGGAAAACTTACAGCTACAGTTTTTCTAAATGTTTTAGTGTCTGAACAGCATGTCTGCTTTTGGTCTTCACTGGCTTTCTAGCAAGGGCATGTCACCTTTTCCACTTCTTTGAAATTCCTCAAGTTTTGTGTATCCTGTTAATTTGGTGGCTTAGGGGAATGTGCCTGTTCACATCAGTACACATCTCCAGCTCACTCACAATCACTGCCATGCTGAATGCTGTCCATGTGTTCCTGCTGTGTTTCCTGGTTTCCATAATTTGTCTGTACCAGTGTGGTGGCAATTACCATGTGGTACCTCTCTGTGGAGGTTCTGCTGTGGAAGTTCCACCCTGTGGCTCTAGCTCCAGCCATCCAGTTAACTTGGGTATAAACAGGTCCATCTTCTCACACATGAGAACATCACAGTGCTCAGTCAATTTTCCTGCAGCTGCATCCCATGGCATGAGCAGCAGTCAAGATCAATTTCTGCCTTCTGCAGCCTCTGGCTGAAGCCCTCGTTTACTAAGTTCAGAGCTCAGCATGCTGGTGAGTCTAATAAAAAAATAAGTTTGTATTATTTTTTGTGTGTTTGGGTAAATAATCCTTATATTTTTTCTTCTTGTTTTTCTTCTTCTAGAGCAGTCTTGCTTTTACTCCCAGTGCGTGCAATGCTGCATGGTTTAGCTGAGGGCAAGGACATTTTTCTGTCACAAATATGTGTTAGCCACAGCAGGAAGTGGCTCTTCTGATAACAGCCCACGGAATTCTGTCACCTTACAACAGAACCTCTACAAATCTTTGACCCTTCTCCAAAGCCTCCAAAAAATAATGGGGCATACCCCCTAGTTTTGTCGCATAAAGGACCAGGCTGTTCCTAAAATGATGGCTATGAGGTCACTGCTGTAAGCAAATCCAGTAGCTGTTCTGCAATGTCCCTGTCCTCATTCAATCTTTCAGAGGGGAAGAAATATGAGTTAGGCTGGGAAATGAGTGGTACTGAGATGAAAGGTTTGATAAAAGACAAACTGAGTGTGTAAATACCAAGGATATGATTATTAACACAAAGCGACACAAATGCATCTCTGAAGGAAGTGTCTGCTCTGCCTTTCCTGTTGGACAGTTCAGACTTTAGCTAATCATGCATGGCCATCTGATCAGAAATTTATTGGGACAAAAGCATCTTACAGCCCACAGCAGCTGCACACTGTTAATATCACTGTAGCAAAATATGAACAACTGCAGTTGTGGAGACTTATCTTAGACTATACTTTATTGTGATTTTGCTGAGTAGGAGCAAAATGAACATCTCTGTAATTAATGCTGATGACTGCAGGAGCTAAGGCAAACCTGAACTGACTGCAGAAGTACACTAAGCAGGCTAGTGAGCACCTAAATAAATAAAAAAATAAGCATCTAATTAGATTTTCATATCTTTTTGCAGGTGCTTGATCTTTTTTTTTTGAAAATATATCTCTTTGAACTGTGGTTTAGAGCCACCATTACCATTTTCTATTGTACCAAACCCCCCAACTGTGTCTATTGCTTTTAAACATGACCCAAACAGCTAAAGCATAATTCACATTTACTTTTTATTGGCAGTATTTATTCTCATTTTCTCAGAGGAGACTAGCTGGATTCAATATAGTAACTGCAGCCAACAGTCCATCTCGGCACAGCTCCATTTTGTACCAGTAATGAAATTTCACACACAGGTTCTGTTTCATTCAGGGGTTTTAAAACCATTTCATGAAACTGGAATTGTCTCTACATTAAAAAGCAAAGCCCCAAAATGCTTTTGTCTGGAAAAGATAAGATGGAACACTATGATGATACATTTCCCAGGAATTTAAGGAAGAGGCCGTTGGCCCCTTACAGAACAATGTCTGCTTAAACTCTAACTGCTGTGTAATTTGACATGCTTGCTCTTTGGAGATTACTGTGAAGATCTAATGAGTTGTAGAAGTGATAGAACCATGCCCAACCTAAATCTGAAAGCTGGGAGATGAAATTTGAAACTATATACTGGTATTTTGCCTCAGCATAGTTTCTCATAGGTAATCCTTGAAAGATGAATAGCTGGGAGTTTGTATCACTGCTTTACTCTCATCAAGCTGAGAAGTTTGAAGCTGTGCTCTTACTAAAAAAGGGTGTTTCAAAATTAATGTTGACCTAATTGCAAACAAATAATATATTAGGTTATATGTCTCTGCCTTAACACCTAATCACAGATCTAAATAAGGTAGCAAAGAGTGAATGCATTTCTTTCTGAACTGGTAAGTATTTTCAAGTGAATGTAAAATGCCTTTTCATTCATACCAAGACAAAAAAAAAAAAAAAAAAAAAAAAAAAAAAAAAAAAAAAAAACCCCCCCCCCAAAAAAAAAAAATTTTTAAAGGGGCNNNNAAAAAAAAAAAAAAAAAAAAAAAAAAAAAAAAAAAAAAAAAAAAAAAAAAAAAAAAAAAAACACCACCCCAGAAACAATAATACTTCTTAACAGGCTTCACCAGATTTATAATATCAGTAGTGTATGCAATGTGTTTTTGTTTTTTTTTTCCAAGTACAGCATCCGATCTAATATTACAAAGATACAGAAGTGATTACTTAGTACCAAAGGGCATATTACTAGCTGATTTCTTTGATCTAAGATAAATTAACGGATCCAAAAATATGAATTCAAAGCACTTTTACTGCCCTTAAGCTGTAGAAAGGCATCATGTATCTTCCAAGTTGAAGCACTATCCTATTAGATTCCAACTACTAGCAGCTCCTTTCTTGAAAAAAATTCCTTCAAGGAACTTGATAATCCTGGTAATTAGTTGGAAAAGCTTCATATTGCAAATGCAGAGGCTAAAAATTGCCTCAGTCTTGCATTTCCATCTTCAGTCTTCCCATACAATATACGGTGCTGGAACAAGTGTAATGCAATGCCAATATTTTATATAACAAACTAATGGCTGGAGTCTGCACTATGGAGGGGGTAGAAGACCATTTGATTTGATATTTTTCATTCATAAACAATTCCCTTTTTTCCAACACCTGAAGACCCTGAGCAGCACCAGTTCTTTTGTGAGAGCACCTGTCGAAGTCAGGATGATGCTGAGTGCAGGGTTCACTCTGAGCATGTGTGTGTGTGAGAGAGAGAGAGAAGAGAAGCAAGGAGACAGTAGGGGACACAACTGCAGTGCAGTGCTGTAGGCATTCAAACAGCAGTGGGGACATTGCCATGGATGCAGTTCCCTGAAGCCTTTGTGGGTTTTAGCCAATGCCTCCTTAAAAGTGACTGTTCAAAGCCTTAGTTCAAATGTTATTAAGGATGCAGGCACTGCTTACTCTTTTCTGTGCATATTCAGCATTTTAAGGGCACATTTTGGTTGTGCCTTTGGGTCAGTTCTTGTCATAAAGAAGGCAGAGAAGGTAAAATACCCTCACATATGCTGAAGTGGCCCATGTACCTTTGTGCCAAGACATAGTTTACATCAATTTTCCTTCTCCATCTCTTTTTACAGATACTTTTTAAACCATTTGTTCCTCATGATTTGTTTATAAGATGAAGGCAATCGTTGTTTTCCTGCCCTACAGCACAGCATGTTCTGTATTAATCCAAGGACAAAAAAAAGAATAGTCAACTTAAAGTGTTTTCAACTTGCCACATGATGCCAGTATTCCATTGAATTTCTCTCAATTGGGGTTGCAGGTAGAGCAGATGATAAGTGGCTTTATGTATTTATTTAAATGATACATTACTTTTCATGTCACTGTCACACCACTGCTTGTGTTGCCTTTCTGCAAACCATGTGCAGAAGGTTCTCCCAGCAGAACCTCTGCAAATGTGAAACTTCTCACTGCAGTCCTTGTGTGACATGCATTTTCAATTCTGTTCCTGTGAGCACTGGCACCTGCACATTAAGCACATCCTTCAACCTATCCCTCGTCAACAAAACACTTAAGGATTTGACTGAGTGCTCTCCTCAACTGGGGCCCTCAGCTCCAGTTCTGAGCTCACTGCAGTTGGTGTAAGCTTTGCTGAGAGTTGCAAGTTGAACAGCCTCAGCCTTCCAGCTTCAGTGAATATGTGAAGTGGCCTTCAAAGTTTTTATTCTACTTTCCTAACCTTGACTGTTAATATCACCTCCTACTGCAACTGTCCTTAAAATGCTGCACTTTTTCATGCCATATTTGCTTTTCCTCTTGATGTATTAAGTGGAGGACTAATGTAGAGTTGTGGGAGAGTGTTTTGGTTGCCTTCTGGGGACAGTATTTGTTTGGTAGGTGATTTCCCTCCAGATGGAAACAGAGACCCTACAGGTGCCTCAGTAGAGCACTGAACAGTCCTGCAGCCCTCACACCCAGTATTTGCAAAAATTTTTCTATCACACCTCAAATAATTAGGAAACACTCCTCCTCCACTGTCTTATACCATTTTCACCAAGTACTGCTAACTCTAATTACACAAAATATTCAGAGAAAAAAATTGTGTTTATACAGCTACAGACCGTTTCCTCTATTTTTTTAAAATATGAAATAGTTACTTCCAGAGTTCTTTTATTATTGAAGACTGAGGGTCACTCATGAAAGGAAGTAAACACAGATCTGCCTTGGACCAAAACACTTAACCCTCATTGATTTAAATGAGAATTGAGCACACTCTCAAGTGAACATGAATAAAGGCTAAAATAGTGCCCCAGCAATTGATTTAAACTTTTCCTCCAGACCTTCGAACAAGGATTTTTGCAAAAATTACAGAAGGAGGGTAGCATGGCTTCCAATATTAAAGATAACAGCACTTTCAACTTGCATATTTCTAAAAGTGCATTTTAATTTAATTCTGGGAATGTTAGTTCTTTCAAAAATGAGACTTTGAAAAGCCACTACTCTTTGAATTAATTGTCTACTGTATATTTTTAATATGTGAGTCATATCAAGTGCAAATTGCCTTTTAGAAGTTGCCAGATCAAAAACTTGTTTTATCTAGGGCTGACTTTTCCCTTCAGATTTAATATCTTTCTACTCATCAAAAGATGTCAAAGTTCCCCTTTTCCAGTACAAGTACAGCAAGACAAACCATCATTTTGTCTTTCTTGTGCTCATTGCCACTGAAACAGTATCTACACAGCAGTATTTTCAGCGCTGAATATAATTAACAATGATTTACATAACATTTAATAACATTTTAAGAAGATGAAATTTCATTACCGTTATTGAAATATTCCCTTACTTTCAAGTTCTGTATCATAACTGAAGTGATTTTTTTAACATGCAAGTTGCATCCTCCTCAGCAACATATTTCAGTCAATTTATATTGATATTCAGAGGGTACTCTCATTCTACATCTCTGTGCTTTTATTCCAATTTAGAAGCAGCAAGAGGTTAACCAGGATTTAAAGGAAATACAATAGACAATAATTAATTCCATTGCATGCCTGAACTATTTGCAATTATGAATGGTATTGAATTTTTGTAAACTGAATTTCTAATTGAATTTCAGGAAACTTTTGCTATCATTACATTTTATAAAGAATAAGAAGTATTGCAGAAGGTCCGGGGTTTTTTAATTAACTACTAAGCAAGGTAGGCAGTGTTGCCTTTCAATCATTAATAGAAGTGACAGCAAGAGATACTAGCGAAGTTGATACCAGCAATAAACTCTCTGTCTCAGAGGTAAATAAGATACTTAGATAGATAAGATGTTTGTAGCTCTTCCAGACTTGATGAACTCCATTCTCTGACAGAAAAAGCACTTGCTAAAAAGATGTGGGAGCCAGCAGCAACCAGCTCTGGGGATTCACAAAGGGAATGGATGAAGCGTCATAAATTCATCTCATCATTTTTGCTTTTCCCCCTTTTTTTAGAAGGAACAAGGGTGATGACAAGCAAGGGAGCTACATAGCACTCAGCATAACTTTAATACCCAGAAAAACTCTGGAACAGATGATTCAGCAACACATTCATAACTGGAAAATTATGAGAGGAGTTGCATCAACTTCTTGTCTGACTTGTAGCATGTAACTTGTTCTTCGCAGATCCAAGTAACTCTTTTTACAGTGGAATAATGGCATTTGTGGGTAGAATAGGAGTGTGAATATTTTATACCTGGTTCTTAGTAAGGCTTTTCACAATGTTTAACATTATATTCACAAGTCAGCTACAGGATCATAGTTTACATGAAAGAACCCTAACCTGCAAGCAAAATTGAGCTGGAGATCAGCACTTTCTTGACAAAAGGGAAGATATATTTATGCAACTCTGCAGGATTTTGCCTTCAAGTTTGCTTTCACCTGTGGTCTCCGTGAAGGAACAGATAGGGTGCTTATGGTAAAAATAAAAAAAAAAACAGAACTATAGTTATGCTGCAAGGCAGAAAAAAGAAAACAGAGAAATAATCTGGAAAAATCTGCACATTCAGTAGGAGCAACTGGAACATGCTACACGTAACCAGATATAGTTTAGTGAACTAATAGGGAATGGAGAGCACAGGACTCCAGTCTCCAATCTAGATAGACTGGAGCCTTGGGCAATCATTAATGACATGATAGTTAACAAGTCCAAGTATTGGATTCTGCACCTGGGATGAAGTAACACTGGGCACAAGTATGAATAGGAAGAGATTTGGCTGGAGAGCAGCCCTGCAGGAGGGAATGTGGGGGTGCTGGTGGGCAGCAATCTTTGCACAAAACGACAGTGTGCCCTGGAAGCCCAGAGGGCAACCCACGTCCAGAGGGGCATCAAGCACAGCATCACCTGCCAGACTATTCTGTCCTACAGAGCCATTCTCCAGGGAATATCCTGGCAATATCATGTATTTTGAGCTTCATGTGGGTCTGACAAAAGGGAGGTACCATTCTGGGATGTATAAACTACAAGTACAACCAGCACACAGAGCAATCCTTTAATTCTGGTGAGTAATGCCAAGACCCCCACTGTAATCCTCAGTCAGGTTTTCAGCAGCATTTCCAGGAAGGAGAGAAAATGTTTCTGAACAGGCTGGAAAAACACCTCTCCAGAGCAATTGTAAGGCACGCAGATGCACATTTGAGAATCTATCCAGCAATACTTCTCCAGGCTTTTCTGAACAAAACCAAAGCACAGGAGATGATACAATATATTCACAATTTTAGCTTTGTTTGTGCTTGTTTTGTGCTGCTGCTGGAAAATTTAGCTTGACATTCAGTTTGACCCATCTCCTCATGAAGTTCAGATGTTAATGAAATACAGGGAAAAAAACCACATTTTTTTTCCTTGTTCTTTCATTTTTGTGGATGAGGCTTTTCCAGATGGTGCTTGTGAACAACAAAAATCAAATATAGATGCATTTTGGATACACTCACTGTTATTTCTGCTTAGGCTTTGTTGTTGTTGCAGTACTTTCTTCAACAAATAAAAGTTTATTCTCAATAACATACTGCCATCAATTTGAGGGGTCAAACAGAGAATTCTGGATTCTAACAAATTTGAGGATAATCCTCTTTCTCATAGGACTCCCTTTGGCTGTGAGGCAGCAAATTACTGTTTTCTGCTGTTTACAAAGTTTTGCTGTGAAAATTTCTCCTGGATCTTTTCTAATCATCTACTTTCTTGGAAAGAAAACTCCTATTGCACACATCGGGTTCATCAAAAATATTTTGGTTTAACTGGAACCAATTTCTGTTTCCAATTCCAATTAAATTAAATTAAATTCCATTCTAATTTTAGATCACTGGCAATGTTTGAAGGGAATATGAATTTATTTTGTCCACACACAGAATTTGTGTATTATTTTTCCTCAGGTAAATGTCAATGGTCACCATTTCTGCAGAATGTTCAGATTAGTATCTTTTAGCATGAAAAATATATGCTTCATTTCTATCGAGTTTGAGATCATGCAGAAAATGCTATTCTTGAGGTGTCAAATTTTTTATGTCACTTAGTCACATATTTATGCCACTTTTCTCTTCTGAAATGAGACATGGTATTTAGAATACTGCAGATGGAAGCAATCTCTAAATCAGTCATGCAAACCGCTAGCTGTTTTATCATATAGGACATAGATGTGAGACCTTTTCGAATACTCTTTTACATGTTAACAAAGAAATTGGCCTTTAAAAAAGTGATAAGGAAATGGAGTTCAAAAATATCAACTGGATGGTGTCATTTTAGCAGGATTCCTGGATCCTTCTATGGTGTGGGATGCTTGAAATCCTAACATAGATTTTATTTATCTGAAGCCTTACTCACTCTTCCGTCAGCATCGACGCTGCTTCAGCAGTCACCACCTGGCTTTCTGCAATGGGGAAAGAGTTGGTTGCCTCCCATGCTTTGCCAAGTCTCGTGCTAAGAATTAGGGCACAAGAGGGTTGCAGCAGGTTTTTAGGACCACCTGAACCAGCTGAGCATTTGCTTGTGCCACTTTGGGAATACAGACTAAAATGCGAAGCTGAAGTGGCTCCTGATAGTAAGTATTTCTAATATTTTTTTTACATTGAACAACACACTGGACAACAAATGTTTGTTGAAATTGAGAAGGGTGAAGCCAACTTCTTAGATCTTGTCTTTTTTCCCCATGCCCATGGTGGCAATTAGCACGATGGCTCTCTAGGCTCTAGGCTAGCAGGCCATTACTTGTGCCCAGAATGGACATGTGTCCATTGAATCTGTCAGTGTGGCAGATTGTCTCTGCCAAAGAGAAGAGGATAGGAGCTCTCCCAAGAGTAGAAAAGAAGATTTGCAGCCCAGGTTTGGGAGGTATTTAGGAACCTGAGGATGTAAGGGAACATTTGGTGGTTTACCCATGGCACCTGGGTGATTATCTCATTGTCTGATAGGCTGGCCTGAGCCCTAGAATGAAACCCTGAATGTGGATGGGATGTTGGCATGTCATATATGGCTCACAGGGAAATTAACTGTCTTGGGAACACCCCTTACTGCACAGCTATTCTTATTGGATATCCAGGGAACTCATCTTGATTTGTTGTATTATCAGTATGAACCTTCTGGTGTTTGCCAGGAGGTCACATCGGGTCCACTTGGGATCACATTGCCCAAACCCTCCCTCTTATCTTAGTTCTTGGCAAGGCATTCCGCTTCTCAGGAAGAGACATGTGGACCCAGAAGAGGGTAGATTGATATTGTGGGAATGCAGCAATGAATAGCACAGTATTAAACTGTTGTAGCTGTGCAGCTCACATCTGTCCAGGTGAAAGCTTTGACAGAAGTGCCTGGGTTTCTTTGTATGGCTCTTTGAAGATGAGCTTACAGTCTGTAATTCCTTCCAGCAGAATTACATCTCCTACCCAAACCAGTCCCTCACCAAGGCCTGTGTTACTGACATCAATTACTAGAAATATTCGTCATCAGAAGAGTAAGACCGTGATTCAGATTTTTTACTCATTAGTTGAGGATCTTGTTGCCAACTGTTGATAAGCTTATCAGCTTTCTTTCTCACTCATGCAGCCCACTTGTATCAAAATGAAGGGTTTATTAGGTGCTTTGCATTAAAATAGAGATAAAAGGAGTGTGTTTGCTTGAAGCAGAACAAGACAGAATAATCCAGATCTTCAGCTGATATACATTTGTCAGAGCTCTATAAAGATAATGAAGTGATACTAATTTGCATTAGTTAAGCAGCTGAGCTTCTCTCTCTCATAGGGACTCCTCTGCAGGTCTCCTGGTGATGACAATGTACTGATTCTGGCTCAGATGGAGTTAATTTTCCCTACTTTAGCCCTCACAGTGTTGTGGGTTGTATGGGTATCTAGAAAGGTGCTGATACCAGTGGTTTGGCTACCATTGCACCAAGGCTGTCTCCCCAGCTTTCTCCCCTCACCAGTAGGCTCAGGGTGGGCAAGATCTTGAAAAAGGACCTAGCCAGGACAGCTGACCCAAACTAAACAAAGGGACGTTCTGTACCATATGAAATGTGTTCAACAATACAAACTAAAGGGGGAGGAGGAGGAGAAAGGGACATTTGTTATTATGACATTTGTCTTCCAGGGCACTTGCTAAAAGCCTACCTTCTGGGAAGTAGTTGGACATCATCTGCTGATGGGAAGTAGAAAAAAAATATTTTAATTTTCCTTTGCTTCTGTACACGGCCTTCGCTTTTGCTTTAGTAAACTGTCTTTATCTTGACACATGAGGTTTTCTCCTATCTCATTTTCTCCCTGTCCTGTCCTGCTGAGAAGGAGTGTTATAGAGAAGCTTGGTGGACGCCTGGCATCCACCCCAAGGCAACCCACCACAGACAGGCAACTCTGATCGCTTCTAGCCCATGCCTCAGATAGGTCAGAAATAGTTTGAGTAATGCATCTGCTGAAGGTGGCTGATAGGCAAGATTTAGTTGCAAGTAAATGGTGGAATTCTTAGTCTTTTTCCTGAACTGTCTTTTGGTATTATTAGGCAGAACTGTTCTGCTTTACCTTTGCCTTTAGGACAAGGGATTTGCATTTTTTCATGACTTCTTGGAATTAATCATGTGGAGTTAAGAATGATGTGTTTCTCCAAATATGGCTGGAGACACTTTCCAACCTCTCTGTTTTTCACGTCTTTTCTGCTTCCTCTTGCTTCACAATTCTTAGTCAGTGAGGAGGTTTTTTCTTACCTTTTCTACTCCTTTTAACAATCTTTCCCTCTATCTCACCCAATTAACTCAAATTTTCCTGTTACGCCACCTTCTCAGAGAGAGTCAAATATCATTTACCTTATATACATATATTTCCGGCTGATATTGCTCTGCCTTCTACAGTGACTAAAGAAAATAAATTTCAATAATTTGGATTTTGGGAAAGAAATAAAGATTGAATGGATTCCATACTGTTGTATTTTTCCAAAAACACAGACATCCTTTGGCTTTCAGGAGCCCATGAGCTGAATCAGAAGTGTGGAGGTCCCACTTAAATACTAGCTGAAGCTCCCAAGTCCTTTTGCAGTCATCCCTGTTTAATTCATGCAAACTGGAAGAAAAAGTGATGATAAGCTAAGAGAAGTGTCCCTCCTGTTTCCCCTCACCAGGAAGTTAATACAGTTTTCGTGTCTTGTGGCATTATTTAGTGTTCCCACGGATGGCTGCATAATCGCAGCCTGACAGCCGGGGGGCACTGGAAACAGACACATTCCAAGACCTGTAACAGCAAGGCTCTGGGACAAGTGATACAAAGCAGGTAATGAAACATTTACCAGAAAAATAGCACTTTCATTCTGTCCAGAAAATAAATTTTATCTCTCCCAAACACATTCTTTTAAGAAGTTAGGTTTTTTAATGCAATTTTTAGTGGATTTGTGTGTGTGATTGTATGAGCTGTTTTTCCACTCAGAATTCAGTGTGGAAAATTCCTGCAGGTAGTTTTCTGTCTTTGAGTCAGAGTATCCACTGAGATATAATATTCATTTCATTAGCCTCATCAGTGTTAATACGTTCAGCTCCATCTAATGAAAACAGTAAATTAACATGTGCAGTAGTTCTCTTTCACTTACTAATTGATATATGATGAAAGTTCCCATGTTATCAGCTAGTACACCCTCAAAGCGAGTAAGTAGAAACCGTGGCTTAAGGGATTTTAAAAATGTATGGTTTTAATGACAGTGATAGCCAGTATATGCTGTTTAAGAGAAAAATGCAAAAATAATTGTTGCTGCCACTGGATAACAAAGTCTTATACAAACCATTTTCTTCCCTGGGAATTTGAGCAGCTATTGTACTTATGCAGGAATGGTCTTTGAATACATATTTCAGTAGCATTATGCACTTCAGCATAAGGATTATCATTCTGAAATCTGTTCTCACAGTTGGGTTTTTTGGTGGACTTTTAAATTTTGATCGTGAGCTTGCATTTAATTGAAGTGCTTATATGACTGACTGCTGACTGCTAGGCAGGAAAGCCTTGAATTACTGGTTGTTTTCCAGGAAGTTAAAATGGAGGATGGCAGATTCTCATCTGATGTTAATCACCTCATCTGCTTAAAATTGGACTGTGTTGATTTGCATCAAAGGATGGGAAAGAAACCCCTCAAGGAAGCATTGAAGAACAGCTCTGTCAATGGCAGAGTCACACAGTACCCCAGAGGCCCAGGAGACTTTATCAGGCCTCAGCCAAGCACCTGTTACCAAAGGAAACTTTGAATGACTAGTAAGGGAAATAAATGAAAAATCATAAACTTCATCAATACTGCCTTGTGGGTGACTTCACTCTTCCTAAAAATTCAGCAACTGATTTCCCCTTCTGTAGTAACATATGCCTACAAACCTTCAGAGGGAAAAAACAGAGACAGGCGAGAATTAAAAATGCAAAAAGGAACTGAAAATAATCCATTCTGCTGTAGGAAGTATGGAAAACACTGCAAATAGGAGCTTGCACATCTCCCAAGTCATCATGTTTTAAAAAGGGAATGGATCAATGTGAAGAGGAAGCAGCCTCAGTCACTTTGGAGCCAAATGGATCTGCTCCGATTGCAAGAAATCTCTGACCAGATCTTGCGGCATTAAAGGTACCCAAACACTGTACAAACTGTAAAGCACCAAGTTGTCTAAGTCGTGTTCCTCTTGGCTTGGTGGATCTGCAGTGGTGAGGTGCTGCTCGCCTGCCAGTGACCAAAGCCGGGAGTCCTCACCATTGTGTCCTCGCCTCCTCGTGTCCCAGCAAAGACACTGCTTTCCTGGGACAAACGTGCTGCTTGCTGCCTCCTGCTCCCATCAGCAGCTCCAGTGTGTACACTGCCAAACCACATGGCCCTTGCAATGAGGCTTTCCTTGGCAGGAAAACCCTGAGGTGCTCAGCGAGGTCACCAGAAGGCTGCTGTGCTCCCTGCCTTTGTTTCAATTGGGCTGAGCTGCCATAATGCTGCCAGAAATAGGTCTTCCAGCACCTGCAGAGACAATGTGGTAGGCAGTTTTCCTTTAAATAGAGTGAACTTTGTAAATTCAAGGTATTTATTTTATTAACTCAGACTTGATTTCTCACAATTATTTTTTTTGCAAGTATCTCGGTGCTGTTATATACTCCATACGGACAAGCCAAAAATCCCGTCCCAAAGACAGATGGAGCAAATGAAGGAGAAACTATTATAAATGCAAACAAAATTCTTTAACTGGAGGCTTTATGGTTTTAGGTTCTTGATTTTGTACTCAGTGAAGTGTCTTTCTCTTATCTGTGATAACTCTTATGAGGTTGTGGTCTGTAAAATTAGTAATATGTAGTGGAATGTATACTTGCATTTCTTACTTCCTTACAATGCATTTTTCACTAAACTATATATGTTTGTATACTAAATGTGAGAGGATTGTGACAAAAAAGATATTAGTCTGAGAAGTATTTCTGAACTTCTTTTATAAGTCTATGAAAGTATTTCTGAATTCCTTGCATAAATCTTAAATCATATCATGACAAGTATAATCTATCATTTTTCTGCTGAGGAGGAATGTGGAGTGGTACAGTCACTGTCCCCTGCTTACCACATGTAGTTAGTTTTTCTCTTTATTTTGTTCATTTCAGAAGAATATTCTGTTGCTGAGGACTATATTGATACACTTTTAGAGTACTGCATTTTGTTCTTCTGTATCATTTATATTTGTTGTGTGATAAATTTGGTATCTGAGTGATACTTCCCATTGCTGGAGTTGAAAAGATCTGTTTCTGAAGACTGATAAAAATGGAGAAGTACAGGACTGCTTCAGTTCATATATTGGTTTTTCTTCACAAACTTCAAGTTGAATTACCACTGAGCAAGAAGCCACAGTGATGATATTGTAAAAGATTCATACTGCTCTGTATTTTTGGAAGAGATCAATGATATTGTGGTAAAGGAGATGAAGGAAGACACTTTGTTATCTATGTTCTCCTTTGAATGTGATGCCAGCTCATAAGTTTTCCTTTTATTTCTGCCAGCTGAACTCCACCGCTCAGGTAACTGTTTGTACTGTGTTTTTTCACTTGCAATTAAAACCTCTAAACATGTTAGACTGGAGTGTTTAGCAGCATTCCAGTTTATTTAACTGACTTTTTATGAATTGCTGGGTCAATTGCCAACTGCCAGGGCAAAATGAAATATAGGCTTGCCTTTATTTTCCTCAGCATTGTATTTAAAGTTATCAAAGGCTTAACAAATTCCCCATGGCTCTATTGGCTGACATGGAAACTCTGGATCTAGGGCTTCCCTGGAATGATTTTGAATGTTTCATCCCTACCCTGTCCAGACACCTGGCCCCATCCTGCATCATTCATCTCCTGGTTCTAAACAAAATGGTTCAATATTTTCCTGTTGCCCTGGGCCCAGTCAGGCTGTGTGTAACTGACACTGCAGCTCACTAATGGAGTAATAGTAAACACAACCTTATGTTTTACTATTTTTCTTCTTAGTCCACAAGTAACATAAAACAGCATTCCCAATTGTAATTGAACTACAACAAGGTCTGCTAGAAAAAAAAGCCAGGTAGTTCCAGGTGCCCCCCCTTTCCTTATCCTTCAAAGAATCATTCCTGGGTAATGCAACAAAGCTTGTTATTGTTTTTATATCATGTTTCACTGTCTCAGGTAATTTAACAGCTGAACAAAACAATTGATAATTGTCTAATGGAGGAGAAAATAACTTCTTAACACTTCTCTTTTTTTCTTGTTTTCTTGTTGTTCATTTTAGCAAGAACACTAGGGAACTCATGTTCTAGCATTATGATAATGATGGAAATTCTGCTCTTAAGAAATTCAGTTTATCCTCTGGATTTACTATGACCTTTTCTGTTTGTTGACTTGTTGGATTTTTTTAGGGGGAGCACTGACTTTCGTTTTACCCCTGGTTAACAGACTATTTCTTACACTTGTTTCAATCCATTTCTGTGATTTGGGGGTTTTTGACTGTGGCCTCAGTGCACTTGCACATTACCAACATTGTACGTTGAGGTGATATGCAGAACTGAATATTGGATCATTAGCCACTCATTTTGCTAAATTACATTGTAGTACCCCGGTATGTAAAGATCTGGTATGTAAACAATTATATTCCTGCTCTAGTCTTATTTAGTTAAAATGGGGTTTACTGGTGGATACCGGATTACATGCACCATTGGTTTGACTCAGTGCAGTCATTTTTGTGTTACTATTTCCAAATGTAAAAGTGTGAATTCTTAATTCTTTTTTATTATTATTATTTTGTGTTGTTTTTCACTATCTCCTGAAATCACAAACCATTAGACTGAGCATAAGAACCAGGCAACTTATCAGAACTTGGCTGGGTTCCATGAGCCTCTTACTTGTTAGGTTGTTCTTTAGATGCTGAAAAGGAACCAAACATACCCTGTTCCTCTTCCTTTTCTGTTGGGCTGCATGAAGATGTCTTTTCACCACTTAGTGCCCCTATCTCTATTCTTTTAAAAAAGGGAGCCAGGAGGCATTGCCATTTAGTTCTTCCAAAAGATTTAGAGGAAGTGAGAACTGCTTTCTGTATATAAATAAGTCAGGAAAAAACCCAATGGCATTATACCCACTGCTGGGCTGTGATTACAACTAGAAACTACACATAGCTCAGCTGATTTAAAATTATCCAGTATATGCTAGACCAGCCTGAAGGCTGAATTCTTTAATGCTACATGGCAGAGCTCAAAGAGAAGTTGGAGCCAAGGAGGGTAGCCGTGGTCATCCCTCTCATTCTGACTCCTCTGTCTGGGAGGGTGCACAGTGCCAGGTGGACAGTCAGGAGCGGTTTGGTTTGTTGGACTGTGCTGGTTTTGGCTGGGGTAGAGTTCATTGTATTCACAGTGGCTGAATTTGTGCTGAACATACAGTTGATGATATAGAGATGTTTTTGTTATTGCTGAGCAGGGCTGACACAGAGCCAAGGCCTTTTCTGCTTTTCATACTGCCAGGCTGGGGAGGAGACTGGGGGTGCTTGTGAGGTTGGGAGGGGACACAGCCAGGACAGGTGACCCAAACTGGCCAAAGAGCTATTCCAGACCATGTGATATCATGTTCCATATATAAAGTGGGGGGAAAAGGGGGGAAGAAGGGGTTATTTGGAGTGATGGAATTTGTCTTCCCAAGTCACTGTTACAGGTGATAGAGCCCTGCTCTCCTGGGGATGGCTGCCTGCCCATGGAAAGCGAGGAATTAATTCCTTGCTTTGATTTGCTTGTCTGAATGGCTTATGCTTTCCCTATTAAACCATCTTTATCTCAGCCCATGAGATTTTTTGCTTTTGCCCTTTTGATTTTCTTCCCAATCTTTTTGGCAGGGCAGTGAATGAGTCAGTGGTTATGTGAGGCTTGGCCATTAGCTGGGCTGAACCACAAGAAGAGCATGATAAAAGCCACATTCACTTTAGTTGTCATGCTTTAGGGAATGAGCAGCTCTTGAGGTGCAACTTCATGTTCCAAATCACTGCTCTCTGAAGAGGATTCCCAGAGCTCACTTCTCCTCCTTTATTGCTTGTGCATCCTGCCTTCTGTGAACTTTCAGGTGCCCTTCTGATAAACTTTTTTGTTTAATATTGAAACTTCTTTCAAATAACCTTTAATAATAAAGCCATGAGGTAGAACTCTCTTACTTTTTTTTTGTATATTTTTACTGTCATGTTTATGTATGAAGCAAATTATAATATCCAATAACTTTGCAGTCCTGTGAGTTTTTATAAATATTTAAAATGGTTGCACTCTGTTAAAAACTCCCCATGCATTAGAAATGCAAGAGACTGCAAATTAAATTTATATTGCATATTTGAATATTGGATGTCAGTATATGCTAAAGTTATTTGGACTAAAGCAAGTGAAATACCTAGTACAAATCAGTTATTTGCCTTGACACAGTGTCTTGATACATTGGCAGTTTCTACAAGCACAGAAAAAAGATGACACACATTGCACATTGTTCAGCAAAATTAACAATCAGATCAAAATTGTAATTTGCAAAGCTAAATAGACTGATGCAGTCATGGAACAATATCAGATTTTGAGTTTTTTTAATTTCTTTTCTTCCTTTGGCTTCTATTGCTTATTTTCTTGCATTATGGATCTTCTTTCTCTGCATCTTATGATATTACCTAGTCACATAGGTACTGGGAATGCAAGATATGTTTATTTCCATCCAGACTCTCATACAAGTCATATTTCATTTGCTTCAATTTTCTGTCCTTGGAAGCAAAAATGAAAAGTTCTCTGAACAGTCTTCAAGAAGTGTCCTGTCTACTGCTGTCTCACATTAATATTGTAGTCAATACAAATAATGGAAAAGGGGAACAAAGCAAATACACAATTTGCCGTGCTTAAACTCTGTCCTTCATTTCCCTTCCATTTCTTACTGATTTTAATGACATCTTCAAAATCATACTGATACGTGTTTTCAAATATAGCTAGGTAAAAGCATATTTTAGCCTTTCTAGTTATGGAGGTTCTTCAGTTTCCTCTTGCCAGGTTCTCACAATCAGCAGTCATATAAGACACTGGCAATTTTGTTTGTTGGCTGTTGTCCCTAACCAAAACAATAATTATCAGAAATTTGAAAAAAGCTGCAAGTGTAGGAAATGAACATAGGTTCAAGATTTTAAAGAAAGAAACAAGTGTTAGTCTGGTTTAGCTTCCTTACTGCAGAAGTCAGAGCAATCCATACATTTTGCCTCATTCTGATCCACACAGTTTTAGCACCATTTAAAAGAGTCTTTCAGGAGGCATCCCATCCTGATTTGAAGGCATCTAGAGATGGAGAAACCACTTATTCTGGGAGCTACCTTTTCTGTTCCAGAATGTACAGAGAAATTCAGTTGAAATTTATCTAGTTTTGGTACTGTTTTGTATGCTCTTCTTCTAAGAGATTAGAATCTTTAATATAATATTACTTTATATCTGTAATGGTAATCTCATCCTTCTCTGTTACAGACTGCACAGACTGAAGCACAGCCAAAGTGGTGAAATGCAGAGCACAAAGCTGACACAGAGGGATTTTGCACCAAGAAGTCAAGTGGACACAGAGTGACAGCCACGTGGTGCTTTGGGGCCATGCAGGGCATGGAGGGAAGAGGTCACACAACCCGGACTGGTCAATCATGGGCTTTGGAAAACAGGAAATCAACTGAGCATGATTCCAATGAGACACACGTGCAATGTTTGGTCCACAGTTCTTTCACTGCAGAAGAGGCAAGAAGTGTGCCTTGGAGTTGATGTCCAGAGATACAGATTAATTAACCTTGGATGGCAGCACTTATGGCAATCTCCAAGTACCTCAGGTCATGGTTTCCTCTGTTGGTAAGTAATGGGAAAATAGAGTAGACAAAATGGAAGTAATTAAGATAAAGTGCTGGGGAATTTAATAGAAAAATAGTGTGTATTTCAAAAGCACAGTTGCTGCTGCTTAACAGGCACTAAGAATTCTATGGTTGTGAGAAGCCAGAAATGGTCTTTAATCACCTGTCTGTAAGAACACTGATGGCCATTGAAAAAAAATGACCCCAGTTAGTGAGGGAAATGCCACATCCAAAAATCAGCACAGTCAAAAGGAGAGTTTAAATTTATTCAGCTATCAGTAGCAAGACTGGAAAAAGGTTGTTAAGGATGAGTTATGCCTCCATTCCACGTACTACAGCCCATAGCAATAGATATTTTAATAAACTTCACTTGGAAGAAAATAAAATGATTTCTGTGAAAATACCTGAGGTTTTTTGAAGATACCAGAATCCAAGGAAATATATTTCATGGCAAGCACCCTTATAATGCATGGAAGTAGGGGAAACATAAGCACGTAATGAATATAGAACAGGTTTGAGGAAATAAGTGCTGGTGAATTTAAGCAAACCATGTGCCTTGAAATGTAAAGAAACCAAGGTATATTTCTCGAGTACAACAGTGACTAGGAGGGTACATTTATTAACTGCAGAGCAACTGAACTCCCTACCACGTTAAGTACAAACCCCCTGAAGGAATCAAATGTTTTGATTGAAAAGGAATGGGACCTTCACACTAAGCCCATTAACAACCAGTTTGCCCATAAATTGCCTCAGAGCATGCTGTGTACCAGCCCAGCTCCCCTAGCAGGCAGCAACCACTCAGGTGGAGGAAGAAGGTGGATGGAGTGGTTGGCTGGAGGGAAGGGGCCGTGAGGGTGGCTGCAAGGAAGAGGTTCCACCTCATGTTCCAATGTCACTGACAGTTTCACTGCTTGCGGCTGCCATGAGGTGCTGCAGGCACACCAGCAGCAGGGAGCAGAAACGCTTTTCAAACACAGCAGCCTTGAAATTGTGGTAGGTCCAAGGTTGCCTGGCAAAAAAATCTTTCTTTTGCTGTTATTGCACTAGATACCTCCCTGCTTGGCTTAAGTCTCAAGCCTGCCCCGAATTAAAGACTATTTCTACAAACTGATATAATGTTTTGTGAAGCACTCCATAGACAAATAACAGAAGAAAATCCTTTCTGATAAATCAGCCTGAATGCTATGATGATATCTGTCAAATAAATGCTCTAAACAGAAGTAGTTATTTCTTTAGCACCCAAAACTAAGTTAATTAGTGTACGCAAAGTTGTTAATTGTGAAGCAAGAGCAAGGCAAAATGTGACAAGGCTGCAGGCAGTTCTTCAGTTTGTGTGCAGTACAGGGGTGGTCCAGGGACCTTAAATCCTGCAGGTGATGGAAATGAGCACTCTTCATCAGCTGTTCTCCCAGCCAAGTCCATAGTATTAGCTGGACTATGCATCGCTGGACACTGATTATGCACCTTTTTTCCTAGGAGAGCGTGGCATTTTAAAAGCTGTTTATTGTCCTTGGGGAGATAATTCCTCTAGGTAACCGCTTGATAATATCTACCTGTCTTTTCCTCCTGTAAACTTAAGCAGTTTCAGTGACAGTGACATTGCAGTTGTTTCCATGAGGGAGCTCATCTTACTGCTCTGGGGACCTGGAGGATCACTTTGTCTACGCTGTAGAAAATAATGCTGCTACACTGTTGCTACAAGCTCCATATAAATGCTTATGGGAGGAAAACATAATTTTATTTTAAAAGAAATCTTAATTCACTCACATTTTCCTGCTGTGTGTCTCATAATTATCAGGACAGATGCCTCTAGGTGGACACCAAATCCAAGACCTTGCCATGCTGCCTGGGCTGGGGAGGATGACTTACCTTTGACTTTCTTTGTGCCCTTTAGGAGCTGATGATGGATTTTGCCCCTCCATCCTGTCTCATCCCATGCCACCTTTGTGAGTCCATGGGTTTTCCTTACCATCCTTTATCCCTCTCTTTGGGCAGCCTAGGACCCTAGTCTGTTCTTGATCTTCCCACTTTGATGGGAGCCATTACTGTTTGTGTATTTTAGTTTGAGTGTAGGCTGTTCCTGGCTTTCTAGTTGTCCTGAGAAATTGCAAGTAGCACTGCTGCCCTGGGATATCTGTGACCTGTTCATCTGAGCACCACCAGGTGCACCGGTTTTATGGCCCTTCTATTCCTTTGGGTGCTCCTGCAGCCAGACCTACCCACACAGTCTCTGTTCCTGCCAATCTTAATACTTCTGTTGCAGTTCTCTAAAGTACTCAACAAAGCTCTTCAATGACCCTTGTCCTCACTGCTACTATGAAGTGAATTTTTATGAAGTGAAATGAAGGCACAGCTCTAATCTTACCTGTGTTTGCAATTCCTAATAATTCAGAGTCCATCATTCAGTATCTGCCTTTGCAAAACAATTCAAGTTGTTAGCAATTTGAAATTAAGAATCCCTCAGGAAAAACATTAAGCTTCAGTGAATATATATAGTGAGAGGTAGCAGAAAATATCTGGGTTCAATTAACTAGTTCATTCACACGGTCCTTCTGTTACATCTTACAGTGATTCTGCAAAACAGCTTTAGTTTGATATTTTTCATTATTATTTTTTGCCCCAAGTGGATAAATGTGGTTTTTCAAGCTGTTTCCTTTTGCCATTGCTAATTTTGAAACAGAGAATAATGTAGTTTTCACTACATTTTTTTGTTTTCATCCAGAAAATATGCACTGCAGTGCATAATTGCTGCGCATGTTTAGCTATCCAAACAGAACTCAAAGCCCAGAAGCTGCAGCATGGCTCATTAGGGATTTTTTGTAAATATAATGTTAATACAAAAAAGGAAAATCAGCCCAAACTTTCAAGGGTCTATGAGTTAAACAAATCAAGTAGACTCACTAGCTTAGCAATAGTAAAAATCTTGTTAGTAAAAAAAATACTCAGATGGAGTGTTTTAGTTTTAACTGGTGCCATTCCCAGACACATTTACATACTTATAGCTACTCTGATAGTATTTCTTCCTGCCATGTTTCTGTGCTATGACAGAAAATGGCTTCTGAAATGTAATACCATACAGCCTGGGATACCATACAGAGCTGAATCTTCTCTTGATAACACTCCAGGATGTTTGACATTAATTTAGAATGCAGTGTCATTTCCCAGGAGTTATGGGTTAATTCTGAAAAAATTAAATGACCTTCAGATACATGTTGAAAATGGTTCTCACTCATCCATATTCAAAGCAAGGCTTTTAAAAGACACTCCATGTAACTCATATCTGCAAGTATGATCTCAGGGAAAAATAATTTTATTCAAAATTGCAGTCACTTGACTAGAGGCAAAAAATTTTTAAAATGTCTACCTCCTTAAACAAATCATCTTGTATTTGAAATTTATTTTCAGCTTTCCAGGTGGTTATCACTGTCAGAGTTTCAGGAAGAAAAATAATATGTATGAACCATAGGTAGTGGATAATTGAGACCTCCTATAAAGACAAACTATTGTGTATGTGAACATCTCAGCAGTGCTAATATGAGTGAAAGTGTAGTGAAAAGCCTTTTTATTTCACACCAGTCAGTCTCAGATAAGTGTTTTCTATGAACTTGTAAGGAATAATGGTATTCCACTTCATGCAATTAAAAACATCCACTTTATTTTTTTGTTAAAAATAATTTTTACAATGCTTTAATGCACTTACAGATACTCCTGGATGAGAGAAAACTCTCTTCAAGTTCCTTAAAATATCTAGATCACCTCAGAAAACTGCTTGGGTTTGATACATATTCTTATTTTATAATGAGAGTAAATAAACATTTTCCTTCTGAACAAGGAATAGAAATTAACAAGTGCCTGTCTCCTAGATGAAATTGAATGCATAGTAGTACCTGTTTAGATGCATAGGCCCCTCAGCTGTTTAGTATGAAAACCCTTGTTTGAATGAGTGGGTTTCCTTTTTCCGCTTCTGAAGAACTTGCCCCAGACTCTTTCCTCCCAGAAATATATGTGTCTCTGACATCTTCTTTTCCTCCAGTGCCTCTTTTTTTCAGGAGGCAGACTGTCAAGTCCCGTGTGAGAATTTATCATACTTCTAGAATAATTTTTTAGATTTTAGCCCATTTATGCTCCCCTCAACAGCTCTGACAGCCTGTGAGTCTCACAATGCTGAAGAGAAGGTTGAATCTTGTGATATAATATGTTTTGGTTGGTGTTTTGTTCCCATTCCATAATTTTGCAAACATTAAAGTCATTTTCAAATGTATCCTGAATTTAGCAAACACCTTAAGCTGAAATCACAGATGAAAATTGTTTGAGCCTTCTGATTTTCCTCATAAAGCTTTTCCCTATATGAAAAGTCAAAGTATTCTCAATTATGAAAAAGGTCGAGGATATGGAGGTCCAGATTATCCTAGCCTGTAAATATCAATCCCCACACTCAAAGCAGGGTCTCAAGGATCATTAACCACCACTCCTTTCCTTTTATGTAATCCTTTCCAGATCCTTTTCATGCTTGGAAATGCATGAGGCTTGGTACAGAGAGAGCAGTGCTACCTGCAGAGTGTTAAGGGCTAGGAGGAGGTGTCAACACCTGTAGTTTTACTAAATGAAACTGTGACTGAATGAAAAAAAAATGAAAAAGAGACAGATTCCACATCCTTGAAGACAGAGCTGGGAACTGCCCACAGGTTTCAGTGCAGTCTGTCTGAATCAGCAGAGGTGCAGTCTCTGCTTTCTGGACGGGGTATGTACCTTAGCCCTAGGAGTCATGCCTGTGTGTTGGGAAAGAAAAGAGTGCTACAGACAGTTTTCTGTGTCTCCGTTTGCTTGCTGTTGATTGGAAATGCACCCAAAATGAAAGGGTTGTTCAGATCAAAATCCACCTCCTCTTTTTCCTTTTTTCCCTTTTGTCATTTTTGTGATTTATCTTCCATTTACACTCCCCCCTCCTTACAAAAACAACAACAAATAAACCAACAAAACCAAACTCTAGTTATCTGCATCTACTTATACTTGCTTTTCTGGTTTTACTACAAATGTGTAAAACTATCTTGTCCTGAATGGTGGTTGTAGAGACAGAGACATAAACGTTCTGATAACCTAAATGGATCTGAATCCATCTCTCATGTTTCCCTAAGTAATTTCTCACTCAGACCCCAGTTCCCTTTCTTTAGAGCCACATGTTATATCTCAGTTAAAGCTGTGTAGAGGAGAAGCCCTTCACTCTGGCTTTCCATAGTATGGATGCAAGCTTAAGGAGAAATCTATATTAAAAAAAAAATGAAAACAGTTTATTCTATAAGGCCTATTTACAGGAATTAGGAGACAGTCTGGGGCTGGGACATGTAGGTTACCTGTACTTGTATAAAGGAAGGGAAATTAAATATGTAGAAGAGGGTTTGAGGTATATACACAGAAATGCTGGGAAGTGCAGGAGAATCTGGTGTATATTGACATGGTTTTCTAAAAACCTCTGTTTTCCTGAGCAATATGACCCTTCTGTCCTATGCTGGTCATTGTTTCAGGAAGGAGTCAGAAGTTCTCTCCATAAAGTTGTAAAAAAGAAAAAGTAGGAAGGAGCCAGTGTGAAAAAATTCCCTACCAGAATTAAGTCTGAAACTTCACGTCTTCAAAGAATAAGAAAAATCCCATGGTTATGATTCTGAAGAAGAAATCTGACAGATTAAAATGATCAGAAATAGTATTTTCATATTGTTACTTCTCTGTAGCAGTGGATAACTAAGACATATCTTTCAAATGTAAGTTTTATTTAATAGCCTTGTGATATGATTCTTTTCCATGAATTCACTTTGCATTGATATTTTTTCACCTTATATATATATACCTGCCATTTATGAAATTTACTTGAGTGTTTATTTCGTGAACCAAATTTCATATTGTCAAAGAGAAATTGAATGGCTTCAAACAGTTCACGGTGAATTTTTCATTCTGAATATAAGTTTAATGACCACATTGTTAACTGTGTTGTTCAAACATTGCACAATCTGCTTAAATATTAAAGGGTTTTTTTCTGTTGGCACTATTTTTCTATGGAAAAGGTTTGGTTAGCCTTTATTTGAGACACATTACTAGGCACTGTAATTGCTGATTTGTTCATTGATTTTCAAGCTATGTGTTAGTTTATTTTCACAATATTTTCAATTCTGAATAACAAGTTAGAGACAAAATAATGTAGATATCCACTTACACAGGTTCTCACTAGATATTTCTGTTTTTACTATTGACTCTAGCTCTCTGTGTAAGTTTTACCAGGAGATCTATCACCTGCCTTGCAAATTCCTAAAAACCAAAATAGCAACAGCTGAAAATTGTCATTGCAGTATGAGCCATCCTGAGAGGAACAATGCACAAGGGGAGAAATAAGACAAAGAATATTGACTTCCATCTGACAAGAATGAAGCAAAGACTATTTCCATGAAGTGTTGTAACTATATTTTTGATCACCTCCATGTGGCTTGAGTATAACGGTCCTTGGAAACCCTAGGCTATGCTAGATTTAGGATCCTAGCTCTACACAGTCGACAGAGAATATATAACATTATACTCACTAGTGGCTCAAAGTCTACATTGTAGGTTCCATTTTTCAGTCCCTGATGGGATTGTACCTTGTACTTTTAGGAGGTATCAATTTTGCAAAGGCTTTACCCTTTCTTCATCATAAATACTCTTGCCTGGATGGAAATTTTAGAGTGCTGAAGCATCAGTTTCTAGGTCTTATGAAGAAATTGTGTGTACAGCCCTAGACCCTGCTCACTGCAGTATTTATTTGATTTATGCGTCCATGAGGGTTTGAAAAACCCCCGTTGTTTTCTAGTCCATGGATTGTGAGAACTGTCTTTCAGAATTGGATCGAACACTGCTAATGCTGTCTATAAACAACCCAAAACAACACTCTGGAGAGGATAAATAAACCTGGAGCTCATTAATCCGTATCAACTGCTGGACTATTGTCATTGAGAGACTGCTCTATTTAGCAATCCAGGTGAAGTCATCTCAGTACTCTAGGAATTTTGCCTGAGGCACAGCTACAAATATCCTGCACAGGATTTACTACACAATTATACAGCACAGGGCGCTAAGAGGAAAGGTACCTCTGGATACAATAGGATCATTTAGGATGGCGGATGGAGCAGAAACTTTTGAAGAGATGGCACAAGATTCATGTTCTCTCAGTTACAGAACTGGCTTAAGTTCCTTTGCGCATCAATGAAAGAAATTTTCGGACAGAAAAATAGGCTACAATGTTTAGATTTGTTCATAGGCTGAAAACACAGGTAGTATCAAAACTTTCTGCACATGTAATTTAGTGGTTTCTATAGCAGTGCATGTAGGACTTTAAGGGTTTTCCAGGTTCTCACGGATTGAGCACTAGTTTTTCCGTAATTATGGGGAATTTTTTTGTTTTTTTAAATCCCTCACTGGGATTAAAAGAATGCCTAAGAGCTCAGTGAGATTGGAAGTTTGAAATTCAGAAGGACTTTATGCATTCTGAAGCTTTTCCCTGCCAACGCTTGTGACTTGGGCTAAGGAATTGCTAGCTTCAGAAATGTGACTGCACATGCCATATCCTTGTTTGCAGGAGATTAAGGGCTTTTTCTTTATCTTTTCTCTTTCATTGCTTTAGGCATGACAGGAAACTGACACAAAGTGTGATCACAATTTGTATACATTTAATAGGTGTAGATGGTGTCAGGACTAAGATCCACCCCATTCACTAGTCTGCCGTCTGGAATTTGCCTGGGGAAGAAATGTAAGTACCACAGGTTGTGTCAGTCCTCCTTGTAGTAACCTGTGATTAGTGACTTCATCCTTGCATGCAAGAGCATGAAAAGGACGCAGACAATGCAGGCAGACAGCAAAACCCTTGCAAAAAGACTCTGCATTTGGTTTCTTTGCATAATTTGGAACAAGTTTCCTCTTTACCTGACGTTTTTATTAGACTCATCAGTTTACAGCTTCTGGGTTCCTGCGTAGCACAGGGGGAAGGGGGACCTGTGACCTGCCGGGCCACTCTTGCTCATGCAAGACAAACTCTTCCTGAATGAAGATAGTGATTGGATATACTTTCCCTTTAGCCTTTTCTTCTCCAGACTAATCAATTGCAGTTACCTCAGCCTTTTTTAACACATCCTGCTCCCCAGTCCCTGATAATTTAGTAGCCTTTCACAGGTCTCCCTCTTGCTCTGGAGACCCCAAACCAGGTTGTATAATACTTCAGGTGTGTCTTCACAAAGGCTGAATAGAGGGAAGTAACATTTTCCCATGCTATCATGGTTAAAGGGGTTTTGTTCCGGAATATTTACATTCTGTTCCTGTAAACACAGTCCCCAAGAGTACTAGGAGTAAATAGCATAACCCTTTTAACAATTTTATGTTTTTAAGTCATTGTGGTCTCATTTGCAGAAGTTTTGGTAACTCCTTGAAACAGCTGAAGTCAGGTGACTTACTTTGAACAAAGCAAATTTTATTCATTGAGGTTTCCAAAAACAATATTTTAAAATGAGGCCAGCATTTTTATTAATAAATTATTAATAAAATATAATTAATTGCATAATTATTATTATTGCAATAATACCCAAAGCTAGAGGGTATATTGTTACTTTTTAAATTGTTTGTGCCTTGTTTCTGATCTTTCTGCTAGGTTGTGCTCATGCCGGAGATTGCTAACAAGCCTGGCTACAGTTTGTGAAACCCTCAGACACTGAAACAAGCACCACAGAATACATAGTAAAAAGACACTGCAAAATACGGAAATTCTGTATCTGAAGCAAAAACAAATCATGTCTTTGCTGAAGTGGAAAGGGGTCACCTGTGAAGAAAATGTAACCTTGAATTTGTTTTCTGTATCAGAATACATAACTATCTTGACATTTTCTATCCATTGAACACTTCTTAGCCTTTATAACATTCTTTTAAGAGTATTTCTTCTTCTAATTTAACAACAAAAAAAGCTTGTTTAGCTAAAAAATTAGGTTGTACTTAAAGGTCAACTAATATACACTAAAAAAACTTTGCAGAGTATGAAATATTCCTTTTTATGTATCATCTGTTATTTATGGTATTTCTCATAACCTGCACTGTATTAGTGACATTAAAATATCCCTGCAGGATAGCTACTCAAAGGAGAATAAAATATATCATGGTACAACTGGAGTTGGAAAAAATCAACCAAAGGCTAGAGGAGCTGAAGTATTTAATGAAATATAATGCTAAATGTAAAATCTGAGTTGTCAGTACTGCTACTAAGCTGTTCTTTTGGACTCTGAATGTGCCTGAAATCTCAGGTGAGAACATAATTCCTCCAGGTCTGTCTCAGCACACTCCCAAGCACCACTGCTCAGCTGGTGTTGACTGTGGCTTGAAATCCATCTTATGCCCACCCTTAAAGGGCTGTGGAAACTAGAGACTTCTCCAAGCCATGTGTTTATCTCTGGCTAGTGTTTCCTATCTACCCTAAGACACCACAAAGGGAGACACATGGAGAAACAGCAGGTGCCTTACAGTCCCCTTTTGCCCAGGAGTCTATTTTACCAAGAACTGTCACTCATGACAGAGAGAGAAGTTCTAGACCCTTTCCTCTTTATCCAGCTCCTCTGTGGACTGGACATTCAACTCCTTCTATGCCTAAAAAATTTTTGGTTGAAGCAAGAACTACAGCTGTATGTTCTCAGATTAGAATAATGCTACCAGCTGATAGCATATCCTGGGGTGTGGAGCTGACCTGGCATGCACAGCTGTGCTCTATGCATGAAGGAAGTACAGGTCAGACAGAAGAAAATGAGCCCAAATACTATGGACTAGCTCCTATTCTCATGAAATGGATAGATCTTTTAAAGTAAATTACGGAGTCTTAGATGCTAGAGTCCTGTCTATACTCTCTGTCTGAACAGGTGAAACCAGACTTAGGTCTTTATTTGCTATTACCTTATTCTGCAACTTTGGTGTAATAAATACTGAGGAGTAACACTATAATAAACTTCAGAATTTTAATATTTAATAGTCTGAAACAATTTGAATGTGAGAGATGTCTCATTAATTTTTGGTTTCCTCAGTCATTAAGGCAAAATTAGGTGACATGATACCTTTGGATGTTACCTTGTCCTTCTTCTTTCCCAGGTTTTCTCATGACTTTATTATTCTTGATTGGTCTTTTTCTAACCTATTATTCTTTAAAACTTTCAGAATTGTCTATCTCACAACCCCTCCAAGCCTAGTCCTATGCTTTATTATCCATCCTATGAGATTTTCTCCAGAATGTTTCAGTTTAAGCTACTTCATATCATATCCACTCAAAGGCATGGGGTGCTGATCACTATTTTGGTTATGTTTTGATATATGGTCTCTAAGTTCTTTCACTCTAGACTAAGCCATTTGAAATTATCCAGTCTTTCTCTATGAGATCATTTTTATTACTTTGAACTCTCTACACTTGTTCTCTTTTTTTTTTTAAGCATATTTTTTACTGCTGGAGACATTACTCATTAATCGCTGAGGCAAAAAAAAAAATCCCCAGAGAACAGCCAGCTGTATTTGGTAGATTATATTCTACCATCAGTATATGTGCATGTGTGTGTATATTCTAGTGGAGTGCTTGTCTTTTTTTCAATAACAGCATGACTGGATTAGTTAATATTCAGCTTAGAATCAAACCTTCCCTTCAAACTCAAATCCTGTCCTTCAGAACTACTACCCAACCATCTGCACATGCAGCCTACCTATCTGCACTATAGCATCTTTCATATCTTTATTGACTGTGGGCTATTTCTTAAGTTCACATAATCATCCTAAGTTCTACTTTCACCCCTTTCCCCCCACCCCCCAATTCAGTGCCGTCTGCAAACTTCATAGATATATTTTACTGTAAAAGTTCTTAACAGAAACATTGAGTAGTAGCCATCTCAAGAGAGACATCTTCAAAATTCCACTCGCACTTCTTCCATTTTGACACCAACCATTAATAAACACTTTTAATGGTTACCAAATGCTCAAGATTTATACTCTTTCATAAAAATCTCTGCCTGACAGGTTTTTCTCCTAACTCATTTTCAGAAATATCATATAAAGTGTCAAACCTTTCTCAAGTGAGGATATGACATATACTGCTCCTGCTTTTTTTTCTCTCATGGAACATTTAAATCAAATTTTAAAACTCTAAACTGGTTGGTTTCTTATCATCATCCAGGTGTCTGTAAATTACAGTTTGAGTATTTATTACTGTATTTTTTTCCTGAAACTCCATCCCTGCTAGCATCTAACTACCATCACTTCCTTTATTCTTCCTTCAAAACTAGGAATATGTTTGCTCATTTACAGTCTTTTGGACCACATCTGTTCTCCAGGAACTCTGAAAATTTTTGGTGGTTTTTGTTTGAGGTTGTTTCGGTCAGTTCTCTAAATGCTTTATAATGAGGCTCATCAGTCTTAGTCAATTTTAAAGTCAACACCTTAGGTAGAATCCAGAGGTGTGAAAGAAAAAACAAGAGACAACAGGTTCAAGTTGAACTTAGACATAAAGAAAAAAAAATTCACATCAAGAATTCCCACAAGGACTTAAACAGGATTCTCAGTGAGGTTGTGGAGTTTATGTCTGGATAACCCAGGAAAATGTTGAAGCTGGCCCTGTTTTGACAGGGGTTGTGACTAGATCACGACAGACGGCTCACAGATTCTAATACTATTGTATTGAATTTATCACTCTTCTTTTTCCTATGAAGTTCAAGTTTAGACTGATTTTTGTCTCTGATGAGTGGACATGATCAAGCCAGATGTAATCACAACAAAATAATTGTTCAGTAACAACTGAACTCATAATTTTCTGCCATCCTCCATTATATTTGACAGCTCCAGTACCTGGTCTCTTTGTGTCATTGCTAATTGCTCATCAGCTGGGTTCCCAACTGTTCTGAGAATAAAATAGGTAGGTCACAGGAGTGACAAATATTTGTAAATTGCATCACCGTGGTTATAAGATGGTGTTTCATGTTTCTAAGACTTGCCCTTAGAAATTGCTTTCATTGTTTTTCATACCCATCTCATGCTTCTTCTAATTAGTTTCCAGTACTATGCCATCATGTGCGGCAAGGAAAAGGCTTTTGTGTGTGTTTTTAGAGCCTTAGTGTGTTTTATCCTAGGCCTAGGCAGACAATAATAAGTATCACTCAATTAAACAGATAAGCCAAAGGACTCTCCTTCATCTGTATAAAGTCATCTATCTCAAAGCAAATCTCCCCTAGGGAGACATATTGAGAGGTCAGCCCACAGTGTGCCATGAAGAGATTCATCACTTACACTCTAAGTAAAACCAAATTATTACTTTCTCCTTCTTTGGTGTACTTAGTCATGGCACAAAGAGGGCCTGTGACCTGCTGAGTTTCACACCTATTTAAGAGTCTTAAAGCTTAACTGGGATTACAGTATTTTCTGCCACTTCCATTTCTTTGGGCTGGTAGCCGCATTTTTGCTGCAGTCAGTTCCTAGGAAGGAACACATGTTTTTGTTCATCTCTCCACCTGAGCCCTTACCTTTCTGTGCACAAAGCCTGCAGCTGTTCTGCCTGCCAGATAGCTCTTCCTTCTGTGAGAGCTGCTGTGTGCCTTGCTGTAAATATAATCAGCTTGGCCAGCATGATCATTGCTTTATAAACCATTTGTTACAGCCCTCAGGGTATTGCATGTGTCCTTTACGATACTAAGCACACAGAGAAAGCTACAAAATAATGTATCTGATTATTTATTCTGGAAAGTAATTTCTGCTGAATGAGAGAACAGCAATTACTATTATATTGTGCCAGCTCTTGGCAGGCTGACCAACCCAGAAAACTGACCAGCCTGCAAAATCCCTTTGTTTGTCATCATCCGCCAAGGAGAGATGCTTTTCAAAACCTCTTTTTGAGCTCTTTATAAGTCCATTTATTTTCATTCTCCCTTTATATTTTCTCCTTTAACATCTTTCTTTATTTGCCAAGAGCAAAGCCATTTTTTTCCCAGCTGCACCTCTAGCAAAATGGGAAGTTAGAGTGTATTATTTTTGGGTAAAGTGTCGACACCGCTTTTTCTCCACTGAGTCTTAAGGTTTATTTTTATTTTGTTAATAAATCCAGAGTGCTTTCATATCTGAGAATCTGACTAACATTATACATTAAAATGAAAGGACTTAACTTTCTGATTTATGTCACTTTTCACTTGCTTCTCCAGAATGTGGTAATTCAAGTTTTGATACAAACATTGTTTATAATTGTGTGTATTGTACTTGCTGTGAAGCATATTAGCTTGTAAATCCTTGTAAACAGTTAGCTTGTCTAATGTCTTATCAGCAGTTCACTCGGGTGATTCACATCCATTCAAGTATCTAAATTCTTTTTTCCTTAAATTGTTGGGCTTTCTGAATCATTATCATACTCTTTTCAGCATTCCTACACTTTGCCATGCTTGAAAGATGACACTATGCTATACGAACATGACTGGTAATTGTTTCAGTGAAAACAAGTTTAAAAAAACTTAATATTTTTAAAAAGGGACTCTTTTTAGAAGTTAACCTTTTGTAGGTATTTCTAGTTAGATCACACTTATATTTCTAGCTCATTCCATGCTATAACTTCTCAAATTCCTTTTTGCTCTTTTCATGAAACTTATAGCCACAATTTCCCAGAAAAAATAAGATTTCTATCTCTATTTTGAGGTAGTGGCATATATTACCATACAGATGCTAATTTCACATAGGCGTGAGCCATCAAAGTGTTAAAAAATGTCATTGTCAGGGCACTAAAGCAGATGTCCTTGCACATCCTTTGCTGATTGTGGTTTCACATAAAGCTCAATGTCTTGCTACCCACACATATGCAAAGAAAAATTATTATTTTCCTTTTACATTCTTCAGGGAAAATTCAAGAAACAGGGAGCAGAGGTAAAGGATACCACTGATGTGTCCCAATGGAAGCACTGTCTTTGGTACTCACTTATAATTGTGAGCAGCATATATACTCTGAGAACTCTGAGAAGCATATTGTTGTGAGATGGTGGACCCCTAGAATCACCCTGAAACACCATGTCCTCCAAGGTGTTGCAATGAATGCAATATCAGAAAAATCTATTGGAAGTAAATACTGAGAAAAGGTGGTTCACTAGAGAGATCATTAAAAGACTTTCAGTGGTGTATAAAGGCACAATATGGAAAAGCAATTTATTGTCCTGTGCATTTGGTAGCCTGGCACATATGCCCTTAAGTGACAGGTTTGGTTAGTTCCTGTAGAAATGATTCTGATTATTATTGTTTTTATAACACCTCTTCCAGTGGTTAGTTGAAAGTGCTGTCCACAGGCTATCCATTCTACTAAGATTTCAAATTCATTATGGTCATTTTTCAGAACAAGGAAATCCATTTTCTATTACCCAGAAGATGTTCGCTTCATGCATTTCTGAAAGAACACAATTGTGGTGGTTGCTGATGGTGAGTGAGTAATTGACCAGAGAAACTTTTTCTATCCACTTTGGCATGATAAAAAGCTAGTGCTGTTCAAGGGAAACATTATAAGCTTTTTCTTTGTACAGAGAACTCATTCTTTGTCCAGGTAGTAAGTGCAAATAATTACATGCCATTTAGTTGAATAAAAAGATAGATGACAGAAAATAGGAGGAAACTATAGCAAAGAGAAGAAAAAAAAAATTGCTATGTAAAACTTATAAATCATTTTTACCTCCACAGAGTCCTTGAGATGAGGTACTAGTCTTCTTAGCTACTTTAAAGAGAAATTGATCTTAGAATTACTACCACATCCTTACAAATTAAAAGTAAACACCTTTTTTACATCCTGCTGGGACCTCCCTGATTTGATCTGTCATGACTTGAACTCTTCCAATGCCATGGGATGAGCTTTGTCCCAAAGCAGGGTTAGCACAGCCCTGCCAATAAGCTCTGGGAGAGGTGAGTATTGGGGTAAAATATCCACAGGCATGGAAACCAAATTGGGGCTCAGTGAATCTCCACATGGAATGCCTCAGCACCCGTGTCTGGAGCTCATTTCTAGCACTCTTGTTTTTCCACTCTTTCCAGTCTGATAGAGATGGTGGTAGGTAGAGGTCACTTTTCTGATTAACATATGTCCTCCATAGCGATTTTTCAAAGTAATCTTCTTATGCTTATTTTCTGACAGTCGAAAGAGAGGAAGGAGCATGAGGCACCATGACATGAAAAGCATTTCTAGCAACCAGAAGTAGGGCAGAGACCAAGTTGTCAAAGGAAAACAAATCCAGTAGGCTCAGCCTGTTCATGCAGTGAAATGGGTTTTCTTGCAGTTTATGTCTTGTCATTCACAGCTCAGTTTCCTGAATTGGGAGTACTGTTCTGTTCCTTTACTTAATAAGTGAGAATAACAAAACACAAATGAGATACTCTATTGCAACATAAATTTGGATTCTCTAATTTGTAGCAAAACATAGTACTATAATTTAAAATTGAATAAACACCGAAGTCCAAAGACTTCATAGTCAGAGAATAATATATTTTTGCAAGGCTGGGTATATCAGTGGTTACATAGAAGGAAGCACTGAGAGAATTTAAGTACCACTGAGGAAGATTTTGATAACTCATTAAACGTGAAGGAGACTACAACAGGAAAGACTGGAAATTAAGTTTCCCAAGTGTAAGACAAGAAGAAAAGAACAAAATCCCCAAATTGTCACTGAATATAGTACTAAAACTCTGAATTCAGTCTTCTTTTAGACAGGAGAGCTCAGAAATATATAATTTAATAAAAGCTAATCAGCATAGATCCATTACTGGAAGCTTAAACTTCAGAAATTTGCTTGAATATTTTGTTTATATTACAATGGGTGTGAAAGTCATAACATATCCATATTTCAGGAAATGTTTTAAGCCATACTGCAGGATATATTATTCTGCAGAATATGAGGAAAAGTGCCCAGAGTAGCTATTAGGTGAGTGCAACAATCCCTGACTCAGGAACAGATGTCCTCAGTGGCACAGGACACAGGCACCCTTCTCTGCAGGAGGCAGAGGGAGGATTTGTGTACTGTAGCATGTCCTGCCACGAGAAAGGATAACTTGACAGGATGGCCTAGATCCTCTTCCTATCAATGAAAACAATCACAGCCCTCCTGACCACATCTAACAACAGGGGATTTCGTCAGGCTTCTCATTAAGATACCGTGGGTTAGATTTAGTCTGCTGAGATACCTACCTCAGAGCTGTAGATTTGGTTTTCTGCTGAAGCACTCTTCCTTCAGCTGAATGCTGCATCCTTGTCCCTCAGTGAAATGTGGCTAACTGTTCTGAAGTCCTCCAGGGGGTATTTGTTCTGCTGGATCAGGTCAAAGTTGTGAAAACTTGAAGCTTCCATTCATGAGTTGTATTTACAACACTCACTGCCTTGCTTGAGTAATTTAATTCCCCTTTGCCTCACCTATCCTTTGCAGAATCAGAGGAAATAAGCCTTCAATCCCTTCTGAGGGCTTTTATCCCTTTATGTGACAATGACTATATTGCTACTAAGCATTTTTGGTTTTGAAAGTCCACAATGGTCGTTAAGAAAGCTCAGTGCTATTCCAGTGCCAATAGATATTCATCGAAGAGTTGTGTTGTGTTTATTATGGGTCATGTGCAAGCCAAACTCTTTATATGCTTGAATAAAGCATTTTTCTGCTGTTAGGATTCCTCTCACTGTCTGATCCTCTGAACAGTTTCAAAGTGGTTGTCTTTGCCAAAATTTTAGCAACATTGAACACTTACTGGATATCTGCCTCCTGTTTTGACAGCTCACATGATACATATCATTCTATGCTCATTAATCAAGGTCATGCTTATGCAGATAGTAAAAACTGTCACTGGTAACAGATTCTCTTTTTGAGGGATTTTCCTTATTCAAATGCATGATAGACATAAGAACAATTCTCTTTTTTCACATTTAATTTTCATCATAATATGTTCAATTTGAAAACCATCTGGAGCTGAGTTTTAAATCAGACGCACTTTGGTTGTTCATGCTATTGCTAGGATGATGTAAACATTCACATTACACACATGATAAGTTAAGTGTAACCAACCATTTTGTGTCTTTCTTCCCCAGTGGAAATAGAAAATTCTTGGGGTTTAGCTGTCTGTCACAGTGAATTAAAAGTACAGACTTACATGTTTGAAGAGACTGTTTCTTATTAAAATGTTGGAAGAACTCTGTCTGGTAATAAAAATGCATCATTCAGAAATAAGGGTAGAATTATGGAAAATTCAAACACTAGTATCAGAAGTTTTGGTGCTTGAAGCTGGATCTACAGACTCCTCTTTATCCTGTGAAGTAATTGTTTTTAAGATAGTGATGGCATTTACCTGTGCAAATGTTTCCCCTGAGTCCCAAACATATCTTCTTGTTCAAAGAAAGCAGATGTCTTCTTTTTGATGTTCTATTACTGATACCTGCTTTTGTTATATGTTACAATGCTTTCTTTGGATGAAGATACCATATTCTCTTATAGAGAGTTAAAAATTATCATAAGCTGTAACAAAAAGACCTTGTACAGGGTTCAGAGTGAAATAGCATATTACTCATTCAGTTGTCATACTTATTTACCATATTAGGGTTGTCACTGTTTGTAAATGGTGATGCCATCTCATTATTTTCCAGCCTGCCTGCAATTAACCTCTTATTCTGAGTGTGGTGAAAACATGCAGTAACAGCATATAGCATTTCAACCATATTTCAAAGTGCATCTTTGTCTCTTCAGTCATTCACGAGGGAATCAAATGCTTCCTTACTGATTTGCATGCAGGCTGGTCATAAATAATTCTTATCCTTAACATCATGTATTAGAAAAAAGTAATAAACTTCACTAATGGTTTATATGTTTGTCATCATTGTCTAAATTTTAATAGCTCCTGAATCTTGAACATAAGTAATGCAAGCAGTAGCAAAGAAATTGAGAGCTCAAAGGAGATCATCTTGGCTCTGGAGCAGTCTGTGATGAAGACTGGCCAGATGATAGTCCCAAAATGTAGTCACCGTGCTGTGACCCTTAGGAGAACTTCCAGTACCCAAATTTACTAGGGCCTCCAGTGTGCAATAAATGTCAAATTGCTACTTATTTATGTTTACACCCCCACATAAACTGTGTGGTAGCATACCTGCTTTAACATTTATACCCTGTTAAACGTTAGTCTTAGGGACCTGAGCTTAGCACCTTACCCTCCCTCCCTCTGTAGCCAACTACAAAACTGCTTCAGAAGGCAGTGCCACTCATCTTCAGATGGTGGTTATGATAGGTGAGACAAACTGTTTCACTGGAATTGCCTGTTCTCTCTAAGAGCAAAACTGGGAGTGAAGAGTTTCAATTTGGGCAAGGAACTTCTGACCTCTGGCATTGATTGGGCTTTGCCTGCTGATTTTTTTCCCTTTTCTTCTGCGAGACAGCTGTTCTAAGCTAATCATCTGGTTTCCCACCTACAGAGAGCAGAAAGCAAAGAGACTCTCCAGGGATGATTCATCCTCTCCAAAGATAAGTATCTGACACAGGTGGGTGTTAGTCAAAGTAGAAAATGTACTGTAAATTCATTTCTGCTGGTATTGTTCACTACTTAAGCAGTCTCTTGGGGGAAGAGCTTCTTATCTGATTCCCGCTTCAGAGAATCGAAGGTAGCCGACCCACCGAATTGCTGGAGGATGAAATCTCCTGGATGTTAGTCTGAGCATTGTTTCCCTGCATAAATGAGGGAAGTGCAGGAGGAGAGGAAGGCCCTTGGGAAAGACGTGAGCAATGAGAAGTATTTTGGGACATATGAGAGGGTATGTGGGAGAAGCAGTGATTACAGAAACAAATAGAAAAGGATTTTTAGGAGAAGAATGGTACAGGAAGTCAAATAAAGTAAAGATTAAAGAGCACAAAAGATGTGGGGAAAAAATGAATACAAATGCCATCAGAAATGGATGGTAAATCCATGATGAAGCTCGTATGGAAAAAGATGCCTCAGAGCAGGAGATTTTGAAGAAGTTATTTACAAACTGAAGAAGTAAGCTGTTGTCAACTAGATAAAATAAGTATTGTTTTATTACTTCCATTTCAGGGTAAGTTTCTGACAGAGGCAGCTAAAGTGTTTGGAAAATGTGCCAGTTTGATATACCCACTGGCAGGAAATTAGAAAGAGGTGAGTTCCATATTGCCTGAATTTGAAGTTCAGGTGCTCGGATAATGCTTTCAGATGCATATTGTGATCTTTGGGGTTGTCACGGGCAGAGCCAGAAGTTGGACTCAGTGATCCTTGAGGGTTCCTTTCAACTCAGAATATTCTTTGATTCTATAATTTACCTGTTTTACTCTGTGGAACTCACCACTGAGTCCTAAGCATATTCAGGGATTTTTCAAGCTGGGTAGGCATTTGCTCTGGTTCTAGTAGAAGTACTTTTCTACTGGGTGGATCTCCATTCAATCTCCATTCACTACAGTGGGAATTCAGCTCCCTAATGTGCTTGTAAACACCAAGATATGGAATTGGATGTGTTAATTTTGAATGGAATCTTACTCTCCTAGGCTGTGCTGTCCTGCTCATGTGGACAGTAAGCCTAATTCTTTTTTCTTTTCCTATATTCTTGTTCTTTATTTCCATAAGGATTTACTTTCCTGGACAGTAATAAGTATTTAGCCACAGCAATGTAGGTTCACAGTGCATCATTTGTGATGTATTAATCCCAAGTGGACAGAGAATTCTACTTTAGTGTAAAGATGGGATAAACTGTGGTTCATTAAGACACATGAATGTACCACTTATAAAATACATCAGAAACATACACTGAGAATCACTACACCTGACTTAAGATCATCACTTGTCCTAACTCTAAAGACCTAAATAGTGCTTTTCTAAAACAGATCTCTTAAATTCTCAGGGAGAGAATTTAAGACATCAGCTCTCCAGAGAAAGACCCTGCTTCACTGTAGTGTACAGGACTTAACTGTGAGACTACAGTCCAGAGTATTCATTTGAGGTGTTTGGACAAAATTCTACCTATGCTGCACGTACCCTGTAAGCTAGAACGCAGAGCTATGTTCTAACTAAGACTAAAATAATTATTCCCAGGCTGTTCATTCTTGCCTGTTAATGTTGTTTGTGACACAACAAGAGTGAAGACCTGATTGTGGTCCTTGGATGCAATTATGACACAAACAAAACCCAGCACTTTGACAATTAGGAGGTGAATGGAGAAGGGACTCTTTTGAGTTTTTTTCGTACAGGAAAAAAACTTTATTCTTCTCTTGGTATTAAAAGCAAATCCCCTAAAGCTCCTGAATGTCTGTAAGCCACTTTTAAGTCTGCCTTAGCTATTGGTATATGCTAGCACTGCTCAAAACTCTGAGAAAGAGACTCCTTAAGCTGTATATCAGAAATGCCAAATGGTCAGCATAAAACTACATCAGTGTTTTGTCAAAATGCTGAGAAAAATGGAGAGTTCTTATCTTTTTGTTCCAGGCTGACAGCTGAGTTTCATTCTTACTGAAAAGGAATATGAGTAGAGTCTGTTTCAGAGCAGAAATCTGAGCATTAGAAGTCTAGCCATGACTCTGGACTAAAGCTGATCCATAAACCAAGAGAGGCTTCAAGAATAATATTAGTTTCCTCCTCTTTGAATTAGGTCATAAAATCATAGAATGTTTTTGTTGGAAGAGACCTTAAAGATCTTTTTTCAACCCACTTGCCATGGCAGGGATGCCATTACCCTCACTACAATATCACCTGTCCCTGCCCTTCATCCCATTAATCCTGACCCATAAACTCTTGATCAGCTCCTTGTCCAATTCCAGGTGAAGTTCCATGCTAGTCACTGGCATAGAGGGTGACATTCCCTCTTTGTCCTCCTTCTCATTTCATCAGTCTTCATTGGGAATGTTTTGTACTGCTCATATTACACCTCTAGCAAAACAAATCCTTTATTTTAACATTATAAGTCACTTCTAAGAAAGTACTTAACTGAAAGCTGAGGTCCTTTTTCTGCACATCTGAGTCCAGCACTTGCAAACGTGAGTTCCTTCCCCTACAAAGCAGTGTTAGACTGCCTTAAGACTCTGGAAGTTGAAAGAGAGAAATAGAAGGTGTAGGTGGCTTCCATTCACATATCAGATCTAGCCTAACTAATCTCTACTCTTGGCTTCCATGGCTTTGGGCTTCATGTAGGGCAAGGAGGAAATAGCTGTGGCTGATTGTCATCAAGGGCTGATATTTTCAGATTTTTCCTTGTTTCAAAATGGACTGTAATTGTTGGCATAACTTTTATAGCAGTATCAGAGCAGTGGCTGCTTATCAGCAGTTTTAGGTCCAAAAATGTGGGATAGTCATATATAAAACTTTCTTGCAACAACATCTGAATCCAGCACCAGATAGCTAAGGCTTGTCTGAGAAAATCACAGTCTGTATAACTGGTTCATTTCAATGCTGTGGCACATTGGAACAATACATTGGAATAGACTCTTGAAATAAGATGCTTGCTTGCACAACATAATTTAAACAGATGAAAAAAATTTTGAGAGAAAGGTTTTTTTACTCAGATTTACTCTAATCCTTTTGTTCATATATTTTAACTCCTAAGAAAAAAAATCTTAGATTGGTTACTATCCATTCCTGGGGGGGGTCGGGGGGTCGGTTCTTTTAAAAATTCCAAATACAGCAGGAAATAGATCAAATTCTGGAAAATATGTTACAGAACCAAATACACAAATAGTTTGTGTTCCAAAGGACTTGAGTCTTACCTGCTTATCTGCTGTAACTGACAAAGATAGGTGTAAGAAATCACAGGAGTACCAAGAAGCTCCAATGTATTACTTGCTAAAAGAAAATAGAAACAACATGTCATTTCTGAAGTGAGTTAGACATAAACTTCCTAATAGACTAACTGTAATGCTCTAAACATATCCCCACTGTCTTTCAAAAAAATATGTGATTGATTGCCACCACATTTTCTAGTCTACACTGTTCTGTCAAGCTCATTCAAGAGTTTGTTCTTTTCATTTCTGAACATTACAGAATCACAGAATATGCTGAGTTGCAAGGGACCTACAAGAGTCACAGAGACCAACCCCTTGTGTCAATTGTGACTTTTTTTTTTTTTTTTTCTGAGGGAGTTCTTCAATGGGCAGATTAAAAAAAAAAGAAATTTCTTTCTCCTAAGTTCTTTTGGTAAAACCCTACAATGGTTGTGCTTTTTATCCATGATGCACTGTTGGGATGAGTTTTAACTTCTTTCAGTATGATCTAACTACAGACACACTGAAAATACAAAATAAATTCCCCTTTTCCAAAACAACTTTAGATCTAGTTCTGGCCTAAAATACTTCCCATGGCAAATGGAGGCTTATAAAGATAACTTAATGTCATAGTTTAACAGATATCTATATTCACAGCAGTCTGAAGGAGTAATATGGTTTTATGTTTCATTCACAGAATATTAATTTGAAATAGATTGATTTCCCCTTAGATCAATACTTTCATAGCATATATATTTTAATATATGCAAAGTTGATGGTACAATTTGAAAAGCAATAAAGGCACAATTTATTTCTAGGTATATCTTGGATGCTGGTTACTTGAATGCATGACTACCAAAATAATTGACCATAATTTTTTTTTCAAGTTCATCTGTTTGTGTGGTTTCCCACACTTCTTAAGAAGAAATTGTGAAAACACTATATTAAATCCCATTTTAATTAAACTTCAAAAGCATTTACATATCCTTGATGCTTTCAGGCAGTAGCCCTCAGTACAAACAATTCAATTGAATTATATGTTGGTCAAAACACTTCATAGTAAGAGAAATGCAATGGAACTAATCAATTGTCACACATGAAAGTCTTGCTTGGGCTTTTTCCTCTCCTTTGGGCAGTAAAAGGCAGTGTCATCATCCTGCTTGTTCATTACAGACACTAGAAACCACACTTCACAAAGACACATTGGATGCAATGTGTTAATAATCATTGTAATTGATTTAAATGCTTGAATTGACCAAGAACACTCATAGATTTTTTCATTAGTTGGCTGCAAGATAGCACTGATGAAAACTGGAACATTTTGTTGTACTGCACAAAAGGCCTCAGAAAAGTTTCTGTGATGAGCAATTTTTTTTTCTACCTACTGTTCTGAACATTTTTCAACTGAAGGTAAAGATTCAGGCGAATCAAAAGGTGGATGTATTGTGTTCAATACCCTAGGCATTCACTCTATGTATTTTAAAAGAATGGTAATCTAACAAAATCCAGGATTTCAATAAACAATGAGAAACAATATTTGTCAGCACATTTCTACTCCTTGAAATTTCCTCTGGATGCCACAGGAAGGATCATACGCTAGTAAAAAATTATTTTTGAAAAGCTAAAAACATATCTGTGATTCTTGGTGTGTAGGTCAAACCTTGCCCCTTTTCCCTTCTCAACTTTAGCACTGCCAACACAGAAGTCTCTTGTGAATTTCTGAGACAACACTTAAGGAAAGACTGGTTGCAAATTCAAACCTGGGGGAGAGGAACAGAAAAGCTGAGCCTGGCAGCATTTAGACACCAGGGTGCTGACAATGTGGAATCATCCTGATACAGTAAATCACGTTGGTTTTATTGTTACTCATTGAGGTCAGTTAGTGATTTCTATATAGGGAATAGATTGGTTTCCACATAGACTTTTCTCTTTATTTGTACTGAGTAGCTTTTATATTAAAGGGGTTTTGATTTACAAATATTGACAGATCACATTCCGCTCTCAGTTATATCAATAATAAAATTCAATTGCACCTGTAAAAATCTGTTAAGCCGATAGTTAACCTATATAGAAATAGGTGGAACTGATGGTGGCATTTTCATAACTAAATGCAATCTGAAAAAATGAAACACCTTTATGCACTTTTTTGAATTCATATATGTTCTAGTTAGAGCTACACCTACAATGATATGCCTCTGGTACTTATCCCAGGTGTTCCGAAGTACTGGTTTCAGAAGACATCAGATTTTATTTTATATGATAATTTCTATGTCTTTAGGAATCACTGATAGTAATTTGTACTTGTTCAGGTAAGTGTTTTTATTACACCCAGTAAACAAAATGAGAAATGTTCTAATTACCATAAATAGTGCATAAATTAATTTATTGCTCTTCCAATAACAGCATATGTTACTTTGTGATTGCAGAACTTTTGAGTTATGCCTGAGATTCACTCTTCCTTATCATTTATCCTCAAAGATATTTTCATATGGAACAACTTTTAAACACTGGTGATGATTTCTAATGTTTAAGATTTTCCAGGATATTTTAGCAAAGCCCTCTGGACTTTATTCTGACTCTCAAGTTTGTTTAAGCTGCCCTAGCATCCACAATCCTAATTAAAAAATATATTGAATCTCAAACTATTAGCAAGAGTGTTCTCAAAAGAAGATTTTCTCCTCGTCTAAGCATTTATGAGGGAATGATTAGAACAATAACAATATCCATAAATGTTAAAAGCAGCTAAAAAACCTCTCCAGAGGATTAGAAAATTTTCAAAACCCCAAATCTCAAAACTTTAATGCCAATGCATGGCAATATGGGCTACTTAAAAATATAAAGGCGACTTCTATATTTGCAAAATCTTTCCTGCATAAGACAGTTGTACGGTAGGAATGTTCATCAGTCACGTGGGACAAGGGGGGAAAAATTTCTCTGTTGCTCCTCTTTCCCCTGAAAGATAGTCTGCTGGGGTAAGCAGTGATTTGTGCTGGATAGTCCCCTCTAAAATCTAATCTTTAAAATATTTTAGTTTCCTTGCTGATACCTTAATTAATTCAGTAACTCATTTGCACTGTTCAAAGAAAGGATGTCTATGGATTACTTTTTGCCTAGATCAGAAATGGGTATCAGTGCAAAGACATACTTTTCTCCATAACTGGATTTGTTGACAGTTACTTGAATCCACCAATCAAATTCTTAAAGAGTAAGTTGAGCAAAGATCTTCCACGAATATTAACTAAGGTGTAGCTGAGTTCTGGTTTGGGATGGAAGAGAAGAATTTGTTACTCTCTCCAATGCTATGATATGTCCTTATCTGTGCACCCTGCTCTATATATTGCATAATTGTTAATCTTTGAGCCTACCTAATTCCTAGACTATGGAGTTCTAATGCTCCATCTGCCGTATTTTTACTTACAAGTTAAGCTCACATTATCTGGCACAAAACCACTGCTTACAGTCTTGCTCCAAAGTTTGGGGTTTAGAGAGGATTTTGCCAACTCAGCTGCAGTGAGCACAGAATTGAAACCACCTAATCCTCCATGCAATAATTTGGAAACCCCCAAGAGTTTCTTGACAGCTGCACTCAATTCTGTATTGACTCATGGTTTAGAGATCCAGTGGTCTCCAAGCACATGCTGGAATAAATTGGTTATTGCTGAGATTTGTGATCTGAGGTAAAAAAAACTTCCTCACTATTAGCAGTATCCCAACTCTAGCAGAAGAAAGATCAGGTGGTACAATAAACACACAGGAAACTTCTCTTGCAACAAAAAAGGAAAGAGCTATTTTTTCTTATATTGCTTATTTGGGGAACATACTGCCAGATTTGGGGGCAGAGTAAAGGAGCAGGAATGGTGACAGAGATGGAGACTCCTTGGCAGGGGTTACACAGATTCTGGATAAGAGTGGTGAGATGCAAAAACTCTCACTGGGAGAGTTTTCATGCACACAGCATGAAAAGGTCTCATTTCTATCTTAGATACCTAATATTTTAATTTTTTTTAAAGAAGTCACATTTTCCATTTTCAGTGCTTATAGCAAAGACTCAGCTGCAGCTACTTGTGACTTCAAAGTCATATTACATGTAGTCTATATCCCTTGTGTTGGCTACATTGTTAATAAAAAAATGAACTGCAAGGGATCTCTTAAAACATCCATTACTGTAGTAAGGAGAATTAATTTGGTTTTACCCCTTGTGGCTGTGGACCTGGCAAACACATCTTCTTTGCAACTCAAGAAGGACAGCCACTGGTTTTAGAAAAAATAAATTAAAAATGTCTTGGAGTGCCTCATCACTCTCTAAGATGAGCACCTTAATATTCTTTCAGTTCACTCTCAATCCACTTTGTGAATTTTCCCAGAAAACCCTAGTTTTGTAGCACCTAACATAGGTGTAATACCTATGATAGTAGGTAACACCTCTTTTAGGAGCTCAGTTGATGCCATAGCCTCCACAGAGGACAGTCTAATGCTAAGACAGGCATAATTTTCCAGTGTCTTGTCTCTCCACTCTGAGGGGAAATGACTAGTTCCTTAAGTCAGTCTATGTCTACCTTAGCAAGTGGTATAGTGTAACAGGAGTTAATCAGAATACAAAGCATTTTGTGTGGAGGAGCCTTCATCGACTCTATATCCTCTGTAATGCTTTAATTTATACTAAATTTAGCCAAGTTTGCTGTCCTAATCATGGTCATGGTACACAGAGCTGGAAGCCTCACTTCTGCACCCAGGTTGGTGCTCCATAGCAGCACTCTGGAGGAACAGATGCTGCTCCTCCTGACTTTCCTTTCCTTAGGGAAGAAGACAAGGGCCACGAGATTCTGATAGTCTTCCCTACTACAACTGCCTTTATCCTCATTCAAATGAAATTCTGGATGCAGCAGATGAGCCCAGAAGTGGTGGAAGGGGGAAATTGCATTGTCTGTGGGATGGACAGCAACAGGCACAATATTTGTGAATGTGGGAGCCCAATATTAAGAGCTTGTGCTATTATTCCACTCTCAGTGAATACAGCTTTAGGGGCCATCCCTTCTTTTAAATGAATGGCCACCACTATTGTCTTGCAGACCTCAGCATCTGCTGCTTGGTGGATAACAGTTTTTGAGGGCAGCAAGCACACAGAGAGCAAAGTGATGAGGGAAGGTTTGGAAACCACCCTCCAAAAGTGGGGTGTTTTTGTAAAGTGAGACATATCAGCAAATTGACAGAGTGCTGAGTGGCAGTCCCTGATAACGAATGTTCCCAGAAACTTCTGAATACATGCTCGGCCCTCAACACCTCCTGTTAGGGCATGAATATTTTCAACTTAATGTTCAGCTTTATTAAAAGTGTTGGTGTCATTTGATTTCCAGTTTGGCCTTATTAGTTTTACACAGCATACACAGTATTTTCACTGCAATAAATCAGTTTAGAGACTTAGCTGGATATGTGTTGATAGGGATAGGTATGTACAAGGCAGTTTTTGAAAGAAAAACAACACAACTCTTGAGATCTTTGAATAACTGAAAAAGTTTGGGAAAAATTGATTAAAGAGAAACCAGTCCTTCTGCTTTGGAGATGTTAATGAAAAACACTGTGCTCTTGTCTGTACTTTATAATGTGTTTACACTCACAGAAAAGACATTTGGATTCTAACAGAATTGCCATTTTCATTTCACTTCAGATTTTTTTTATCTAAATACTTAAAAATTTGAATGGGTATTTGCATTTTTATGCCCTTGCTGTGCTATTAATATAGGACTATCAGTTATGGGGGCTTACAGTTGCAGTGGGTAGATGAGAGCCTTCAGGCAAGTGATGAGCTAAAATTCTAAATTCTTAATTTTTTCTTCTACTGTTATGTCACTTATTATTACTATCATTATTATTGTTGTTGTTATTATTATTACCATCATCATGACCATCCTCATCCATAATAATCACACCTCTCACTGAATACGTGGAAACTAGTAAAAAAGAGTCTTGATAGGTTGCCTGCTCAGCGATTTGGAAGTGAAAGGATAAAACAATTTACTTAGTGTTTCCTGCTGTCTTTGCAGGTAATCTGCAATTGAATCCCCTGTCTTCTCTGCACAATTTGAATCTTTTTTTGTGTGTATTGTTGATACCATCATGAAGCTGGGGAAAAGGACAAACTGGAGAAAGCAAAGAGGATTCCCTGTATTCAGTTGTAATGTCTGTCTGTCTCCCTTGACTCTACATGCTGCCTACACATTTTTCTTCCATTTATCTAACTCTGAATCCAAAGTCTTTTTGAGGCTATTTCTGTCACAGGAACTCTGAAAAAATCAACTAACTAGATGAATAGAAAGAGAAAATATTTTAATAGAGTGTTTCAAATGTGTGATGATGTAAATTTCTATGATTTTATTTTAATAATTAATATTTGGGACTTGCATTCCTTGAATGTTTCTCCCTGGTTATTTTCTGTGCTCTTGTCTCATTGAAAGCATCTCAGGCATGGCAGGTGGACTGCTGTCAGTGCTTCTCTAGTGTAATGTGAGAAGTGAGTGAGAGAAAGCTAGATGCATTCTGGCCCACAGAATACATGGTCATTGCAAGCACTGCAAAATCAGAGACTGCATCTCTGATCTATTGCTGTATTAGGATTACCAATTTGCTCATAAGATCCAAATAACATTTAGCTACTTTTTCTGTACAGTGATGTAAAGATACTTAAGTTATCTTCCACATCTAATCTGGTTTGCAAAGCATTAGCCTGGCAGCTATAAAAGGCTGTAAGAATATAACCCTACAAAGTAAAAGGTAATAATAACTGCAGACTTGTTTGCATCCCTTTTTTTTCATCTCTGTTCCTCCTTGGTCCCCAGGTCAGTGGTCACTTTAGTGTATCCAGAAATATGAATGTCAAGTTGCACCAGAGTCAGGGAGAATTATTTGCCTTTTCTATGCACAGCAATACTTCTCTGTAAAATTTGGACTAATAAATAAACAGTCACCTGTAGCTGTGGATCAGGTTGTTTTCCTAGCTTCCAAATGCCTACACCAGTCTTATCTGGGTTATTGTGGAGTTCTCTGTGACTAGCACAAACCATTAAAGAGAAGAAAATTATCCTGTTCCTTAAGAATAAATTTCAATTAGATTGTACTGTATATAGTCACTGGGTTTTACAAACTGGAGAAACTGCAATATTTAAAAATAATGGTCTGTAACAGGATTCCCCCATGGATTTTCTCGTACAAATTTGATTTTCTTGGAGAAAGAAATGAAAAAGTCTTTTTTTATGTTCCCCACTTTGTCTATGACTTTCCAATATCCTTATGGTGTTCAAAGAGCATCTTTTAATTAACATTGCCTGGTCAAAGCACAATCTTCCAGCAATGAAAACATGCAGGATATTGCTGTGCCCAGTGTGCAGCAGAACATCTGTAGCCAGTGAGCAATATGTCTCAGCAGGGTTAGTGCTCTAGAGAGGTCTAGCATACTGCCAAAAATAGTTTAGTTAAAATATTTCTGCAAATAAATAAGGAGGAGTTAATAACAGAGAAAGCTTGGGCAATTCAGCCTTCATAGCAAACTACATAATGTTTTCACTTTTCCTCAGTAGCTTTACCTTTCTAATTATTTTTTCCCTTTTTTTTTTTTTAAAATTTCAGCCTAAATGTAGACATGGTTCCTGGGCCTTGTTCTTATTTTTTTGCCAATTTTTCTCAGTATCTGGAAAAATCTTAGGCTTAGATAGAATCACAGTGGTGTCTAAGAAGATTTTCTCCCATGAAGATGCTTGAAGAAGTCACAGGAAAACCCAGACACTAAACTAAAGTCTACCTGAAAGAAGTGCAGAACATTTATTAATTTTTTTTTTGTGCAAAGTTGCTTCAAAACTTGAATTGGATCAGTTTGGAGCAATATCCCAAGTTACTTTGTTCAGAAACACTGTGGGGATGGAGTTAATCTTAGATGGAAAATTGCAACTACAACATCCCTTTGCAGTTCTTTATAAATACTAACTCTCTTCTTTCCATCTTGAGTTCCTCTAGCAAAAGAGGAAGATCACATTGTAATTCTCCTATCAGAATGATAAAATACAATTACTCCTGGCTGCAAAGATATCCCTAAAGGAATATAAAGCATTCCTTCAAACATTGATGGTGTAATGAAAATGAGGATGAAGAGGTAGAAGGAATGTAAGCTTATTTAGATGGTGCTTTATAGCTTTAAATGACAGTAAGGAAAAATACAGCAACAACACTCAGAATATTTCAAATCATCAGAGTGTGTCAGCAAATTAAGGCATATGTTTTCATTTGAAAATATTCTCTTTTTTCTCAGCCTCCCTGTATGTAATCATAAATTTTCATGGGTGGTGTAACTTGGAGAAGACAGAACTTGTGCTTTAACACTGTGTATGGAATGGTTGGAAAACTTAAGTATCAAACACACAAGTTAAATTCTTCATTTTCAGTGCCAAGACAATGCACATCCTTAGACTTTTTAATATACTTTGAGCCTGAAATGGAAAAGACAGCAGCTGCTTTTGATGATATCCACTGCAACTCTGACAGATGGTGATGAACAATGTGAAATCAGTGTTTCCCAAAAACATTTTGTAATTGAGGATCGTTACTGCCTGATTTGCCACCAGCACTCCAGTAAAAACATGTAGATTTATGCTGTAATACTGCAGTTGGTCTTTGTGAGATGCACTTCATCGAATTTCTTCTTTCATTGATGTGTTGGAGTGGCTGACATCTCCAGCACAGACTGCAGATAAGTGATACTGCTATTGTTCTTGCAGATATGTGCAGGACATGGAAACAGAGAACTAACTTATTTTAAAAAACAGCTGTGCCAGCAGAATTTTGCTGCCTTGCTGAGGGATTTAAGAAATTTCACTTGCTTAATTGTTTCTTTCACCTTGGCTGTTTCATTTACCCTACCTGGTACCACCTTGTCTTTTTCACTAAGACTAAGTAAAAATGAATCCTTCAAGGGCTTTTCTTACACTCCCAATGGTACAGAGCAGAATAATTTTTCCAACATTTCTGAAATGTGATCTGAGGTGTGAAAACCAACCGCTTGCCCAGAACATAGAATCACACATCCTCACTAATCATCTTGTCTGTGCTTGATATGTTAAATATAGATTGCCTTTTGATGTTTCTATGAAAGAAATGCTATAATTGGGGTAATAATTGTATCACCCAAAAAATAAATTAAGAAATAAAGAAAAATAAAGAGTTCCTACTTAATCTTCTCTTGGAAGAGCACCAGATGAATCTCCTGAGTGTGGAGTTAAGCACTTGGAATGTGTTTTGCAGGATGATCTTTTCTGTTCTTGGAATGGGTATTACAATGAAGAGCAGGGTGCTTTGAACAGAGAATATTGTGGGTTTTTTCACATTTCTGTCTATTAAGGCTTGAATTTTGTTAAATATTGACAACAACAGTGCTGGGGTACAAAAGTTGGGCAGATTAGGTTCAGGAAAGGGAAGGCAACATTATGTAGAAGAGATTAATATGGTTGTGGACAGTCATTTCTGTTGTGATTGCCTTATTAACAGATATTGAAAATCAAGAAGTGTTTAAACAAATTGTTCAAGGCCTTGCAATTCTGAACTGTATATTAGTCCTTAAATCTGCACAATCCATTTAACTTACCAGAGGGACAGTTAAGGGATTTGAAAGTTATCTGTGCAGAGACGTTGCAGAGAGATTTTTGATGACAAGGAGCTCTTTCATTTAGCAGACAATGTATAATATAATTCTCTGGGATTATGAGTGGACACTGGATAAATTCAGCTGGAAATTAAGATTCAGGTTTCTAGGCAGGCTGTTGCTGCAACAACTGCATGAGAACTATGATGAACTCACTTGGTCTCAATAAGTCTCAGCTTGAGATGTGTCTTTGAAGTATAAATGATTCCCCTACTCAAATCTGAATGAGAAATTATTTTAATTAAATTCTATGGTCCACATTGTGTGGGATGTGAGACTAGGAACATTATCTGTACCTCCTGGGTCTTAAATCTATGAACCTAGAACTAAGAATACTTAAGGGCTGATTTTGACATAAATCATAGATCTTTAACACAGTTGTGGCAGAATAAAGTGTTCTTTAAGTGAGAGTAAATGTAATTTATGCACACTTAGAAGGCACTTTACACTGCCTGAGTAGTGTGAAGAGGACTTATTATAGTGACAATAAATCTATACTTGTTTGGGAATAAAAGGGACTCATGATCATCTGGTGTGAGTTATGGCAGAGCACAAGCTATAGAACTTCACAGAGGGTTTCTCACATTAAGCCAAATGATGTGAGCTTGATCTTTTGGAGGGGAATTCTGGTTTATGTCTTCATATCAGCTTCTTAATTACCTTTACTCAAAACCTAACATGCCTTTAATTTTTTCCTTCAAAGAGACCCCATTAAGTGAGGAGAGGAAAATTTTTCATTGCCTTTGACATTCACGGACAGATTGGTGAATTTGAAGAAAATGAAATTAAAAGTAGGTGATTGGTTTTTAAGAGAGAAACTGAAAAATGCACTTTCTCTGCATTAATATATTCAGTTTACACGGCCAAGCTTTGGTAATGGGGGGGTATGGGAGTGGCTTCTGTGAGAAGTTGCCAGAAGTTTCCTCTGTGTCTGGCAGAACCAATTGCTGGTGGTTCCAAAGATGGATGTGCCACCAGTGAAGGCTGGGCAATTTAGAAATGATGGTAATGCCTCTGTGACAACACACAGAAGAAGAAGAAGGAGAAGAAGAAGAAGAAGAAGAAGAGGAAGAAGAAGAAGAAGAAGAGGAAGAGGAAGAGGAGGAAGAAGAGGAAGAAGAAGAGGAAGGAGAAGAAGAGGAAGAAGGGGAAGAGGAAGAAGAGGAAGAGGAAGAAGGAGAAGGAGAAGGAGAAGGAGAAGGAGAAGGAGAAGGAGAAGGAGAAGGAGAAGGAGAAG